>SKCR01026147.1:0-64352 GCA_019454045.1 Zanthoxylum bungeanum | reverse complement strand
CAAATCCTAGGGCTATTGTTTTAGAAGATTATGGCCATGGATGATAGAATGAATGAGAAGACAAAATTTTCTAACATTAAAATCATGTCTTTGCCGACTTGGAGGGGCAATTTTGTCCATTTGGAAAAATTAAATCAATTAATTAAATTAAAGTTTATCTTAACAAATCAAATTTGGACAAATAAATTTTAATTAAGTCATGCCATGTGAACCAATAATAATTGGACAAATTTCATAACATTTATGAATTTTTTTTATTAATTAATCATTTAAATATTTAACAATTAAATATCCAAATAATCAATTAATAAAATTATTATTATATATGTATTTTTATTTACAATAAATAAAAAATACATATATTTATGGCATATGTCAAAATCTCACTTGACGAATAATTAATGTATATCTAATCGTATTATGTATCAAATATAAATACACAATAATTACGATTGGCCAAAATCCTCTAATGCATGTGTTATCGTTTAACCGATTAAACGATTCGAATTAACTCACTTAATCCGATTAAGTATTATGAATAATTTGTATTATTCATATCGCGTTGCCCAAGTGCTCGACGAGTACACTTCATATTGTGAGACTCTCTAAGTTTAAGTTTATCCATCACGAAATCCAATTTCGTGTCCATAATTCACCCACTCATGAATTATGATGACCACGAATAATCTCGCTAAACCATGCAAGTCAAGGTCATTGCATACGTATAATCCCTCCGTCACAGGCTATCCATATTATACCTGAGATATAGATGAGAACGTCAAATTCGTTCGGTATAATATAGTCGACTTTCAATTTACGATCTCTAAATAACACTCAGAACTGATTTTCGAAGTTATACCACGGCCATAGATTTACTAGATCGTAAACACGTGATGATGCCTATGGCCTGTACACAGGACTGACAAATCCTATCTAGATACGCACTGGATATCATGAGCATCAGTTCACACCTAACGAACAGGAAGAGGTATGATCATGAATAGATCAGTGGTGTTACTGCCATCAAAGTGTGGAGGATAACTCATATATCCCACTGTAGTATCTCAAGTCAAAGGATCACTATGCTCGCTCAACTCGAGAAGATTCCCATTGACGTTGTTGTACCATAAATTAGGAAATCTTCAGTAAGTCGCTCAGTGTTTATCAAATAAACACCTACATATCTATACGAGTCTCCCGAGACTCATGGTTCATTGGGTTAAACCATCAGACCAAGTCACGATATACGACATGTACTGGTCTCAGCGGATTTTACTAACCGACCCGTGTTAGTAAATCTTGACCAAAAATATTATTTAAGGATATACATCTTATAGTGCGCTTCCCAATGTCAATTAAAAACTACGTTGTAACTACGCACTACATTGTAAATCATAGGTCCTTTGTCTAATATACACGTATCACTAAACCAGATTTAGTTTCGATCTAATCGTAATTGAATATCCAATCGTAATTAGATCGAATATGTGTATAAAAGACAAGAGGTGCTACCATTAAATAAGTAATATTATGGAAAATAGAATTGCTCGTATTTATGAATCGGACATAAATACGATCCGGATTGGCACTCTGAGCACCAACCCTAACAGTTTCTCTCACTTGCTCTAGTTCCAATCTAGGGTATCATATACACATCTCAATGTGTATCACATACTCATGGCCCTCAAGAGCTCACCTTATACTCAAGAGGTAGACAACAACAAGTAAGCTCGCTTTAACAAATTGAGTCTGTCCAACAAACTCAATCGTTTTCCTTAGCCAGCATCATTCATATTTTGTAGAATCGAAATTCCACATCAATATGACTCAAATGCTATATCAGTATTGTGTTATTACTATTGAGTTGTCTATGTACTTAGAGATCAAATCCAAATACTATGAGACAACTGAAAGCACTACACTAATATGAAAACTTCTAATCTATAGGGTCACAATGCAACTTCAAAAGTCAATACTTCATAGGTTGTAATTGATTCCACTAGTTTAAAAGAATCAACTGTGACACTCCCACTGCATCTTTTCTGATTTTATATGACATAGACCATCTAAAGTCATAATTAGGATCAAAACTAATATGACCTTATGGTTGCAGATTAAACTCTATATGAATAAGAAACTTGTTCTTAATATCTCAAAGATCACAAAGAACATGTCTCAAGATCCATCATATGGTCTGTAGCATATCAAAATAACTCGTTAAAATTACGATTAAATTGATATCTTTAATCGCACATAATATAACATTCATTACGCCATCATCCTATGATGCATAAGATTGACTAGACATTCTAATCAATCTTGCTTTCGACAAAGGTATCATCCTTTACGAAAGACGAATACTATATATATAAAAGACACGTTAATTGTCAAATAGTTATACTAACTGTCATACAGATAGTCTTACTGTGTCCTTTATTAGATCATATCTAATACGTGACTAATGGGAGTATCTCACAAGTCTCTTAGTTTTATATCATATATAAAACTTTATATCAAATATATCAGAGACTACTCTCACTGCTTTCACGGAGAAAATGAGACTTAAGTAAACATTTTACTTTACAAACATCTCATTATTACTTTAATAATGATAATGTCGTTAGGATATATAACCTCATAAAGAAATTTGTACGCTCCCACGGACCCTACTATCAAATATGTACTCTATATGCTTTGATAAAATCAGACAATCTGACTGTATCAAAATCAGAGAACATAGATTTTTGGAAAACTTATCTGAGTCTACAATAGGCTCTATAAGCTAGTATATCAAACTGTGATTTTAGCAGAATACAAACTCTAGGGCCATTCTTGAATGAACTCTTCAAACAAAGAAACCACAACGGATCTCTCATTCGAAGAAACCATTCAGGAACTCCATTTTGCATTCTTTAGCCAAAATGCATAGCTTATTATCAACATTAACTAACAAATCTTTAATTGTTCAATTAATACGACTAAAGACAAGTTTTCCCAGAATCTATAATAGATCATTGAGTATAACGTTTCTCACTGTCATACTATAAAGGTCAAACCTTTAACAAGCTCACTTTGCTTTTGCTGCGCAAATAATTTGCACATTTTATGAACTATTTATAACGAAAACTTAATCAAGTTCAAAACTTGATCGTAGTAAGCTATGCACAATCTTAGATCTATGGTTCAATGCTAATTTTTGAAATCGATATCAAATATCGCTCCCACTATAAGTTATAGGATAATTTTCTTCGATAAGAAAACAACAGAACCATTAAGTATCAAATACTTTGTGAATGATTCCAACATCCTATTGAACTTATACGGAAGATGTCTAAGGGTCATTTCATCTTATTAATTACGTAGTTCCATTACAATTTATCACTCTCATATTTGACTTCAATAAGTCAAGTCTTTTCTACAATTGTTAACATCTGATGTTACTCACCAAGTAATAAAATAATTTTATTACTCGGGATCGCAGAAAAAATATTCTATCAAACAGAATACAATATTCTATTAAATAGAGTAAATGATAAACCTTACATTCGTACCTCTGAGGCACAAGTACTTTCAATTATATAACCATTATACAAAGAAAGATTCAAATCTCAAACTTTTCAAAATTCGAATTTTCTACCTGTACATATCATATATGTAACTGTAGGAACGAATGGAACAATAATTAAACAGATGAATTATTGTTACTGGAGCATAACCCCAAGAGTATTGAAAACTAATTCGGTAACACTCAATATCAACGAATCAAATCATATAAGATTCGATTTCTCCCATTAACCAATTCCATCACAATGGAATCGTAGAAAAATCACATTGAGTAAGAATCACATTCATTAAACAACTTTAGAACTAATTGCCTTAAATTCATATGTTTGATCATATCAAACAGCTTTGAACAATTCAAAGATTCACGATAAATTTTAAAGTTATAGTTTCCCACACTTCAAATAGAATATCTTTGAACCATTCAAAATATTCTATCCGCGTTTCATCAGAAATATATTGAAAGTTCTCGAACCATTCAAGACGTTCAATATATATTCTTTTAGAAACACGCAACTAAGTCATGACAATTCATTAACTAAGTTACGGAGTGAAGAAAACTATCTGAGGTAATTTCTAATTCATTAAACTACATACATCCAATGTATTAGTCTAATAAATCTTGTGGTCCAATGACGATCATTGGTTAAATGAGATTTAATCACAGTCTGAATACAATATTCATTAAATGGATAAGGATATATGGTGTGAACTCATATCCGACCATCCTTTACCATACAGAATAAGCAACATATGCTTATGTGATAAAATCTCATAAAACACTGTTCTAAGTTATTTAGTTAACCGAACATTTTCTTAATGTTTATCTTTCATTAATGACACTACTACTCATATTAAAATATGTAACAACTGCTTATAAAGAACAAGTAATTATCCAATAGTCACAAGTTCTGATATCAAATATCAAAACAGTTATTAAACATTATTTTAAATAACTAGACGGGAGATCCGATATCCAATACCTACAGTTGTCGTATTGCGAGAATCGATATTCTTTATACACAACTATACACATCTCCTTTCTTTAGCTTTATAATTTGCCTTCAATTATTTACAACAATTGCAAATGATTGATTAGCAAATTGTGTCAGACACGTGACTTCTAAAAGTCACTAAAGCCAAGAAACGCCATTATAAGATAAACAAATACTAATGAAGTTTTCTAAATACCAGTCAAGAATCTCGAGACAAGAGCTGATTCGTGTCAATTCTTACTGCATAAGAAACTATTCTTTATAGATTATTATATCCAAAACATATATCTTTTTAGATTACTAATCGTGACTTAGTAACTAAGTCACAAACCATCTTGATTTTCAAGAAAACCGGAACAACAGTTCCCGATGGTTTGAACTAATCTAACAATATCTAAGTCTACTGTCATTCTAGAACCTATTTTAGAACTACGCAACTATAAGTAAAGTCAGAAAACATATTCAAGTAATATGTTATGCAATGGATTAGAAGTATAATTTTATAAATAATATAGAATAAAAGGAAAACGAAGCAGAATTTTCCATAAAATTACGCACTACCTTAGTTATGGATTTTTAACTCAGTAGTGTTTCCCACTACTTTTCGTAATACCGTAATCCCCAATGGAAAACGTGAATTAGATAATTAAATCGAATTCCATAGTGAGAGTAGGATCCCATGAATATATTTCAACTCACAGTTTTGACACGGTCTCGCCTACGTATATTCATTAGGTAGACAACTCATTGTCAATCACTCACCAGTGACTCCTGATTTTGGTCATGACCGTTTCTCGTTATGACAGCTTTGGCACGTTCACAAGGAGGCGTATCAAGG
Source organism: Zanthoxylum bungeanum (assembly GCA_019454045.1). NCBI lineage: Eukaryota > Viridiplantae > Streptophyta > Magnoliopsida > Sapindales > Rutaceae > Zanthoxylum > Zanthoxylum bungeanum. The sequence goes on along the minus strand of SKCR01026147.1, from coordinate 58,958 downwards.
CTTCACTTGCCAATGACAAACTCAAGCTACCGATGTAGTCCTGACAGCTTTGGCACGTTCAGGATTTCCACTTTCACTTGAATTTGTCCAGTATCAATATACAACCGACATGGATAAAATCCCATAACCTACACCCTCACAGCTTTGGCACGATCTCGGATGCAGTTATAGAAAGATACCCATAATTCGTACTGACAAGACGGACCAAAAAACATATATCCAATACACGTCACTTTACAGCCTTATTTCTAAGCGGGGATTTTCCTCAGGAAGCTATACTATACATCAAATGCAGAATTTTAATCTAAATCATTTTCTAAACAATTCAATTCAAGCTTAGAAAACATAACTCAATTTAACCATTAAATTTCCGTTACATTTTCATTAGCGTAAAATCGAAAAGTAAAGAAACATATATAGATTATATGCATGTGTGAACATTAAAAATGGATTATATATCATATATCAAGCATGACTAATGTAATGGATGAAGCATAAGACCTGCTCTGATACCATTTTTGTTGGGGTTTCGGGCGAAGGGCGCAGCGGAAGCGCGGTTCGGGCGAAATCGTAATTTTAAAACTTTTTAAATTACCGAACAAATTATTCAATATCTAATATGAATAATTTATTCATATTTCACCTAAACCATTTATTCGATATCAAATAACGACATAAATTAAGGTAGAAACTTCGCGAAACTTTTACGAAAAATATTTTTCCGTAAAATGACGCAAAACACATTTTTGACCGAACCGACCACCCAACACATATGGGGACTGCCCAGGTCAGCCCCAATAGTGTTAGGGCAGTTCATGAGCTGCCTGAACAGTGAAAAATTCACTGTTTGGACAGCCGTCACCCGGTTGGCTCAAAAGTCAGCCGGTAACGTCATTTTTCACCGTTTTCGCTTATTTCAACTCCGAAACACTTTCCGGCAATTGTTCCAACTCCCAAAACACATCCAATACATTTATAAGACATATTTTTCATCACCAAAATATCTGATATTCCAGGTCTGAAACAGAAAACGAAATTGCCCATTTTCATGCTTTAAATCCAAATTTTCAAGATTAATGCAATTAATCACAACACCAACTCAAGTCACCACATATGAACCACCGAAGAACAATTCCAGGCATTACAAGAGTGGTCATAACAATCTAGAATGGAAACATGTCATCAAATGAATAAATTGGATACTTATTAGATTATAGAATCCAAAGTCTACTTCACATATGCCAACTCTTCCAAATCTATCAACCAAAACAAAAGGCCCCAATTTTAAGAAACAAAAGGAACCCTAGAACCATTCTAACAATTCAAGAAAAAAATAAATAAATTTCCAAGCCTTGGGTTGTAGAAGATTACCTTTAATCTTTTGTTTCCCTAACTTTTTCTTGAATTTTCCTTTGTTTTCTTCATGATTTGAACAAGCAAATCCTAGGGCTATTGTTTTAGAAGCTCACGGCCATGGATGATAGAATGAATGAGAAGACAAAATTTTATAATATTAAAATTATGTCTTTGCCGACTTGGAGGGGCAATTTTGTCAATTTGGAAAAATTAAATCAATTAATTAATTTAAAGTTTATCTTAACAAATAAAATTTGGACAAATAGAGTTTAATTAAATCATGCCATGTGAACCAATAATAATTGGACAAATTTCATAACATTTATGAAAAAAGTTTATTAATTAATCATTTAAATATTTAACAATTAAATATCCAAATAATCAATTAATAAAATTATTATTATATATGTATTTTTATTTACAATAAATAACAAATACATATATTTATGGCATGTGTCAAAATCTCATTTGACGAATAATTAATGTGTATCTAATCGTATTATGTTTCAAATACAAATACACAATAATTACGATTGGCCAAAATCCCCTAATGCATGTGTTATCGTTTAACCGATTAAACGATTTGAATTAACTCTTAATCCGATAAAGTATTATGAATAATCCGTATTATTCATATCGCGTTGCCCAAGTGCTCGACGAGTACACTTCATATTGTGGGATTCTCTAAGTTTATGTTTATCCGTCACGAAATCCAATTTCGTGTCCATAATTCACCCACTCATGAATTATGATGACCACAGATAATCTCGCTAAACCATGCAAGTCGAGGTCATTGCATACATATAATCCCTCCGTCACTGGCTATCCATATTATACCTGGGATATAGATGAGAACGTAAAATCCGTTCGGTATAATATAGTCGACTTTCAATTTACGATCTCTAAATAACACTCGGAATTCATTTCAGAAGTTATACCACGACCATGGATTTACTTGATCATAAACACGTGAGGATGCCTATGCCCTGTACACAGGACTGACAGATCCTATCTAGATATGCACCAGATATCATGAGCATCAGTCCACACCCAACGAATAGGTGGAGATATGATCATGAATAGATCAGTGACGTGACTGCCATCAAAGTGTGGAGGATAACTCATATATCCCATTGTGGTATCTCAAGTCAAAGGATCACTATGCTCGCTCAACTCCAGAAGATTCCTATTGACGTTGGTGTACCATCTATTAGGAAATCTTCAGTAAGTCGCTCAGTGTTTATCAAATAAATACCTACATGTCTATACGAGTCTCCCGAGACTTATGGTTCATTGGGTAACACCATCAGACCAAGTCACGATATACGACATGTACTGTTCTCAGCGGATTTTACTAACCGACCCGTGTTAGTAAATCTTGACCAGAAACTTTATTTTAGGATATACATCTTATAGTGCGCTTCCCAATGTCAATTACAAATTACGTTGTAACTACGCACTACATTGTAAATCATAGGGCCTTTGTCTAATATACACGTATCACTAAACCAGATTTAGTTTCGATCTAGTCGTAATTGAATATCCAATCGTAATTAGATCGAATATGTGTATAAAAGACAAGAAATGCTACCATTAAATAAGTAATATTATGGAAAATGGAATTGCTCGTGTTTATGAATCAGACATAAATACGATCCGGATTAGCACTCTAAGCACCAACCCTAACAGATATATTATTGACTCTTGAGACGCATCCTAGTGGACATATTGAAGGGGTTTTAGGGCGGAAATCCGGTAACACAGCGGAACAGTGGAAAATCAAAATTTTCCGATTTCAAAACTTTTTCTCAGATCAATTAAATAAACTTATTTATTTAATTACCCTATGATCTGATACACAGAACTGACGGATCCTATCTCGATACACACATGATACCCTGAGGATTTATCTACACCCAACAAACAGACGGAGGTCTGATCTAAATAGATCGGTGACGTGACTGCCATCTAAGTGTGGAAGATATCTCATGCGCCCACAGTGGTATCTCAAGTCGAAGAATCACAAGTGCTACTCAACCCGATAAGATTCTTATTGACGTTGGTGTACCATCCATTAAGAATCTTCAGTGATTCGTTCAGTGTTTATCCGCTATAAACACCTACACGTCTATATGAATCTCCAAGACTGATGGTTCATTGAGCAACCATTGGAATCATATATTCCAGTATACGACATATACCGGTCTCAACAAGTTTACTTTACTGACCAAGTAGTGTAAACCTTGACCAGGAACTGTCTGAGAATGACAACGTCATGATACAACTCAATATCAGTTGCGACGCTTTTGCAACAGCATCATGACTAGTCATTCTAAGGTCATTACATCTTTACCATATTAAACGATACATTATATTATAGAAACTGCATATATTATTCATAATAATAACGTTTTACAGTAGTATTCATAAAGAAATTCAACCGGGAATTGTCGCTCTGAGCACCAACCCCAACCAAAAACTCTCACTTGCTCTAGTGCCAATAACGATTGTATCTAATACCTATCGACTCCACGTTTTTATCAAACAACTTAGAAGGTATGGCCTTCGTCAGCGGGTCTGCTACATTATCTTCACTCGGTACCTTGCACACGACAATATCCCCTCGCGACATAATCTCTCGAATGATGTGGTACTTTTGTTCCACATGCTTCGACTTCTGATGCGCCTTCGGTTCTTTTGCTTGCGCAATGGCTCTAGTATTATCACAGTATAACGGAATCACATTCTCGATACTTGGGACAACTCCCAATTCTTTAGAAACTGTAATATATTCCGCCTCAGTGGTGGAATCTGCTGTCGATCCCTGTTTGGAACTCTTCCAATAAACTGCACCTCCGTTAAGAGTAAATACGAATCCAGATGTAGACTTTCTATCATCGGGATCCGATTGGAAATCAGAATCCGTATACCCATTAACTTTCAGTTCGTTTCCTCCAAAATTATTAACTTATCCTTAGTACCTTTTAGATACTTCAGGATATGTTTAATGGCCATCCAATGGTCATTACCTGGATTGGACTGATATCGACTAGTTACGCTAACAGCGAAATTGATATCAGTCCTCGTATATAACATGGCATACATTATGCTACCCAAACATGAAGCATAAGGTTGGTTAGACATTCTAACCTTCTCATCTTCTGTTTGTGGACTCATCTTCTTTGAAAGATGAATCTCATGTCTGAACGGTATGTTTGTTGTCTTACAGTTACCAAAATTATATCGTTCCAAGATCTTATCTATGTACGTTGATTGGGATAACCCAATCAACCTCATTTGTCTATCTCTATAGAGTTTTATCCATAAAACATAGGAAACTCCTCCCAGGTCCTTCATGGAGAAATTCTTACAGAGGTACGCTTTGACGCTTTGTAACATACCTAAATCATTCCCAATGATTAGGATGTCATCAACATATAGGACTAAAAATATGACCATGCTCCCACTGGCCTTCTGATACACACAAGATTCTTCCGAATTCTTGAGAAAACCAGACGATCTAATAATCTCATCGAATCGAAGATTTCAACTTCGTGAAGCTTGTTTAAGTCCATAAATGGACTTCTTAAGCTTACATACCATACCCGAGATTTCGCTGGACGTAAAACCTTCCGACTGTTCCATATAGATTTCTTCATCAAGAAATCCATTTAGAAAAGCCGTTTTGACATCCATTTGCCAAATCTTGTAGTCATGATATGCAGCTATAGAAATCAAAATCCGAATAGACTTAAGCATTGCTACTGGTGAAAAATTTTCGTCGTAGTCGACGCCAGGTCGCTGCGTGTAACCTTTTGCTACCAGTTGGGCCTTGTAAGTTTCAACCTTACCGTCAGGCCCTCGCTTCCTCTTGTAAACCCATTTACAACTGATAGGAACAATTCCTTCGGGAAGCGGAACCAAGTCCCAAACTTGATTTTCATGCATTGAGTCTAACTTGGATTTCATGGCACTTTGCCATTTCACGGAGTCGATGTCCAACATCGATTCTCTATAGGTGAAATGATCAGCCTTTTCTACTAAGAGAACATCTAGACTCTTTTCTTGTATCAAATACAAGCGTTCAGGAGGTCTAAATAACCTTTCTGACCTACAGAGTGTGTGTGTTGAAGGTCTTTCATCTACTTGAACTTCAGGCTCCTCCGTTGGTTCGTTGTTTTCAGGTTTTACTTCATTAAGTTCAACCTGTCTATGATTACCTCATTCAGACAAAAATTCTACTTTTAGAAATCTTGCGAAGCGAGCTACGAACACATTTCGATGCTCGATATCATAGAACATATATCCCCTCGTATTCGAAGGATATTCGACAAACCTAAATTTTTACCCTCGAGGCGAAAGCTTATCTTGCTGAGTCATCCTGACATAGGCAGGACAACCCCAAACCTTAATGTAACTAAGATTTGGTCTCCTACCGAACCATATCTCATACGGAGTCGTAGGAACATCTTTTGAAGGAATCTTATTCAAAAGATGTGCAACTGTTAAAAGAGAGTAGCCCCATAAGAAATAAGGCAAATCTGTGAAACTCAACATCGACCGGACCATATCTAATAAAGTCTGATTTCTCCTATCAGACACTCCATTATGCCGTGGAGTACCTGGAGGAGTATATTGAGCGAGAATCCCATTCTCCTTCATATAATCAATGAACTCACCACTCATATATTCTCCGTCTCGATCAGATTGAAGGCATTTAATATATTGTCCAGTTTGTTTTTCTACTTCATTTCGGAACTCTTTGAACTTTTCAAAGGTTTCCGATTTATGTCGCATCAAATAGACATAACCGTACCGTGACAGATCATCGGTAAAGGTAACGAAGTATGAATAACCACTGTGAGTAGTCTGACTTAGTGGACCACATACATCAGAATGTACGAGTTCCAGTAAGTTAGTGGCGCGGTGTCCAACACCAGAAAATGGGGCTTTGGTCATCTTACTCTGAATACACGATTCACAAGTTGGATATGATTCAATGGTGAGATCTGGTATCAAACCATTCCTAACCAATTAGGTAAGGCATTTAACGCCTATATGAACTAGTCGCATATGCCAAAGTTCAGTATTATTAATTACAGGTAAACTACGTTTATTAACTCCAGTATTTAAAATATCTTTTGTAGTTTGCAATGTATAATGACCATGCTGGTTTGGACAAAAAAGGATCTGAATATTACGTTTATCATATAAATACAAAGAACAGTTCTTAATATTAATACAATAACCTTCTGTATCTAATACAAAAGAGATATAATATTAGCTACACATCCAGATACAAAATGACAATCATATAACAAAAGTGTCACATTCGGCAATGAGATCTCGCATACTCCCACTGCAACTGCATCCAGAGAGTCTCCACTCCCGAATCGCAACTGCATCTCTCCAGGCTTCAGTCTCTTACTTTCCTTCAGCACATGCAACGAATTGCAAATGTGAATGGGACAAGCAGAATCTAAAATTCAGCTGGATGTAACGGCTTCACAAGCCAAATATATATCAATAACTGGAAAAATAAATATACCTGATGTCGATGCTCTCTCCCTCATTAGCTGGGCAATGTAGTTAGGACAGTTCCTTTTACAGTGCCCGACTTTGCTGCAGTGATGACATTTGTCTTCAGAAGCCCTCTTGGGCTTTGCTATCTTTGCCTGTGGTCGAGGACCGAGACCCTTCTTCTTCTTCCCTTTCTTCTACTTTCCCTTTGAGAAAGTATGGGAAGAAGCAGAAAGTGAAGTAGGTCTAGGAGGGCGAGTCGGTACTCCCTTCTTGAGGTCCCCTTCCGCCGTGAGCAACATCATATGCAGCTATTGGTAGGTACAGATAATCACGTTCATGTTGAAGTACATCACGAACTGGCGATAAGAAGCTGGGAGTGAGCCAAGAATGACACTCCTACCGAGAATGTCATTCAGAATGAGATTATGTTGCCTCAATTGATCGATCAAATCGATCATCTGAAGAACATGCGGGCTAACAGCTTGCCCCTCTTCCAATCGCGCATGGAATAGTTCCATTGCGACTTTGTGAACAACAACTTGTTCTTGGTTCTCAAACGATTGTCTTAATCGTGTCATCATACTATACGCATCTGACATGCCATAGTATTGTTTCTTGAGCCCCGGTGAAAGTGAACTTAAGATGTATGATTTAACTTTTAAATCATCATCCTTCCAAGCATGGAAGACTTCGCGTTCTTCCGGTGTAGCGTCCTCTGCCACAATAAGGGGCAGTGGACCCTCAAGAACATATCACAACTTCTCGGAATTGAGGACAATCCTCAAATCCAAATCCTAATCGGTGAAGTTATCAGCGCCCTTAAGTTTGTTCGCATCAAGCATACGCGCAAACTGATTAATGGATGGAGCCGCCATCGCAAATCTATCATATAGATCACGAAAAACGGTCAGCAGAAAATTAAGCAGTTTCATATAATATCATAAGCATAAACTAGATCATGATTTTTAATCTAAAAATGCCCCTCCCACTAAATCATGCAATACTGTAATCCCCAAACAGAATACAAAGATTTAATAATTAAATTAAATACAAATATTGAATAGTGGATCCTATGAATATATTTCAGCTCATAGCAGAGGCACGGTCTCGCCTACGTATATTCATCAGGTAGACAACTCATTTGTCAATCACTCACTAGTGACTCCTGGGTTTCCGGTCCTGGTCGTTTCTCGTTGTGACTGCTAAGGCAGGCCCAGAAGGAGACGTACCAAGGTTAAACTTGTCAATGATAAACTCAAGCTACTTGCGTAACCTTGACAGCCAGGGCACGTTCAGGATTCCGCTTTCGCTTGAATTTACCTAGTATCTAATATACATCTGGCATAAATAAATCTCTATCGGCTACACCCTCACAGCAGAGGCACGGTCTCAGATGTAGTCACATAGAGATATTCATAAACCGTATTGACAAGACAGACCATATAACATGCATCAAATACATAATTACGTTTAATTATTAATTATAAATTTTTCCGCTAAGTGTCATACACCCTAAATCTAATCAAATTTGATTAAAACATGCATGTATAAAGTTAAGAAAACATGATTAAACATTGAATTTAAAGGGCTAATCATATTAGGGGGCCTAGAATCAGACTAGCTCTGATACCATTTTGAAGGGGTTTTAGGGCGAAAATTCGGTAACGCAGCGGAACAGTGGAAAATCAAAATTTTCCGATTTCAAAACTTTTTCCCGGATCAATTAAATAAACTTATTTATTTAATTATCCAATTATCAAATTATGAAATATTACACAATAAATCAAATTTTTGTGTAATTACCAAATTGCCCCAAAACTTTGCATTTTGTTCATTTTAGTCCTAAATTGTTCAAAACAATTTTGGATGATTCTAAATCATTACTAATATGAATTTAATATGTCCTACACATTGAAATTCAAATTGTAACAAAAATTCTCAAAAATACATGCCAAGGCCGAGAGCTTTATTGGTGGCCAAATTATGCATTTTGTTCCTTTTGTTTTCAAAACACATTAAGATGAAATCCAATTGACCCAATATTTTATATGCATCATATACACATCCAAATACATAACATAAATGAAAAGCCCTAAATTTGGAAGTGGTCTCAAACGCTAATTTTTAAATTTCATCAAATTGGATAAATTAGACCAAATTAGTAAAATCCAATACTTCAATCATGTTTCTTCCACATCAATCAAGCCTCACCACAATGAAACAACTATAGAAAAAATCTAGGTTATTTAAGAGTGGGTCAATAACTATAGAATGGCAACATGTTTCTTAAACTATCAAAAGAATGTTAGTTAACACCTTATAAGCATTCTATGATCTTATACATGCAATAACCCTATCCAAAAACTTCCATCCAAAAAAAACACAAAGAATAAATAGTAGAAAAACATGAGAACATCACAAGATGAAGCCCACAACAAGAGGAACATGTTTCTCTCTAATGGAAAGTTAGAAATACTTACTTAAATCCAAGTTTTTTCTTTGTTTTTATTTTCTTTGTCTCAAACTTCTTTGTCTTTCTTTTAATGGAGTTCTTGGTAAAGGTTTTGACTTAATGAAACCCTAAAAGAAAAAATAATAATTTATACTCCCTTTCCAAGCCATGGCCGAAAATTGGGTATAAGAAAATATCAAGATATTTTATTTTTGTTTCATTTAATTTTGCAACTTGTCAACTTGTTTTAATGATCATTACACTTTAATGATATATTCAACCAAGTCAACAATTGCAACTTAGTCATTTAATGAAATATCATAACCGTAGATATTTATATTTTTCAATTAATTTAATTATTTACCAATTAAATAATTAAATAATTATTTAAATACAAATATATTAAATATATGTATTATATTTACATTAAATATTAAATACATATATATTTATGATAAAAGTCAAATATCTCAATTTGACATTTAATTAATATGTATCTGATAAAATCTATCATTAAATGCAAATACACAAAAATTAAGAAATGACTATCGGGTCCTTACACATGTATTTTGCGTTTAACCTTTAAACGACTTTATAAATAACCAATATCATTTATAAATGTTGTCGTAGTGCTCTACGAGTATATTTCATTAGTGAGACTCTAGATTCAGACATATCCGTCACAAAATCCAATTTTGTGTCCATAATTTATCCACCCGTAAATTATGACGATCACGGATAAACTCGCTGAATCATACATGTCGAGGTCATGGCAAATGTATAATTCTTCCGTCACAAGTATCCGGATATATCCCAGAGATATAGATGTAAACGTTAAATCTCTATAGAGATTATCTAGTCGACGTCTCTATTAGCAATCTCATAAAGAACATTTAAAACTGACTTCTAAAATATACCACGGGCCCATGGTTTTTTATCTGATTTCTAATCATATAGAATACCTATGCTCTGATACATAGAACTGACGGATCCTATCTCGATACACAGGACACCATGAGGATCTATCCACACCTAATGAACAGGCGGAGGTCTGATCTAAATAGATCGGTGACGTGACTGCCATCTAAGTGTGGAAGATGTCTCACGCGCCCATAGTGGTATCTCAAGTCGAAGAATCACAAGTGCTACTCAACCCGATAAGATTCTTATTGACGTTGGTGTACCATCCATTAAGAATCTTCAGTGAGTCGTTCAATGTTTATCCGCTATAAACAACTACACGTCTACACGAGTCTCCAAGACTGATGGTTCATTGAGAAACCATTGGAATCATATATTCCAGTATACGACGTGTACCGGTTTCAACATGTTTACTTTACTGACCAAGTAGTGTAAACCTTGACCAGGAACTGTCTGAGAATGACAACGTCATGATACAAATCAATGTCAGTTGCGACGCTTTTGCAACAGCATCATCACTAGTCATTCTAAGGTCATTACATCTTTACCATATTAAATGATACATTATATTATAGAAACTGCATATATTATTCATAATAATGACGTTTTACAGTAGTATTCATAAAGAAATACAATCGTGAATTGGCGCTCTGAGCACCAACCCCAACACATATTCATCGAGTAATTCGCAATTTGTATACACAATTTCAAAAAGAAAGACAATAATACAGTCTCGGGAATTTGACTTTAAAAGACTTTGTTTGCCAATTTATAAGAAAATTGGATGGGAATCGTATTCTCAACCCATAGAGGGTGTTCAATCCGTTACCGGACGTAAAACCAGAGGAAGATGCGAGCCACAATCACAACTACCAGTACATATTTTTCAATTTATTGCTTTGATTTCCTTTACTTTAAACTGCTGTTTTGATTTACTTTAATTTACTGTTTTGATTTTCTTTACTTTTTCCGATAGTATCTAAACTTTTTGACTTTCACGATCTATTTTACTGTTCATCTGACAATTGTCATTTTACAAGTACTAGTGCTTTTATTACTCACCTTTTTTCAGGATCCATAAATACAGTTCGTTATTTCTCTCTTCAACCCATCCGGATAAGAGAGAGAACAAAAATGGAAACAACTTCAAGAAGATGAGTCATTAATATTTGTGTGTTTTGTGGAACTAGCTCTGGAACTAAACCATAATTTGTTGAGGTTGCAAAAGAATTGGGTAGAGTTATGGCGGAAAGAAATATGCACTTAGTATATGGCGGTGGTAATCTTGGATGATGGGATGTGTTTCAAATGGAGAAGAAAACATTATCTCAGGTATGTCTGAAAGACTTACTAAAATAATTAATCATACTGACGCTTTTATTGCTTTACCAGGTGGACTTGGCACGTTGGAAGAAATATTCACAGTTGCGTCATGGGCGAACTTGAACATTCACCAAAAACCCATTGGACTACTTAATATTGATAGATTTTTCGATTTTATTTTTTAATTTCTTGATGATGCCAAAAGAAATGGGTTTGTTTCAAAATCGGTAAAAGATATCTTCCTAACTGCAAGAAAAGCTGATGATTTAATTGACCAGCTTTTAGCTTATAAATCAAAAATCGATCCCATTCTTTATAAGTTGAACTAGTCTGGTAACGATCGTGGCAAAAAGCGTAGAGTGAACTTGAATCTTAATTTATAATTTTTTTCCTTTCTTTTAAATAGTCGTAGATTCAATTGTCAATTCCACACTAACCAGGTGATATTTTATAAACTCTACTTCTTCTTTTTTGGACATTGGGGATAATGTCTCAAATTGGTTGGGGGGGGGGGGGGGGGAGGATAGTTAACAAGATAATTTTTATTTTTATGTTTCGTTGCTGTGTTTTTAAAAAAAAAATTATGTTGTTTTTTTCTTTGTTGTTATTTTGTGTGTGACAAAAGTGTTTTGTGTTAATTTTCTTTTGCATTTTTTTTTAAAAACTACACACAAACTAACAAATAAATTTTGACTAACCAAGTGGAATTGTTGTTCGGAGATGGCAGTGTAAGGAGTTTTCGCTCCTGAGACGTATCTCAAAATAATTCGTAACAAATTATTTTTGTTCCTTTCTTTTGGAATCATTAAATTTGTGAATTCTCCATAATATTGATTAAATTTGATCTTCATATGCTCATCTGACAGGTATTATCAACATACACAGTAACATATAAACATGAGTTGTAAGTGAAAATTTTATAATATTCAGTTCTCTAGTTTGTTGGAGGTAGCACCTAAAGGCAGTGAAATTAGTGTTTTTATTCAAAAAAAAAATCTAACCATACTCTTACTTAGTAACCAGACTTCTTACCTCAGTATGCAGTGATTGTCCGTGTAAAACGGTAGAGCTTGATTTTTCTTAAAAAATAAAAAAAAAATATGAATAAGTTCGATTTCGTAGCCTCTCTAACTCGAGCAATTAAGTCAGTCGGAGTGTTTTAACACTTAGTGCCATAAGGCCAACTGGTTTGAGAGTCACTGACCCAAGCTCGTTACATGGGTTAAATAGAAAGCTTAAGGAAATCATACACTTTTTATTTTTAATAACTGAGATCCGAATAATTAAATCTGTAGGGGTGTCTTAACAACCAGTGCCCTAAAGCCAAATGGTTTGAGAGTCACTGGCCCAAAGCTCATTACGAGGATTGAAGATGTATCATTATTTTTTTTTAAAAAAAATCTATTTTTGTATTTATAAATAAACTTTCATTGTCAAATGGTGTGAACTCTAATATAATTTTAGGACAAAAATATTACTCTATTTTCAACGAGACCTGTGGATATTGTGGGCACAATGAATTGATTAATATCTTGTTTTATATGTGTATGGAAGAAGGGTAAAAAGTACAGGAGAATTTACTTGTTTGATCATTTAGAATGAAAGAAAACAATTATTAATTTGGAAAAGAATTTGTCTTTTTAAAGTTTTTCGCTTAAATTACTAGGGACTAGTAATAAGCTGGTTGGGGTGCGATGAACACTAAAAAGTGCACATTTATTAAAAGAAAAATCAATCATTTTACACTTGTAGTTTCATTTATCCCCTTAATTTAGCAAAATAATTAAATTTATGTTTTATATATTTTTATTATGATTTTTATCTTTTATGTAGGTGAAATAATACTTGGATGCATATCTAGAAAAATGGACTTGACATTTGGATTTTGGAGGCCATAAATTTAATAGGATATTATAATAGTGTACAACTTCAGAAATTCCAACCCTGAGCAATGTTCGTAATTTGGCCATAACTTTGTACTCCAATATCGAATTAAGGTGATTCAAGTTTCAGATGAAAGCAGACTCAAAGATCTACAATTTTAATGTTCATAAGATATTCGAATTCTGAAGTTTTCAAGACCGAAATTGATGAAGAAGGCAAAGTATGTTACACCAAACATGGTCCATGTTTGGTGGAGTGATTTGCAATTGCAAATGAAGACGCATGCATCCTCTATAAATTAGAAGATGCTCAGCTCTTTTTCTCATGCTTTTTCTCAAGTCTCTGATAAGATTTCAGGAGAGAGTGTCTTGTGTGTTTTATTTTAAAGTTTTCTTGTAATTTTTTTTTCATTGAATAATAAAATTATGTGTGTTTTTATTCAAATTATGAGTAGCTAATTTCTTTTTGGTGGGGAAAAATGTGAAGCTTTTAACATGAAAATATAGATTAATCTCATTTATATTATAATATATAAATTGTAATCTAATGATTAATATTTAATTTAATTTTGGATTAATTATTGACAAACTTTGTTACCGCCTATATGGCTGGTTTTATTTATTTGGCATAATTAAGTACCTAACTGGACTTGTTATAAACAAAATTATCACCGCCTTTATGACTGATTTTATTTGTTTTGGCATAATTAATTCTTGAAATAGATTAATTGGGTAATAATGATAATTTTTATATTATAAAAAAAATGAGATTTCTAGATTTGAAATATTAAAAGTGGATCCCATAACCCCCAGCATTTTATTTTATTATTGCAGTTCAATTAAAAAATTTCCCATCACTTCAAAAAAATTCAATCGTTTTCTTTTCACTCAAATGATTATTTTATCATATTAAATATATTTCATGTGGATCGACTCCAGTCTTACCGGGTTATTTGATTATTTCGATACTCTTATACTTGGGAGTAAAGAACCACTTTTTGAGCAGGTCAACAATTGGACTAATGAACAAAGGGGGGGACCAATGAGGGGGACAATAAGAAAAATGTGGGATTGGTAACATAGGAGTGAGGGAAAAAAAGTTGAGCATAAATTGGGGGGGGGGGGGGGGGGGGTAAGAATGGAAAACAAGATAGAGAAACTAGAGGGAACCATGGACGAGATGAGTAATTTACAACTTTGAATTTCTTTTATATCCTCACAGTTTGACTTTGTTATAGATGTTGACCACATAGAGGTTCACTCATATTCCGCAACATAAAATTTTTTAGACATTAAAGGTGCATTAATTTACTTTTTCAAGAGTTATTCATAGTCTTAATAACTCATTTGGTAAGTTTAACACCTTGATACATAAAAATATTTTCTATTACATGGGAGTGAGAATTAAGAACATTTAAATTTACATATACATTCATCACCAAACTTATTGTATCAGTTTCAATTAAAGTGATTGGCACTACAAATACAATTCACATTTAAGGTAAGCATTTGGGTTCATAGTATAGGATGGTATCATGGCTATGGCCCGTGCAACATGTTCTTTTTGTGCATGTTTTAAGAAGATTAATCATAATATCAGATGCAATGTTTCTCCTTCAGGAAACTCCTAATAGTAATTCTTATGCATGTTTTTTTTTGGGTGTTTAATATATTGGAGAAAGAGAGAGTACCAAGATTTTTCAAAAGCCAAAGGAGGAGGCAAAAAGCTAAAGAAGAGTGAGGGAGGAGGCATAAAAAGCAAAAGAATTACTTCTTTTGCCCCCACACCACTACTACTCTTCAAATTCTCTCAAATCACCATAATTACACTCATACACACTATTTCTATTAATTCTTTTGCTTGTACTTCTTTTCCTTTTGATACATTATTTTTCTAATTGTGTTGTATCTTTATTACTACTTCTTTATGGTTATTACAGCTGGTTTTCATTACTAATTTGCTTTTCCTTTGTTAATCATGGAGGAATCCTAAGTTTTATTTTTAAAATTTAATTTGTAGTCACTCTTTGAATCAAGATTGAGGAATGAGCATCTCATGGGCACGGTTGGGATTGCTCTCATGAGAAGCACTTTTTCCCCTACATACACACACACACATATATATATATATAATTAAAAAATTAAAAAAAATATCTATTAGTCTTTTTTATGGTTACAGTTGTCTCAGTTAATGTGCACATACAAATATTCTAAATTTTAGCAAAGATTTTGTGTAGATTTGCTTCAATTTTCCTCTATTAGAAAGATTTGATTAAAATGATTTTTTTTTTAAGAAATATATATAATTATATAAGAAAGAGATGAGAAAATTTCTACTTATAAGCGTCTCGTTAAAAGATATTTTCCTTAATATATAGCTTTTAGGAAATGTACAAATTGAAATGATATATCCCTTAAAGTGAAAAGATATAATTATTTAAAGTGAAAATGTGTATTGGGGGGTTATAACCTTTTAAATAATTGCAGGATTGCATCCTTAATGGTATCCATCCATGTGTATAAATAGACTCCCTTGGGTTCTCATTCAATCATTCGATTATTTTATTTGTCCTTAGGCATATTAGAAAGTCTAAGGTCTACATACTAGAGAGAGTTTCTTCCATTTTTTTCCTAGTTCGTTTTTTTTATTCAAGAAGTGCCCTAAATTAAGAAGTCATCAAGAATCCTAAGAGAGCGATAGCCATAAAATCCGTAGTGCACCGAGGCGGCTAATAGGTTCTTAAGGATAGAGATAAATTCGGTTTGGTGTAATTTTTCTTTTATCTTACATATTATAAGGAATGTACAGATTTGTCTAATTTTTTTGATCTATGTAGTGCATGCATGATAATTATTGTTGATTATTATTTCTTTAAGAATTTTGCATGATTAAGTTAATAATAACACATCCTGCGAACTACTAGTTAAAACTAATATTTTGCATAATAAAATTCTCCAACTAAATATAAAATCTAATTATGGTTTACTATTACATCTTTATCCTTTTGTTATGAAGATTAAACTCATTGTGTAGCCTAATGTGGTTGATTGATTAGATGAGTGATTAGATGAAAATTGTTCTCCTTTATCTAACATATCACATTTTCTCTTGAAGTATATATATATATATATATGTTGGGATATGGGAGAAGAAATTTCTTAAGCATATAGGAAAATATCTTAGTATGACAATTATATATCAACTTTTGGAGAGGTTGCGACATTATTTCTAGGATAAAAAAAAAAAATCAATGAAATGTTATATATGACTTGAAGAATAATGATATGTTTA
The DNA here is from genome assembly GCA_019454045.1 of Zanthoxylum bungeanum. Classification (NCBI taxonomy): domain Eukaryota; kingdom Viridiplantae; phylum Streptophyta; class Magnoliopsida; order Sapindales; family Rutaceae; genus Zanthoxylum; species Zanthoxylum bungeanum. Next base: position 42,208 of record SKCR01026147.1, on the reverse strand, counting down.
TTTGCATTATGTAACTACAAATAAGTGGTCCACAAGGGATGTGGCTTGGTGGTATTGAGATCCTGGGTTCGAATTCAGAGAATGCCTTTTTTGTAAGAGCCTGAGACATCCGAGAGTTTTACATGCTCCGCTTAAACTCAAAATGAGTGATTTGACGGTGAAGTTTTCAACAATTAAAAAAAAAAACTACAGATAAGTGTCATATTAAGTCCGCAACTTGATGTAACAATTATTTGTATTTGCCACAGCAGTTGAGATAAATAATTAAGATCTATAATAATATTATTATATAAATATAATATGAATCTCAAATTTTTTTAATATTTTGATATACGCATGATCTAGGACCCAAATATCCTATAACACCGCATTCCGCAATGGAACCTATAGCTTTTACATTTTTAATATATATATATATATATATATATATATATATATATATATATATATATATATATATATGTATGTATATGTATATATATATATACTAGATATTGCCCGTGCCTCTGACACGGTGTTACAGAATTTACAGAGATATTAAGATTTTGTTATTTTATTTGTTTGTTAATTTTCAGAGATATTCTATTATGAAATGATTTTATTTTTTAATTAAATGATTTTATTTTTTAATTTATTTGGTAGTTTTCATTTTCCTTTAATAAATGATTTTATTCTTTAATTTAGTTGGTAGTTTTCATTTTCCATTTTTATAGAGATTCTATAATGGAAGAATTCTTTATCAGCCATTAGATTATAATAAAATGATCTGAGCCACCAATTAAGCCACATAAAGATAGCCTTTGGATACATTATCTCTCTTAATCCTAACCATCGGTTGCCTTCTCTTTCCTCTCACATAATTATGCTTTATAATATATATATATATAATAATAATAATTAAGATCTATAATATTATTATTATATAAATATAATATGAATCTCAAATTTTTTTAATATTTTGATATACGCAGGATCTAGGATCCAAATATCCTATAACACCTTATTCCGCAATGTAACCTATAGCTTTTGGGGTTACATTTTTAATATATATATATATATATATATATATATATATATTATATATATATATATATATATATATATATATATATATATATATATACTAGATATTGCCCGTGCCTCTGACACGGTGTTACAGAATTTACAGAGAGATTAAGATTTTGTTATTTTATTTGTTTGTTAATTTTCAGAGATATTCTATCATGAAATGATTTTATTTTTTAATTAAATGATTTTATTCTTTAATTTATTTGGTAGTTTTCATTTTCCTTTAATAAATGATTTTATTCTTTAATTTAGTTGGTAGTTTTCACTTTCCATTTTTATAGAGATTCTATAATGGAAGAATTCTTTATCAGCCATTAGATTATAATAAAATGATCTGAGCCACCAATTAAGCCACATAAAGATAGTATTTGGATACATTATCTCTCTTAATCCTAACCATCGGTTGCCTTCTCTTTCCTCTCACATAATTATGCTTTATAATATATATATATAATAATAATTAAGATCTATAATATTATTATTATATAAATATAATATGAATCTCAAATTTTTTTAATATTTTGATATACGCAGGATCTAGGATCCAAATATCCTATAACACCGCATTCCGCAATATATATATATATATTTTAAATAATCTTTTCTAAAAGGGAAAAAAAAGGACTTTGCTTATTTGAAAATTTGTTTCCCAAACAGTCCTCTACGAAAAGCAAAAGACAATGGTGTAGGTCAAGGTCTCTTCGATTTGGACACTTGAACTATTGCTGATGCTTATCCCAACTCAAAGTCATAATCCATATATCATTCTTCTTTTTAATTTTTATACTACTTGATGCTTCAATCAGACATGGCCACTGGATTCCGATTCGGGGATTCCGATTCCACACTTATGTGGAACCGGAACCGAACCGTTCGGTTCCGGTTATGGTTCCATTCAATTTTTTTTTTTTTTACTTTTTTTAAAATTTTAATAATGATTTTTTAAAAATGTGAGATTAAAAATTTTATTTAAAATTATGAATTTGAATTTAGATTACATTAAATTACAACTAAAATTCTTATCTAAAAAAATTAAAAATAAAATTATTAAATTAAAGAGCTTGAATTTAATTTTTTAAGAACTTAAAGTTGCATACGTATCCTCCAGGGGTGAGAGTAATCAAAGCTTACGTAGTTCCATTACAATTTTAAGATAGTTCCCTATTGTAATTTATAATTATTTACTGATCAATCATCATCAATCATCATTATTAGTGCATGTTGATCCTTCAGCTCCCGTTTCGCTTGCACTTGCAGATGCATTGTCGAACAAGTCTTCAAAATCATCGGGGGCATCTTCTTGTTGCCTCATATCAGCTCGGGTCAATCATCCACACATGTTGTTGCTTCTAAAGTGCTTGAATGTAATGAAGACCGTCTCGCTTCCAATATATTACCTCATATGCTAAGGCTTGCTCAACCGCAACGGTGGAAACAGGTGCTGCCAATAACTCTTTAGCAATAATTGATAATACAATAAAGATATTTTGATGTCGGTTCCAGCAGTCAAATACTTGAAAATTTTTACTCACTAAACTTTCAGTAGGAAACTCGAAATTGATAGATAAATTAATATCTAATTTCGGATTGTTAGTCGTGTTATCCATATATTTTTTATTTCATTTTAGTAACCAACGACACCTACGCTAAGTCTTGATTGTATTACAGGTTCGCTACTACTAGATTGTCATACTGATTGCAAGTTATATTTACTAACATAATCATTAAATAAATCTATTAAATTAATTTTTATTTTAGCTATTATTCTTGTAATATCAATTTCATCTATTATTTTTAAATATCTATAGTAAGCTTGTAAGACACTATTCAAACCTTCTAATTTAAATATAGGATCAAAAATCGTGGCAATAAGATAAAGTAATGGAATGTCTCTAAAATAATTCAACAATTTTCGTTTCATAACAACAATAGCTTCAAACAAAACAATATCATTAGGATCAGAATTTTCAACATGCTCATATAGAGTACTGATGAGTGGTAGAACTATCACTATTTCCCACTCATTTAACCTAATATTTTGTATAGTTTCTTGAGTTTTGTGAATATTTTGATGTGTTTTGTGTTATTTTGTAGATAATTAAAGTTTCAGGACATTCTGGAGGTGATTTGGACCAAAACAGTGAAAATTGGAAAAAATGGCATTTTCGTAATTTTGGGCACGTCACGACACCCAAACCCTTGGCGTCGCGACGCCTAACGTGCACCGGGTCATGCTAACGTGCGCCTGGTCCACGTGTCAGAATCTGAAAAGTTGACTTCGCTAACGTGCGCCGTGCCACGTGTCACCATCACATAATATCTGCTAACGTGCGCCTGCCACATGTCATCATCCTAAGGTGCCGACAATCATCATCTTGCTAAAATGCACATTGCCACGTGTCAAAATCTCAGCGGATCACGCTAACATGCACCTGGACACGTGTCGCCATCACATGTTGCCGACATCAAAAAGTCAACTGCCGACATAACAGTGCCACGTGTCACGATCTCGCGAAGCCAAGCAACACGTGTCGAAGATCAACGCGCGTCGCGACGCTGACCTGGCGTCGCGACGCCAAGACCCCACTGATGCCTATAAATTCAGCTCGACGTTTCAGTTTCAGTTGTACCACACTCTCTCATCTCTTTGATGTAAAGAGGGAGTTTCTCTCTCTAGTTTCTTTTAGTTTTTAATTTTTAGTTTTGTAATTAATTTTAATTACGTTTTGTAATAATAATAATTTACTTTTTTTTTTACTTTTTACAGTTTTTACTATTCACCATGAGGAGGTAACTTCCCCAGCAAGGGTGAAAGGTAATTCTTTTACTATTGCTATTTAGATTAATCTCTCTTAAATATAATATATTCACTATTTAAAATCTTGACTTAAAAAGGATACCACCAGATTGGTCGGTTGGTAATTCATTTTAATCTGGTTTAAACATGACTAATCAAGGATACCGCCAGATTGGTCGGTTTGTAATTAAACTTTCTTACCGCCTATATGGCAGGTTCATGGACAAATCTTTTTACCGCCTTAATGGCTGGTTGGACTTAATTTGACTTAATCAGGATACTGCCTATATGGCTGGTTGGTAATCTTATCACAAGTTTATATATTATATTATGAGAGATATCTAAATTAGTAGTAGTAAAAGTAATTCCTTTTACCTTAGCATTTTATTTTATTGTTATTTACTTTTTAGTATTTAATTTACCGCATTTTTACTTTATGTCTTTTATTTTCAAGTTTTTACTAGACCTAGTTATGTGTTGTAACTAAATTAGTTATCTGGGGTTGTGATGACTTTTAATATCACCGGTTTATAAGGGGTTAGATTATAGTTTGGGTATTATAAAGATTTATTTATTGAGTCTTAATCTTAATATTTTTTCATTAACTGGCCATTAATAAAATTGATCTGGTAAATCTAAAATGAACTAGACATATGGATTTTAGGTTTCAGCCTTAGACTCAATAGCCCACGATCTTCCTTGAGGATAGATAACTCTTTAATAGATTTCCTTACAGGATAGACATATACCTGTCGGGCGGGGGTAGCCATAATTGAAACTTAAACTTAATGAATCCAGATAATTTGGTTGACATAGACATATGGTTCAATTGGATTAAACTGGGTATTTGTGTCTGACCATCGACAGAGGCTTACACATAATTTAGTGTTCCAGGTTAATAAATCAATATATTACCCAACTATAAAATAACCACTTCATCTTTAAAATGATATTGGAAGAAATCACAACCCTAGATAGTTTTTAATATTGAATTTTCTTAAAACATACTTTTGAATAATTTTATTTACTTGTTTTTAAATTTAGAATCGTCTCCATTTCAAATCAATCAAACAACTTGTTAGATACTAGTAATCATTTGACCTCATAAAATTAATAGCTTAGGTATTAAGTCTTCGTGGGATCGATATTTTTTATACTACTTGAACGATACGTACGCTTGCGTTATACGTGTGTGTTTACGCCGGTCAAGTACCGATAATATTAAAACTTTCAACAAGAAATAAATGTGATGTAGGATAATAAACTCCACTAAAAATATTTGTAGCATCGATTAATACTTTAAAATATCTAATTTTTTCACAAATATCTCATTGATTAGGAAAATGTGTGATATGTTGGACATGTTGAGAAAAGAAATAATTTAATGCATCTTTGTATTGGAAAACTTGACATAAAAGAAAATAAGTTGAATTCCAACGTGTTGGAACAGCTCTTGAAAATTTTATCACTTTAATACTATTTAATTTATAAAACTTGGCCTATTCTCTAATAACTTGAGAAAATGATCAAATACAATTAAGTGCAATCTTAATAGGATCAATGAAAGGTGTTAAACTAGTCAGACCATCTTGAACACATAAATTAAGGACATGACATGTGCAACGAACATGAAAAAATAGACCCCTCAAATTTGATTTACATATTTATGTTAAATCTTTAATTGATGCAGTATTTGCAGATGCATTATCAAAATCAATTGTTAAAATTTTACCTAATAAATCAAATTCATCAGAAATTACTTTCATCATTCTATAAATATTTTGTGCAGTATGTTGTTCATCAAAAAATCTAAATGCAATAAGTCATTTTTACATGTTCCATGATACATCAATCCAATGACAAGTCACACTCATATATGAGTGTGTTTGCCAATGGTCACTCCAAATATCAGAACAAATACAAAGACGACCTTTAATATTTTAAATATTTCATTTAAAATAATTTTACCATCTTTATATAATTTAAAATTTTGATGTTTTGTTTTATTTCTAGTCATTCTACAAGCAGCAGGATTTAAAGCATTCTGAACATAATTTGTAAAAATATTTTTTTCGCCAAAACTTAAAAGAAAGATGTGTCATATACAAGTTAATTTAGCAAATTATTCTCTATGTTTAGCATCAGAATATTTAAATAAATCTAAAGAACTCGTACCTCTACTAAATGATGCGTATATGACCATTTGAGTTTGGGTTGTATCAAGTCCAATTTCAACGGCACTATGTCTTTCTAAGTACTTGCTCATATTGTCATATCCACCAGTAAATTTCTAAGAAACCCCACAATAGTTGCATATTGCTCTTGGACCTTCATTTTCAGTCTCGCCTAAATGAAAATGAATTTTGAAAATATCAGAGGGACGAGACTTAACTTCTCTTTTCTGTATACCGATACTAGGACCGTTCTCTTGGGTTGACACATTTGACATGACATTCTCAATGAGCTTGTCATTTTTTGTTAAAGAAATTTTAAGGAATGAGAGAATTGAGAATGAGAAATTGTAGATGAGAGAATTGTAGAAATTGAGAGAATTGAGAATTGATGTGTTGAAAAAATGAAAATGACCCATATTTATTCATTTTTGGAATATTTTTGTGATACCTAAAATGCCCTAAAACTAGCCGTTTTATTAATGTTATTAAGGGTAAATAAGTAAATTATATTTATTTATTTATTAATTTATTTTTGGAATTTAGGGCAGGGAGCAAGCCGTCGGGCCTGCTCCCAACGGCTACTCCATTGGGAGCCCTACGGTTCCAATTGGAACCGTAGAACCGTTGAAACCGTCCGATTCAAGCGATTGTATTTCGGTTCAGTCAGGAGTGAACCCTAACCGAACCGAAAAATTTCGATTTCGATTCCAACAGATTAAGTTCTGATTCCGAACCGGAACCGTGACCGGATTCAGCTTCAACTAGCCCTACACATATTTCATTAAAAAATTGCCACACCCACTTCCCCCAATTTGAGCTTAATTACTGATTATTGTTTTTTTTTTTTTTTAAAAAAAACACATTTATGAAACATATACCAATTAAATTAGTATGTCTTTACATTCTATACAAGTCGGAACTAAGATGATTAAATTTAATTTGAATCATATTCAATCTTTATTATTGAGTCACTTGTTTAAATTATCTCAATTAAACATTACATAAAGCCAAAATGATGATTAAGTTTTTAATGTTGTGACCCAAATGATAATATGAACCGATGCTTAAAAATAAGGTTTTAATTTTATCATTGGGAATGAAGAAGATAGGGTCCCTTGTATGATTATAATACAAGATTAAGCAAACAAAATGAAAATGAAAATACTTTATAATTAATTCGTTGCAACATTTCTTTATAAGTACGCCAAACCGTGTGGCCAAGGCCAAGAGGTCCCTCTTTTCTATTGAGACCATTATAAATCTTTTATTATTCTTTAGTAGTCAAATTTGATATTGTTTAATTTAATTATTAAAAAAGATTCAAGAATCTTGTTGCTCTTAATTTTAGACCAAATTAATTGTGCGAGAAATTAAAATTTAATTTTAGATCACTTAATCTTTATATCATTCTAGCCTAATAAAGTGTTTTCTCTTTTTTTGGGGGATTTATTTTTAATTAATAATAATGTGTTTAATTCATTAATAAAGGATTATATAGGATTGTTGTTTGTTTGATAACGCTTCCTTAAGATAAAATAAATAGCTTAGATTTCCCCTCGAGAAAGTTTTGATATAAATGTTTGATACACTAAAAGAAATAGGATTTTTAACAGTGGCGTATCTAGAAATTTCAATCAGTGGGGGCAAAATTTGTTTCTTACCAAAATAATATATAATGAATTCATACATATTTTTTGAAATTACAAGATGATCCATATACTTTTGAAAATTATGAAATAGCCCTTAGTTTCTAAACTTATATATTAACCCAAAATTTTCAGAATTATACTTTTTATCCATAATTTCTAAAAATACCAATTTACCCCAAAAAAATATTTTTAAAATTATGTATTTTAAGTTTATGTAGTATATTATATACTAAATTTGCGCTAATTTATTATAGATTTAATCACTTTTTTAATTAAATTATTAAAAGTCTAGTGTTAAAACGCAACATTTGTGCTTTGAACAGCTATAAATAAAAAATAAATATACAAAAAAATATATATAAAATAATTATATTAATATTAATATGTGAATATTTTATACATAACAACTATACACGACGTGTTTTAGTAAAAGAATCACTACAAATATATCAATAAATTAGAAAATCAATAACCAAACCTAAGTATAAACATAGTTATTTTTATTTTTATTTTTATTTAAATGTAATGGAATCCATATTCTTTTGCAAATAGATAAACACAAAAAATGAGTGGATTTAAAATGAAAAATAGTCAATTATCTATACACATATAAATTAAATATAACTATTTTAGATATGTTTAAGAAATAAGATTGATACAAAAGTGTATTGGAATTTTTTTTAATTAATTTGGCATTGGGCCTACATATTATATTAAAAAATACAACTCAAAAAATTAAATAATAATGTATTTATGTGTGTTGTTTAATTATTTATATTTTCTAATATTAATATATATATATATATATATATATATATATATATATATAATATATATATATATATATATATAATAAAAAAAAAACTAGTTGCCCTCACTGGTCCTTAAGTGGCTCTGCCACTGATTTTTAATGTCAAAAAATTTAGCATCGTCAAATAAATCGTAGTTAAATGTATAATTTAACGTCGCCAAAACATAATGATGTTAAAAGTAATAATATCTCGCGTTGAAAGGATATCCGACACTAAATTTACCACATTTAGCGTCGCTAACTTACTTTCAACGTAAAAAAATGTATGACATTTAGTGTCACTACCTAATTAGTCATACATTTTTTACGTCGTAAAAAAATTACAACGCTAAAAAACCAATAAAAATCTCAACCTTCAATCTCCACCTACTCACGACCCCCTCGTTCTTCTTCTTCTTCTTCTTCTTCTTCTTATTCTTCACCATTTTCAACCATAATCCAACACTAAGGTAATTAAGGCATGTATTTTCTCTAGTGTATCATTGTGGTAATTTGTTTACCCATTATATATTTTTGAGTAAATCCCCTAAAATGAGGGTTTAGAATTTAATTAGATAAATATTTAGTTTATGAATTGAATTAGTGGTGCATATAATCTCAATTACTCTAATAATTTATTTACCCATTATGTATTTTGAGTAAATCCCTAAAATGAGGATTATAATTATTTAGTTAAATATTTAATTTATATATTTAATTGATTGTGCATATAATTAATATGAGTAATTTGATATTGGATAAGTATGTATAGGGTTTGATTTTGGATAACTATTTAATTTTTAAGTGATATTCTACGTACATTAATTTTAATTAATTGATCATTTGTTATATTTTTATAGATATTTTGTTGATATGGATAGAAGTTTGATAAGTGTGCCCAATAGATTAAGTATTCTAAAAGGGTGGAAGAATTTATGAAAGCAGTGAAACGAGTTACTGATGCGGAAGGTCGTGTGTGTTGTCCATGTAATAACTGTTTGAATAGGAGAAATACGCATTTGAGCGAAGTTATGGATTACTTATACATGCCGAGAATTTCAGCGGCCTATCGAACATGGGTTTACCATGGAGAAAAATACAACTCTAACTCCATGTATATTCACTCAATAACTAGTATCAGTTATCACGAGCATCGTCAAAAAAATGATTATGATGATATGATTGTTGATTTACATGACTTGCAAGGTTCGATATTTGGTGAAGAAATATCACATCCGGAGAAGAACGATTGTCAAGCTACTCCACATGAAAGTAAGTTATGTAATGACCGATAAAAATATTGATATGATGTTAGAGTTGCTTGGACAAATGTTACCAGCCGACACAGAATTTCCAAAATCATATCGCGAGGCGAAGAAAATATTACGTGATTTCGAATAGGGGTATGAATCGATACATGACTGTAAGAATGATTGTGTATTATTTCTAGCAGAGTATGAATTCCTTGAGAATTATCAAATCTCTGGAGAAAATCGATATAAGATTCATGGTACTGGGAATAAGGTTCCTCTGAATGTGTTGTGCTATTTTCCATTGACACCTAGACTAGAAAGATTGTTTATGTCACGTCACATCGTATCTGACATAAGATGGTATCATGATAAAAGAGTTGGTGATTAGGTTGTTCTTAAACACCTTGCTGATGCATTTGAGTGGAAAAACTTTGATAATACACCAATATATCTGTATACATGTATTCATAACCTATGAAAAATAATTTACACACCGAAATATAATATCATTGTATTACACATCAATCTAAGGATATTTAAATCTGCATATCTGGATGTAAAATATATACTCTCACACACATATACACATATATATACTTACACACATCTTTCTTACTAAAAAACAACAATCAATATGTTGGTATTCATCGCATGAAATACTTACCTGGTCTCGCAAACACTCATGATCCTAGTTAAATTTGTCAAGACAAATGACGGAAATGATTAGAACCGATGATACACGGAATTCTCCACTTAACTATAACAAAATTTTGGATCTTTCCGAAACACTTAATTGAAGTATTATTCCAACGGTTTCAGTTTCGTTACTCTCAAAATATTTAACTTTACATATTTATCACATCAGATTCACTTTTCGATCTAAAACCCGAAAATCCTCTGAAAAGTCCGAAAGTATTACGAATAGATCTGGAACACTTTGGATCTTTCTAGTTTCTCCCAAAACCATTCAAATACTAATAATACATCATAATATAAAGTTCTAAAACAACCCGATAGCTCAAATCCATAAATTACTCGTTTTCAAAAAATCTTCCGTAAACGTTATAGAAAGATCTTGAACCCTCCAAACTTATTCGGATTCATCTAAATATCATAATTAACTCATAAATATCATTACATTCATCAAATCACAAACACGCACGAAATCTAATTTTATCGAAAACTCGCTAATCCTACCGGGTTGATCCAATTCATTTCGATTTCACCCAGAATTTACCAATAGCACAAATTCGATACATTTTAACTCATTCAATTCAATACAAGTCAATACATTACTCTACAACACTACTAGAAGCATCCGAATACAAAACAAGAAACTTGAAAATATCAAATTTCTACAGGGAGGTTTTACCAACATTTCGAGGGTACCGACAGATTCCATACTCTTCCACAAACATGTAGGAATCGATGAAATTCTAATCGGATCTACTGTTCAAATGAGCTTTACTATTCACTGAACGTTCTTCTCTCATTTTGAATGAAATCTAGCACCATCAAAAAAATGACTCTACATCCTTGTAGTACTCTCCGAGGGCTTCGATTTGGCGATGGCTCAACACAGATCAAAGCAACGAGCCGAAATCGAAAATATAAGTCATGTGTTTTCTCTCTCTCTCTCTCTCACCACTATTTCCAATGTTCTGGGGGCTGCCGCTGGCCACCAATGAACGCACAGTGGATGGCCCCCTTGTTGGGACCATCACGTTGGCTGGCAGTGGCCAGATGGCCGAACATGCTCTCTCACTCAGAACATGAAAATGGGGTCAGGTGTGGGGAGAAAAGAGACTTTTTACATTTTCGTAATTATGAAATCTTATGGGTATTTATAAGAAGTTTTTTGAAAATTACAAAACGACCTTACAAAATTACAATCAGATCTCTGAAAAGTGTATTCTTTCGGATTTTTTTTTGAGGCTCTTCAGGTATAAAATTCGAAAAGTTACCAATATGAAAGTTGTTCTTCTTCAAAATATCTTTCCAACGAATTAAAAAATCAGTTCAATCGGAGTTTATTTTCTATTTTTATGACTGAAATAATGAAACTTCATCCGTATCTAAAAATCGTGTAACCAGTTCTTTTGAATTTCATGATTTCCAATGCAACGAGATTCCATTTTAAGACACTCCAACATATTTTTTTTTAATATTTAAACTCTTATTCTCCAACATCATCTCATTTTGAGACCGAAACTATGATTCGGGAATCTTTTAGAACTGTTCCGAAAATTAAAGATATTACAAAGATTGGAAAATGACGAACTTACGAGAGCTTGTAGAGAGATCACTCGCTTAGGACAGTGCTGCAGGATCGACCTCCACAATTCTTCCAAGCCCAACAGATACAGCACCATCACCGACTGATCATCCTGTAAGATTTTTATTTAATATTATAAAACTTTTTAATGTAATAAAATGTTTATTTTATATATAATAATAATTTTAATTTAATTTATCTATTTTTTTTAAAAATTTAGAAAATAAAATATTCTTAAAATCTATATGTAAAATTGATAATTACATATATATATTTTAATTTTAAAAAATTTTAAATAACTTTAGCGATGCTAAATGTCTGGATTTAGCATTGACACCACAAATATCGACACTAATAGTTATTAATATTTAGAGACGTCAAAAGTTCACGATCTTTAATGACGCATTTGCTTTTCGACGTGGAATTGTCTAATTTATGCGTCGTTGAAGTTTCTTAAACGTTAAAACATTTCATCGACCAACATTTAGCATATTTCATTCAATCTTCCAATATCTTTATTACAAAACCAAAAGAGTAGAAAAATAACCAATCATCACATGTTGTAGCGAAGAACCATAGAAACATATTTCTAGTTAAAAAAAAAGTTGAAATTACTTACTAATCTTCAAGTTTCCTTTGAATTTCTTCTTAGCTCTTCACTTTTTATCTCAACATTTTCTTCTGTAATATTTGAAGGCTTAACCTTAAGTGAAGCACATGAAAAAACATAACCCTTAAATACCTAGGGTTGGCCGAATTTGAGAGAAAAAAGAAAATAAATATTTTCCAATTTTTCAAACAAAATAAAAAAGTCAAAATCAATTTGATAACTTTTTCTTTAAATGCAAAAGTCAAACATTTACACTTTAATTATTTCCAAATATAATATCAACTTAGATATTTTATATTTTAATTATTTTATAATTAAATAATTATTTTAATTATAAATATCTAAATATATGTATTATATTTACTTTAAATAATCCAAATACATTTATTAATGATATATGTCAAATATCATAATTTGATAATTAATAATGTTATTTAATAAAATCATATATTAAACACAAATACACATTAATTAGGAAATGACCGAAATGCCCATATGCATGTATCTTTCGTTTAACCGTTAAACGATTTATAAATAATCATATTATTCATAAATTTTCCCTAGTGCTCTACGAGTATATTTCATTAGAGACTCTCTAAGTTCAGATATATCCGTCACGAAATCCAATTTCGTGTCCATAATCTACCTACCCGTAAATTATGATGACCACAGATAAACTCATTGAACCATACAGGTCGAAGTCATTGCATACGTATAATCCATTCGTCACAGGTATCCGGATTATTCGGGATATATAGATATAAACGTCAAATCTCTATAGATTTAATCTCATCGATGATTCTATTAGCAATCTCTTAATAACACTTAGAACTCACTTTTACAGTGTACCACGGGCCCATAAATTTAAAAAATTGCTAATCCCAAATAAAATACCTATGTTTTGTACACATAATTGACGGATCATTTCTTGACACACACATAATATCCTGAGGATCAGTCTAAACCCAACGAACATGCGAAGGTCTGACCTAAATAGGTCGGTGACGTGACTACCATCAAAGTGAGAAAGATATCTCATATATCCATAATGGTATCTCAAGTCAAAGAATTACTATACTACTTAACCCGAGAAGATTCTTATTGACGTCGGTGTACCATCCATTAAGAATCTTTGGTGAGTCGTTCAGTGTTTATCTGATATAAAACACCTATATGTCTATACGAGTCTCCAAGACTCATGGTTCATTGAGCAACCATTGAAATTCAAGATTCCAATATACGACACGTATCGGTCTCTATGGGTTTAGTTACTGACCAAGTAATGTAAACCTTAACCAGGAACGATTTAAAAAATAATATTGTTATGATACAACTCAATGACAGTCGCGACGCTTTTACAACTGTATCATAACCAATCATTCTAAGACATTTAAGTCTTTACCATATAAAAGAGATGTTATATTAGAAAAATAGCTGTTTATTTTATTCAATATTCATAATAAGATATTTGCAAAAGTATTTACAAGGAAATACATAAGAAACTGTAACGACTTGAATTTCATAAATTGATTTGGGGTAGTAATTCAGTGACCGGGATTTAATTATTCCGGGGGGGTAGCGAATAAATTTGGAGATGGCATAAAAACCCGATTAGTGTCGCAATGTTTATAATATTTGGGTTAATATATTAAGATGCGATAGGAGTTTTAATAGTTGGACCAATATCATTATGTTAGGAAGTGTTAATTACTGCTTATACCTTATAATATTTGTTAACAAGGCTTGGTGACATTTGTTAAGCCTTGTTAACAAATGTCCACCTTATGCTATATGTTATAAAATTAAAAAAAAAAAAAGACAACCTCGCTTCACGTTTCTTTTCTTCACTTCATTATTTCCTCTTCCTATCTCCCTAAGCAAAGAAACCAGGTCTTTTTCATCCAGAAAATTTTCCTCCATTTCCACCAAATCTAGAGCTCCAAAGTCACATGCAAGTTTAGAAATGAAGAAAGGAAGCTTGGGAAACTCAAGTTGTGAACAAATAATTTAATTTAAGGTGAGAAAGATAAAAATCCAAATCTTAAATTGCAAAGTTTTGATGATTTGATGCTTGAAGAATGTTGTTGCTTGAGATTAATGGTGAATATTTGGTTTTGAGTCTAGGAGTTGAAGATTTGAAGAATTTCCCAATTTGTAAAATCCTTAAATGAGAAGTTGAGTTGGGATTTATAAATGGTTGTTTGAAGGTGTATTTGATGTTATATGGTATATTTGTTATGATTATGGCTTGGTTATGTGGTAGTATTGAAGGGTGAAATTGATGCTAAGTGATGTATTTATTCTGATTGTGGTTTGAATGGTGTTGAAAAAATGGTGTATGAAGTGTAATCAAAATTCTGGATCCTGGAAAACTGGTGCGCGTCACGACGTAAAAGATAGCGTACATCGCTACGCGTGAAGCAGAATTTGGCTGTTGGATTTTGTTGGGTTTCTAAGGTCATCCCAAGATCAATTTAAGCATAAAATCATGTGAATACTAAATGAAGTATAGCGGAATATACTCACATTGTTCGGTTAAGAGGATGTGTAGAGAACAAAAAATTTGCTCCATTTGAAATGCTTCAAGCTTCTCTTTGAAATTGATCTCCAAGCTTTAAGATTGATTCCAAGCTCTTGGGAATGGTTTCCCTATCACCTTTGTATGAATCCTTGTGAGTGCTAGCTCTTGAAAATTTGCAACAAATTTTCTATTTTGCCTTGTGAAGCTCACGGCAATGGAGATATTTGGGGGAGAGAGAGAGTTTTCAATTTTGTAAAATGATGACTTGTGTAAATGATTTTCAAAAATCAAAAAATAATATATACCAAACCAATATTTGGTATATGTCCATCATCTCACCAACTTGGTGTGTTGGACAAGTCACCAACAACCCACCAAAACCCATCAACAAAAAGTTATTTAAAGTGACTAGGTGATGTGACTTGTGGGACCCACTAAATTTAAAATCCGAGTGGGCCCGCAAACACATTCCGGGCTCGGGTTCGTTAATTCCGAATTAACGAATTTTTCGTTGTGAAGTAATTAAATCAAATTTAATTAAATAATTATGCCTAGTAAAATTACTATTCACGTCGCTCGCGAATTAATTCTAAATTAATTCGTTCGCCCGAATTAAAATCTAATTTTAATTCCGTTATGAATCTAATTTCAGTTAATATATCGAATATATTATTTATCGATTAATTCCAAATTAATCGTTCTCTCTCTTATAATAATATTTTATCTCATATAAAATCTCTCCGTAATTAATCTTAGATTAATTATGTTCGAATCATACGTCATCGGTGAATCTTCGGGAAGCGACCCATGAGATCCCTGGATATGTTGGCAATAAATCCGGTCGTCGGACTATCCGAACACGTGCGTACCTCGTACCATGTTTTTATCGATTTACAAGACATGGTTGGCTTCTAGCAAAGCGCCGTACCTACCCAATTCTCTAGAAATATTCTTAAAGGAATATATAAGCTTTGTCAGGCGTAGTATACGTAGTATTGCGTATTGCAATCCGGTATCGGATTTCACATGCAAGGCCTGGGGCTGGAATAGTGTCTGCCACGTACGAAGCATATATCGGATCACAAGCAACTAGTCTCTTTAATCGGATAATCATGACATTGTCATATTATCCTGATGGTTGCAACACATTAGAGTAACAGTTCTGTATCCCTGCGTGATCATCATCTCCATATGACTGAAGTGATACTTCCATCTTGACATCACACCCAATACACTACGATTCTCAATAAACCCAGAAGAGGCGTACACAGAACATGTTAAAGTCCCGGATGACCAAAACCAAAGCGTATTGATTGTCGCAAATACTAGCGATGTAAGTCTTAGATTAAGACCAAATACACCTACCCTGATTCAGATTCCGAGGGGTCTATCCAGAGCGAAGCTGTTTCCGTACCATCGGTAAACACAACCTCCTATCACACTTGCATAAGTATCCAATACTTAAATATATGATAACTATGTTGTTGCACTTCCATAACACGCACAAGTGCAATACTAGTCTATTCCGCATTATCGATGTCCAGTCTCGATAATATTACGACTAGGGATATTTAATGATTAAACTGTTATGGATTGATATTGTCTCATATCTTATAATCAGGAACTAATCATAATGACTTTTATCATTTATATATATTAAAGTAATCTAATTACGAAATGATAAATGCAATTTCCATTGTCACATAGTTAATTTGTACAAAAACCTCAATGTCTTTTACAATAGTGACGCTATGGGTCATAATTGTCCAGACCTCCCCTGAGGCCAGTCTCCTGCTAATCTGCAGATCCTGCAAATCAGTACATATATGAGTACTTCAACCAGAATCAAAAATCCAATTTTTAAAACTAGTAGTATACATGTTTATTTCTATAACAAACATACATGAAGCCAGTGCCTTGCCCGCTTTGATTTCCTTCATGTGTGCCTTGTACTCGTGACAGTCACGCTTCCAGTGACCCCGCTTCCTGCACTGCAGACATAGATCTTGGGATTTGTCCTTACCATTCCCAGAAGGTTTTGACGATTTGGCCTTGCCTTTCTTATTCTTCTTTTTCTTTACACCTCAAGTCGCCTTAGGCCAAGCCCTCAGAGTCTGAGATGTTGAAGCGAAGTGCGCCTCGCGCTTTTTGCCCTTCATGAGCTCTTTTTCTGCTTCGCGCAGTGTTGACATTAACTCTCCAAGATTTTGGTCTTGGTTCATCATATTGTAGTTCATGATGAACCTACTCCAGCTGTCGGGGAGAGACTGCAAGATCAAATCTATAGAAGTCTCAGCCTCGAAGACTATGTCCAGCTGTCCCAACTGTTCAATGTCAGCAATCATTTGCGACACATGGTGCTCGAAAGATGTACCCTCTGACATGCGAGCGCGAAAGAGCTTCTTCTGCAACTCATATCTCTGCGATCTAAGATTAGATCAATGAAGATCATGCAACTTCGCCATCATCTCATAGGGATTCAATCCCTTGTTCAGACGACGGAATTGTTGAGTCATAGCAGCAAGCATTATAGATTGAGCAGTGAAGTTGTCATCGCTATGAGTCTTCCAAAGCTCTAGCTCAACTATCTGATCAGATCTAGGCTTAGGCCCAAGAGGTCTCTCTATAGTGTAGAGCAACTTCTCGGATCCCAGGACAATCCTGAGATTCATATCCCAGTCTTGAAAATTCGTGCCATTAAAGACATTGTCGCCCATGATAATATCTCTAATGCTCAACTTTCCTGTCATCTTAATTGCAATAGTCAAACTATTCAATTAACAATGTATGGGTACAGTCTAACTGTTACAAGAAAAATAATAAAATATTAGTCCAACTAATAAATATAATTGATGAAATAATTTGAAAGCTTGTAAAGCCAAGTATTTGAACGAAATTGCAAATTCAATACTGGTCTCCCACTATTTTTCGGCGAGCCTTTAACCCTCTGTTGAGTACTCGGGAAACATAATTTCCTAGTGGGCTAGGATCCTGTTAAGTAACACACAACCTTGACTTTGGCCAACAAGCTGTATGATATTTAACTAGGTAGATCTCTAAGATCAATTGGATCTCATCTAATTCCTAGATCCGGTAGGTGGACCTCCAAGTCCAAAATATATATACAATATATATGCCCATATATCCAATATTTTTTCCTAACTTTTTTCCTCTGAATCAACTAAGCCTTGGCTTTGGCTCAACAAGCTTAATGATTCCAGTTAAGCGGGACCCATTGACTTTGGAAAGCTTCGTAATCGATGTCGATGGACAAGAAGTGATCTTGACTTTGGCCAACAAATCACAACTTGGACAAGACATACGATATGGAACAAAGCATTCATGATTCAAACACATCCGCGATGGACAAAGGTCTTGACTTTGGCCAACAAACCAGTGCCAATCTTGGATCTTGAGAATGAATCATTCAATGGAAGGAAAACGCTTAATATTTATTGAGGGTTTTTCACGTAAATTGGCAACCAATTTATTATCTTTGATTAGGTCTCATCATACACCCTTAAGCATGCATTCTAAAAGCATAATAAGACGCGGTAAATAAATTAATAATGATATGCGGATGGATATCTCACAAATTGTTCCTAGAACAAATCACTTCATTTCCTCTCCCCGGCTAACATTATTCTAACTTCTACCCAATTACATAATACAATTAAAGAAACCTCATTAACATTTAGGGGAATTAGGTGAGAAGAGAATTACAAAGAATCGAGAGATAAAGCATGACACGCAGGTCCAATTTAATAAATTCTAAATTTATTACAACAATTTCCAAAATTACCCTCACCCATCTAATATCCATCCGATATACATTATTCATACAACACATCCATGTATTCACACAAAACATGTTATTCAATCAATCTAATCCAATTAATTAATATTGAATTAAGTGATCATCCAATGTTCAAACAGCGATTTGATTTGCGCGAGTCTAACTCGTTTAAGAATAAGTACTCAAAGTACGAATTCTTGAATTATATCGAACTACAATTTTAAATCTAATTTAATTTGTATTCAATACTAATTCTTTATTTAATTCCAAATTAAATAATTACACTTTTATTGCGCCTTTACGACTTAGATTCTAAATCTAATCTAAATGGGTCTCAAAGCCCAATTAACATCCAATGTTTATTTAATTAAAGTCCAATGGGCTTTCAATTAATTTCTTAAGGCATAGGCTTTGGTCAATATGGGTCAAACCCAAATACCAAGGCCCAATTAAGGAATCACCCTATTTGCCAAGAAATCAATTTTGGCCCATTAGGCCCAATTAAATATTTAAAGGCCCATATATTATATTTGGACTTAATGGAATGGTTTAGGCCCAATTTGGATCCAATCCAATTGTCATACACCAACTTGGCCCAACCAAGCCCATTAGGCCCAAATACAATAATTTTAGCCCAATTCCAAATTAAGCTCAATTAATTAAATTCTAAAATTCCAAATTCCAAATTTCACAATTTAACTAATTAAAGTGTTTAACCATAATTATTTATTTAAATTAGCATTTCCAAAATACTAATTTAATCAATTAGTCATGCTTTATTGTAATCAATACATGTCCAACATTTTTGAAACAAAATCAGGCATTTTCATGCTTCTTAACTCACGGCAATAAGGAATTTTTCTTCATTAATTTTGATTTCAATCCAATTAAATCACAAATGAATTTATCCATGAATTTTAAACTCATCCAATGATCTAAAATTCAAAAAATCCCATGAGTTACAAAGGAATGATCTAAAATTCAAAAAATCCCACGAGTTACAAAGGGTTATATTTTTGGCCATGCCAACAAAATTGGGGAAAATTAATCCAATTAATTTTTCATCAAATTGATCATATATAACTCTAAGTTATCAATATAAAAGCATACTCAAACAAACAATTTGATCAAATCATGCTCAAATCAAATTTACCGAAATTTTAATATATAAACCCTAATCAAATTTCATGCTCAAATAGGCTCCATGATACCATTGTTGGGTTTCTAAGGTCATCCCCAGATCAATCTAAGCATAAAATCATGTGAATACTAAATGAAGTATAGCGGAAATATACTCACATTGTTCGGTTAAGAGGATGTGTGAGAGACAAAAAATTTGCTCCATTTGAATGCTTTAAGCTTCTCTTTGAAATTGATCTCCAAGCTTTAAGATTGATTCCAAGCTTTTGGGAATGGTTTCCCTATCACCTTTGTATGATCCTTGTGAGTGCTAGCTCTTGAAAATTTGCAACAAATTTCTATTTGCCTTGTGAAGCTCACGACAATGGAGATATTTGGGAGAGAGAGAAGAGTTTTCAATTTTGTAAAATGATGACTTGTGTAAATGATTTCCAAAAATCAAAAAATAATATATACCAAAACCAATATTTGGTATATGTCCATCATCTCACCAACTTGGTGTGTTGGACAAGTCACCAACAACCACCAAAACCCATCAACAAAAAGTTATTAAAGTGACTAGGTGATGTGACTTGTGGGCCCCACTAAATTCAAAATCCGAGTGGGCCCGCAAACACATTCCGGGCTCGGGTTCGTTAATTCCGAATTAACGAATTTTTCGTTACGACGTAATTAAATCAAATTTAATTAAATAATTATGCCTAGCAAAATTACTATTCATGTTGCTCGCGAATTAATTCTAAATTAATTCGTTCGCCCGAATTAAAATCTAATTTTAATTCCGTTATGAAATCTAATTTCATTTAATATATCGAATATATTATTTTATCGATTAATTCCAAATTAATCGTTCTCTATCCTATAATAGTATTTTATCCCAGATAAAATCTCTCCGTAATTAATCCTAGATTAATTATGTTCGAATCATACGTCATCGGTGAATCTTCGGGATGCGACCCATGAGATCCCTGGATATGTTGGCAGTAAATTCGGTCGTCGGACTATCCAAACACGTGCGTACCTCGTACCACGTTTTTACCGATTTACAAGACATAGTTGGCTTCTAGCAAAGCGTCGTGCCTACCCAATTCTCCAGAAATACTCTTAGAGAAATATATAATCTTTGTCAGGCGTAGTATACGTAGTATTGCGTATTGCGATCCAATATCGGATGTCACGTGCAAGGTCTGGGGCTGGAATAATGTCTGCCCCGTACGAAGCATATATCAGATCACAAGCAACTAGTCTCTTTAATCGGATAATCATGACCTTGTCATATTATCCCGATGGTTGCAACACATTAGAGTACCAGTTCTGTATCCCTGCGTGATCATCATCTCCATATGACTGAAGTGATACTTTCGTCTTGACATCACACCCAATACATTACGATTCTCAATAAACCCAGAAGAGGCGTACACATAACCTGTTAAAGTCCCGGACGACCAAAACCAAAGCGTATTGATTGTCGCAAGTACTAGCGATGCAAGTCTCAGGTTAAGACCAAATACACCTACCCTGATTCGGATTCCCATAGACACATAGTCATACTACCAATGAGATTCTGAGGGGTCTATCCAGAGCGAAGCTGTTTCCGTAACATCGGTAAACACAACCTCCTATCACACTTGCATAAGTATCCAATACATCAATATATGAGAACTATGATGTTACGCTTCCATAACACGCACAAGTGCAATACTAGTCTATTTCACATTATCGATGTCCAGTCTCGATAATACTACGACTAGGATATTTAATGATTAAACTTTTATGGATTGATATTGTCTCATATCTTATAATCCAGAACTAATCATAAAGACTTTTATCATTTATATATATTAAAGTAATTTAATTACGAAATGATAAAATGCAATTTCCATTGTCACATAGTTAATTTGTACAAAAACCACAATGTCTTTTACAAATAGTGACGCTATGGGTCATAATTGTCCAACAATTTTTGGTGAGCGTCGCGACGCGCAGAGGGGGCAGTGTCGTGACTCCAAGCGCTGTTCCAGGACTTATTTTTAAACCATTCTAGTTTAATTTTAAGACGTTTAGGGGCACTCTATAGGCTTTGTATAGATGAGTAACCACATGATAAGTCATACCATATGCATGAATGTTTACCTTTGATTGTATATACCTTTCTCATTTATTACATAAAAATCTAACGGTTTCTTTGGCATTAGATCGAAGACAAGCCACTCAGAGGTCACCGACGCCGCATACCACATCTGACCTGCCTTAGCACTGTGAGTGGAGTACTTATAATCAGAGTTTTGAATGTGGTTTTGGTTATGATTTTGTAGAACATTGATTTACTTATTTTACCTAAATGATGATTTCATGTGAATGAGAAATATGATTTAAGCTTTGATAAAGCTTGGTTTCTGATAAATGCTTTGATGTTGAAAATGATTTCAAACATATGGATTTATGATTTTGGAGGCATGGGGGAAAAATCCACCTCAAATGTTACTTGATTCAGATATGAAATTGACGGATATAGAATTGACGAACATGGTATTGATGGGTATCAGTATTGATACCGGATATAGATGTGTGCACACTAGATACAGGTCTAGAGATGACAGATGCCTCTAGATCCTGGGTATTGGGCTAGGGGGACTGTAAGTACAACGCCCCTAGACCCGGATATTTCAGAGACAGGTTGGTGGCACTGAAAGCACCACTGTTGTATGGTTCAGTGGCTTGGGGGACTGTGTGTACAATGCCCCAAGACC
Source organism: Zanthoxylum bungeanum (assembly GCA_019454045.1). Lineage (NCBI taxonomy): Eukaryota > Viridiplantae > Streptophyta > Magnoliopsida > Sapindales > Rutaceae > Zanthoxylum > Zanthoxylum bungeanum. The sequence continues at coordinate 19,385 of SKCR01026147.1, read as the reverse complement.
ACAGGATTATGTACAGATTGACCGATGATATTTCTGATGATGATACTGATGTTTTCTTAATTGTTTTCGAAAGTTTTGAAATGAACAAATCTGATTTATGATTTAAGAATTCTGAAAGTTATTTCACTGAACATGAGTATTTCTAATACTGTTTGTTTTCTGTTTTTATAGCTCCACTCACTGAGTTCTTTAAGACTCACCCCCCACTCTCCAGGTTTTGCATGGCTTTTCTTTTGGTGAGCCAATGCTGTGTTTGAAAGACATGGATCCGGAACATGAGCAACACTGCAGTCACTAGTTTCATGGGTTCATCATGCAGTGTCTACATTCATATAGAATGTAGTTTCTTTTTAGTTTTTGTGATGTATAATCTATGTATATATGCGTGCGGTTGTTTCACACTTGGATTGTGTACGTGTCATGTTTAATATTTCATACAGTTATTCTGCTTGATGAGAAAATATTTACATATATGGTTGATTTCTGGTTTCAGTCAGAGACTTAGGTGACAGTGGGGTTCTGTCGTCTGCCGGTAATATTCCCAGATTGTGGATGTTACAAAATTGGTGCTCCGAGCACCAACCCTAACAGAAAGTTGTAGGTATGTATATTAAATGTACGTAGAATTTTACAAATTATGAGTTTGAGTTCACATGAAAAAGATATGAATAATTGAAAATTACTAATATGAAATCATCATTTCTATTATAAATTTAAGGGCATTTTTATCTCTTTTTTAGTCAAAACATATCGATCATATTACTTGTTTTAAAACTTATGATGTAAGTGAATAATATATATTTTTTTCATGTAACAATTTATAGTTTATATTTTTTTCATATAACACTTTATAGTTTGAGAGATATATAATTATAAAATTAAAAGAAAAAAAAAATTTTAATTTTTATTATTTGTTCATGCGCGTGGTCTCATTTTCTTTGATAAATTTGAATCTATTTCCCTATTCCCACCAAATTAATGTTAACTCATGCCGGACTAAATGAGAAAGTTTTTGTGAGCTTGGGTTACATGATAAAGAAACATGTGTGATTGGGTTTTTTAGTAAACCCCCAAGTATTTTTGAATTCTTTCATTAAGAATACTTTTTAAGTATATATCACAAATAATTAATAAAAATATTTCCTATTGAAATCTACTTTACCTATATCAACCAATAATACAAAATAAAGAAAAAAAAAATGTTTGGAAATTATTGACAGGTGATTTTCGTCCCATGGGCAGTTTCGAGATAAATCTCCCGAGACAATCCTCCTTCAACCTTGAATTTGTTTGGTTATGGGAGACCAAAAGCAAATTTAGCAAAAAGGCAAAGAAAACACAAAAATCGACAAGAGAGTTTAACGTGGTTCGGCGGAGCAAGTCCAGCCTACGTTCACGGGCACAAAGTGGGGTGTTGTTTTTATTACCAAACCGAGCTCAACCGACCAGTTTTCAAATGTGGTCTAAGGAAATCCGAGCTGGTTGATCTCTTGTATTGTTTCTTACAAGTAATACTCAAATGAAAATTTTCCCAACATTTACAAATGTGTTTACACTCCCTTTAAATCCTAAGAAAAAATAATAGTGTTCTCATATCTTTATGACGTTAGCCATGTGGACTTCCTGCCGTTTGATAAGATCTCAGCCGAAAGTAAAGTCTGTCATCTGACTTCCAATTAAATCACTCTGTTTTATACACTGCCACACTCAACATTTATGATGACAGCGTGTAAAGGCGGTACATGTCAGAGGATGACCTTGCAAGTTGCTATAGTCACATCACAACTTTATGAATGATGCACATGACCTCCTCTGGTCGGAGCATGACCTCTTCTGGTCGGAACATGACCTCTTCTGGTCGGAACATGACCTCATCTGGTCAGAATATGACGTCATCTGGTCGGAAAATGATCTCATCTGGTCGGAACATGACTTCATCTGGTCGAAAAATGACCTCATCTGGTCGGAACATGACCTCTTCTGGTCGGAACATTACCTCTTCTGGTCGGATTGATTCTGCGCCTCATGCTCATGCCCTTCTGCCTGATCTCGCCCTAACGAGGACCTTGGATTTTTCCTCTGTTAATTAGAAAACTCATCATCGTAAGGGAAAATTCTTTTCTTGCCCTTCCTTGGGATACTGACTTCTTGGGGGTGAAAAACCATCATCAACATCCGTCCCATAGTTCTCGGTATCAACGAGTTAGCGAGTTTATGTCCGAAACTATAAAAAAGATTGTGGTGCGTGAAACTAGAGACCAATCTGATTTCCTCAAACTGATACTCTCATGAGCACCTCATATTGCTTTAATCTGATGTCTTATGGTACCTTTTCAACACTTGGACATCAGATGTCGACCTAAATCAGCATTGGTTGACCTTTAGCCAAAAATCTGAGACTGGCTTCACCATCTCTGCTCTCCTCTTCCGAGCCATGCCCTCTATTTTGAGATTCCAGAAGGAATGTTCTGCAAAGTCTTGTATAACAGAAGACAATAACACTTGGCCATTAACACAATAATATGACTTTGGAGGGACGTAACCCACTCTCGTGCCAATCGAAGATAATAAGGCATCAGTGGGACGTAACCCGACCCCGAGCCAAAAATAAAAACTTGGTCACAAGGGAATGTTCTTTTCTTGTGCCAATAACATTTGGTCATGAGGGAGAAAATCTGACCCCATGCCAACGAATATAATAAGGCCTCGGCGGTACTAAAGAAGACCCGAGCCATAAAATATATCGGCCTCGGCAGTACTAAAGCTGACCCGAGCCATAAAACACCTCGACCTCGGCCGTATTAAAGCAGACCCGAGCCATAAAATACCTCAGCCTCGACGGTACTAAAGCAGACCCGAGTCATAAAATACCTCAGCCTCGGCGGTACTAAAGCAGATCCGAGCCATAAAACACCTCGGCCTCGGCGGTACTAAAGCAGACCCGAGCCATAAAACACCTCAGCCTCGGCGGTACTAAAGCAGACCCGAGCCATAAAACACCTCGGCCTCGGCGGTACTGAAGCAGACCCGAGCCATAAAACACCTCGGCCTCGGCGATACTAAATCAGACCCGAGCCATAAAACACCTCGGCCTAGGCGGTACTAAAGCAGACCCGAGCCATAAAACACCTCGGCCTCGGAGGTACTAAAGCAAACCCGAGCCATAAAACACCTCGTCCTCGGCGGTACTAAATCAGACCCGAGCCATAAAATACATTGGCCTCTATGTGGGCCATAATAAACAAGCATGTATAAACAAGTGTTTATTTAAGAAATGGAAAGTCTTACTCATATTCTTGGGATCTACTGCCCTTCTTACAACTCTTTGAGGGTCATTATATGAGATGCTCTACTAAAAATATCCTCTCAGCATCTCAACATTACAAGTACCCAACCTGTTGACTGTCACTATCAGCATTGGTCGGCCTCCACAACCACTTGGTCTATGCATTCATCCAGATAGCCTTTTTTCACCAGGTCTTCCACATGCTCATGCAGGTCCCTACATCCATTCGTAAAATGTCCATTCACATTATGATATATACAATAAGCCTTGTTGTTTCCCTCATCAATCGGAAACCTCTTCAGTTCGGGCTCGGCCAATAGACCTTTATCTTGGACTTCCCGAACTATCTGGGCCATGGGTCTGTTTAGGGGGGTGTACACTGTCCCCCCCGCGACATGGTTGACTTGGATAGACGACCTCCTCTCTTGAATTTGATTATCCTGATGCGTCGACATGAGCTCTTTCTGCCTCGAGATTGGTCTCCTCATATTTCTGCTCAAATTCCGCTGATTTTCCGACCTGAGTATCTTTGTCCTCCGGGTGCCCACCCTCGGGCAATCTTCTCTTCCTCCTCCATCAAAATAAACTTCCTGGCCAACTCCAGAGCTGTGGCATAATCTGGTACGTCTTGGATCCTCAGGTGAGTCCACAATTTCCCAATATTAAGAGCTCCCTTAAAACTTTCCAAAGCCTCCGGGGATTCATACGCCCCTACCTCTAACACCAAGCTATGATACCGGTCAACGAAACTTTTGAGGGGCTCATTATCATTCTACTTCATTATCCTTAATGACCATATCGTCTTCCTAGGCACACATGCTCTTTTGAAATGCCGAACAAAGGATTTCCTCAGCTGAGAGAAACTACTGATGCTCCCTGGAGTCAAACTTCTGAACCACAAAATTACGGGTCCGCCCAGGGTTAAAGGGAACACCTTGCAGATGGCCTCTCTCACCATCCATTGAACCTTCATTAGCAAAACAAACCTTTCGACATGGGATTTGGGGTCGGTATGACCATTGTAGGGGTCCGTAGACGGCATGGTGAACCGTCTAGGGAACTCTGCTGACAAGATCTCTTCCGTAAAGGGGGAGGCTGCTTCTCCGTCCTGACCATCTCCTTTATCTGCCTTCATGTTTTCTTCCCACTTTCTCATTTCTTTCCTGAACCATTCATTCATCTGGTCATCAGTATTATCACGTTGCCTCCCACGGGCTTCTTCATGCCTGCTACTCCGAGCACGACGTCCGCCGTGGCTGGACACCTCTCGATCTTCCTCACCCTGTCTTCCATGCCCGTCCTTCTTAAAACGTGGGCTATTACTGGAAGACTCCGGAGTTTGCCTCTCCTCTTCTTCTTCCCAAACTCTTTCTGTCGGTAAGGCTTTGGCTTCCACTACAGATCTCACCCTCTAGAGATCCCTCCTTCTGGGCTCATCATCTCTGCCCAGGCCTACAACCCTTTTTCCCTTCATTATCTCATCTCTCATCTGGCTTGGACCAGCCTCCAAATTTTCATCGTTCATTTTTTCCAATCTTTCCAGCTTGTCCATCATGGCCTTCATAAGGATCTGGTTCTCCTCCTTGTCCTTTCTCATGCTTTCCTACATCTTTCCCATCCACTCTGTTGTTGAGCTCTCCGATGATCTATAGTTCTCGTCTTCTGTCATTGTCTTACTACGCAAGCTGCTTTTTATTCAATTCTCCACAGACGGCGCCAATTGTTGACGGGTGATTTTCATCCCATGGGTTTGTTGCGAGATAACCATCCCGGGACAATCCTCCTTCAACTTTGAATTTGTTTGGTTATGGGAGACAAAAAACAAATGTGGCAAAAGACAAAGCAAACACAAAAATCGACAAAGAGCGTTTAATGTGGTTCGGCTGAACTAATCTAGCCTACGTCCACGGGCAAAAAATAGATGGGGTCATTTTATTACCAAACCGAGCTCTACCGACCTGTTTAGGGACATGTCTAACAGTAACCGAGCTGTCGGTCGTTCTTTGAGTTTTTTTTACAAGTAATACTCAAATGAAAATTTTCCCAACCTTTATAAATGTGTTTACCCTCCCTTTAAATACTAAGAAAAAGTAATATTGTTCCCATATCTTTATGACGTCAGCCATGTGGACTTCCTGCCGTTTGATAAGATCCCCGCCGAAAGTAAAGCCTGTCATCTGACTTCCAATTAAATCACTCTGTTTTATACACTGCCACATTCAACATGTATGATGACAGCCTGTAAATGTGGTACATGTCAGATGATGACCTTGAAAGTTGCTATAGTCACATCACAGCTTTATGAATGATGCACATGACCTCCTCTGGTCGGAACATGACCTCCTCTGGTCGGAACATGACATCCTCTGGTCGGAACATGACCTCATCTGGTCGGAAGATGACCTCATTTGGTCGGAACATGACCTCCTATGGTCGAAAAATGACCTCATATGGTCGGAACATAACCTCATCTGGTCGGAAAATGACATCCTCTGGTCGGAACATGACCTCTTCTGGTCGAAACATGACCTCTTCTGGTCGGATTGATTCTGCGCCTCATACTCATGCCTTTCTGCATGATCTCGCCCTAACGAGGACCTTGGGTTTTTCCTCAGTTAATTACAAAACTCATCATTGTAAGCGAAAAAAAATTTCTTGCCCTTCCTCGGGATGATGACTTCTTGGGAGTGAAAAACCATCATCAACAGAAATTTTTAGCTCTTTCTCTTTGTAATTGCTTTTTTAGAGAGGACGTCTTTTGGTCTTTTTTTTTTTTGGAATTGTTGGAAATTGCATCGTCAAATAATTTTTTACGGGCTTAAGCGGAGCAGATAAAATCTCCGGCTGTCCCAGACTCTTATAAGAAACGCACTCCCTGAATTGGAACCCAATACCTGAAGGTGAGATCCTGAACCCTATACCGCCAAGCTACACCATGTGGGAACAAAATAAATTAGATAAAAGGGTTTTTCATGTAACAATAGTCTAAAAAAAAGTGTTATGGCCTTTTTGGTCAAAAAATTAAAAGTTTAAAAGAGGGTTTTTCATGTAACAATAGTCTAATCCTTTAACTCAGAATTAAATCCTAATAACTTATATTTATTTTCTGAGACATTAAAAATGAAAGATGCTTCTACTACAATTCCCAAAAATCAGTCACAAAATCTCAGTCAAAAAGTGCAAAAATTTTACCTTACTAATTTTCCTTCTCAATTTTGTGGTTATTGTTGAACTAAAGAAGAGGGAACCAAATTATCCTTAGTGCTTAAATTAATTAAAACCTTGGGATGCACAAGTATAAAAGATAGTGGGGGCAAAAATGAAACATTAAGGTATTTTGATTTTTGTTAACTTGACTGATGCTAAAGTAATTTTGAGGGCCAAAGCACAAATTCTAGCCTCTCTACAAAAGATGAAGGTATAAAATACTAGTGTAATTTGTTTGAATTTATTTATTGTGAATACTATTGCATTTGTGTTTCGATATTAAAATGATTTTTTTAAAAATAAAAATCTTGATTTTGTTAATTTGCAGGATCTCATTTATGGCTATTGGATTAAATCCGACGATCAAATTTTTTATTTTTGTTAGTGACCAACAACAGTGGACTTACTAGCAAAAATAAAATTCCAACGATTACTTAACGAGATCTCGAAATTGACAACGTTGCGGGATTTGATATTAAAACTCATTTAATATATTTTGTTTTGATGGTGATTTTTGGGCACTAGAATCCTAAGAGGGCAAGATGGGTCTAGAAGGGATTTCCGTTACAGAGGTTCTGAAGGTCGAGGGTCGAGTCGGTTCATATACTTCACCCAACCCGAGGAGTGAAGATGTTCAGGACAACTTAGATAGTTGATTTCTCAGCACCGACCCGACCTGATTGTTCGGCGACTGTCATTCCTGATTTCCGACCCGTTAAGAGCTGGTTGGAGTCTGGCATATGGATTCACATTCTCCACAAAGGTCTGATGTGATGGGAACATGTGATTATTTAATCTTTTGACACAAGATAACGTGTGGCGGCGGCCAAGAGTAGCATGGTTTAATGAGATTTAGGTTTCAGAAGGCAAGTGTGTCAGAACGTAGGGTGGTTATTCTCAAAGCAGACGAGGGAAAGAGCCTTGACATTGATGACAATAGTTAAGTAGCTTACGTCACGAAGACATTGTAATAGTCTAATTTGCCCTAGTATATAAAGGGCTTTGGAATTCATTGTAAGAGGTTACCAAAATTCATTCATGTATAACTTGTAAAAGAGAGAGAGCTAAAAAGCTTAAGTGTAAGGGTGATTTTGTAAGAGGTCGGTCAGCCGAGCTCGAGTGATAGGCAGGTCGGTCATACCCGACTACGTAATAAAAGCTTCATTTTATTTGTGTCCGTCGACGTAGGTTGGATCCATTTCGCTGAACCACACTAAATTATTTCTTTGTTGTGTGCTTTCTTGTTTCTTGCTAAGTTTGCATTTGATCCCCAAACCAAACAAATTCACAGTTGATGGGATATTGTTTGAGGAGTGTCTTCCAGAACTACCCCTAGAACGAAAATCGATCGTCAACATTTTGTTTGTGCTTAATCATTAAGTTTTATAAATTCATTTTAGGCATGAAACATGCTAATATGCTAATATGTCCTTAAGTGGCGTGACTTGATAGTGTTGGACTTAAGATTTGACTTTAAGGTCGTTGGTTCGAATCCAGAGAGTGCGTTTCTTGTAAGAGTCTGAGACAGCCAGAGGTTTTACCTGCTCTGCTTAAGCCCGAAATAAGTGGTTTGGCGGTTGTGTTTCCAACGATTCCAAGAAAAAATGAAACTTGTGAGTAAAGATGACAATTTTGCCCATAAACCCGCAAAAACCCGCCCGCAATGATTAGGATTTGATAAATATTTAAGCTGATTTTGTGCGGGTTTGGTAAATTAAAACAAAACCTGTTGCAGGTTTGGTACATATTTGATAATTAAGCAAAAGCCGTGGATACCCGCAGCGGGTATCCGCTACCTGCAAACTTAAATTTTTTAAGGTAAAGAAAATTCACTCATATAAAATGACTCACATTCTGTAGTTAACTCTATCATTTTTTTTAATTACTTCTGGTTTTGTATTAGTTTAATCTGTAGTTAATTTGTAGGTTTTTTTTTTATCAACTTTATCATTTTTTTGAATTACTTTTGGTCTAGTATTCTGTTTAATATTTGCGACTTCATATTGACTTCAAATCAAACTCCACTAGAGATGTGAAAAAATTATAGATGGTTTAATATTCTGTTTAATTTGTTTTTTATATTATAGATGAAGAATATTCTATCGGACACCAATGTAGGTTTGGTAATTTATTTTTATATGCGGGCTCGAGTTTGATAATGAAAATTAAAACCCACATATGGTATGGTGTGATTTTGGTAATTTATTTACATATGCGGGTGAAGATTTGATAATGGCAAACCCGCACCAAATCCTATCCACTGCCATCCCTACTTCGGAGATACATCTGGAAATGTTGTGCTAAAAATGTTATTAATTAGTGAAATATGTTTGTGAGGTGTTTAAAAAGATTTCACTTGATTCATTCATATATCTATATTATAAAGCACAATGGTGTGGGGGAAAGAGAGTGTAACAGATGGTTAGGATTAAGAAAGATAATGTATTCAAATGCTATCTTTATGTGGCTTAATTGGCGGTTCATATCATTTTATTAGAATCTAATGATTGATAAAGAATCATTTCATTATAGAATCTCTATAAAAATGGAAAATAAAAACTACCAAATAAATTAAAGAATGAAATCATTTAATTAAAAAATAAAATCATTTCATAATAGAATAATTCTGAAAATTAACAAACAAATTAAATAACAGAATCTTAATCTCTCTGTAAATTCTGTAACACCGTGCCGTAGGCACGGGTAATATCTAGTATATATATATATATATCATCATCATCCAAAATTTCAAAATTCTTCAAATATTAAAAATTTAGTAATGGAAGTAAATACTTAAAAAATAAAAATTAATGGGTCAAGTTTCAATTTATCTTGGAGAACCAATTATTTAAATCAAACTCGTGGATCTAATTTGTTTTAGTTTATTTGTTACATATTGAGTGCGAATCTAATTTTCTTATTTATATACTAATTCTCTAAATTTAGAAAGCATCACATTTACTAAATTGCTAATATTTTGATAAAGCAATGTGTGATTTAAAAAATTATTAAACTGCTGATTTTATGGCTGAATTGAAAATTTAAAAAGGAGATGAAAATGAATGGGCGCCAAGGCGGTGCAGCCCTGACCTACCAAAGAGCCTCAATTATACAAAACCCAATAAAGACTTTCAAAGAATTATAATTTCTTGAGGCTTTCCTTCTTCTACAAAACTCAAAAAGGATTGGCCGAATTGATTAATTTCAAAGCTAAGAAATTAATAAGAAAAATCCCAATGTGATCATATCTCATATCAAGGAATATAATACAAAATTTTAAGTGTTGATTCCATTACCGACACTGAATTGTCCTAAATTTTGTAGATTCTAAATGAATTTTTAAAATATAATTCTATCGATAAATGATTAAAAAAATAAAAATTATATTATATTTTTAAATATTAATTTTTTTAATTTTGGGGATCTAATTTTAAGATCTCAACAAACCATGAGGAATGTACAGTATTTTTATAGTTTAAAGTTCAATGGATTGAAAAAGAAACACAATTAAATTGAAGGGTTTTGTTAAACATGAGGCTTGCTTCTTCACATTTTATATTAGTAAGGTGATTTTGTTATTAGTAATATTTTTTTGTTATTCATAAGGCTCTTCTCAAAGATATTTAAAATCATTATTAGAAAAATTAGCTAACAAAATGATATGATTTCATTTAATTCCAAAATTTGAAAAATCAAATAGAAATATATATATATAAAAAGTCTGCCATATGAAAACCACAAAGCAAATGTTTATGAGAAACAGTCTTTGCATAATGAGGAGCATCTAAAAGGGTCCCACACTTTACTTTGAGAGAGGTCCATCAACTCATTTTTATGGTTTGTGGGCCCACCTGCCCCGTTTCTAATCCAAAACCAGGCTGCAGCAAGGGCATAATTGTCCAACAAAAATTAGAGTCCCAAAATCTACACAATAGTACCTCAATTTTCAATATATGAATTTTCATTTTCATTTACATTTTAAAGAATACGATATAATATGGTTGGTTAACCATAAATGTTACTTATATAATGTTACCTATTTTTTTAGAATCATTAGAAATCCCGCCGTCAAACCACATATTCCGCCTCTCAACTGAACCAAACTCTTACAACAAATACATTCTCTTGATTTGAATTCGGGACCTCAATATGAGATCTTAAATCCTAAACCACGAAATCATGTCCCTTAAGACTATATAATGTTACTCAATAAACATTAGGTTGTAAGTAATAAAAATAAATTTATGCTATTCATAGTTTTGATCCTAGTTTTTTTTTTTTAAAGAGTTGGATGAAAATGAAACCTCACTTATTAAACACCAATTATTATTTTTTATTTTTACTCGAACTTAAATAATAATAAATACAAAATACATTAATATTCAGTCATATTACCTTCAGAAGATTATATCCCGAATTTAATCTACCAAATGATGTTACACGTTACAACTCACAAATGACACTTCCAAGTTCAAATTAAAACACCTTAAAAATATATATATATATATTTTTAATAAGATTATATAATATATGATTTCAAAGTTAAAATAACTTCCGCTTAATGTAGAATAATATAGTGTGATCCATGACTTGTTAAACTTCAATGGTTACTTGTTGATCCTATCAAAAGATTATGTATTAAAAAAAAAAAAATTAAATATCCATAAAAAACATTCTTTTATTTACTCCGACTCAATAAAATTTCTAGTATTCTTTTTAATCAGCAGCATTTATAAGAGTCTTATTTGGCTGTCATTCCCATTCAAACTGCCTTTTCCCAGTCTAAAATAAAACCATTTGCTCTCATCTACTTCTTCTCTGTTCTCTCTTCTTCTTCTTCAAATCCTCTGTTTTTATTTCTGTGTACATATCCCAAAACAGAGGAATCAGTAATGGCAGCCAACAAATTTGCAACCATGTTGCATAGAAACACCAATAAGATCGCTCTTATTTTAGTCTATGCATTTCTTGAATGGATTCTCATAATTTTCCTCCTCTTAAATTCTCTTTTTTCTTATCTCATCATCAAATATGCTGAATATTTTGGCCTTAAGAAGCCCTGTCTTTGGTGCTCTAGGCTTGATCACATCTTTGATTCTAAAAAGAACAAAAATTCTTATAGAGATCTTGTGTGTGATGCTCATGCCAAGGAGATATCTAAACTGGGATTCTGTTCAAATCATCAAAAGCTATCTGAATCTCAAGATATGTGTGAGGATTGCTCGCCCTCATCGCAGCAGCAGCTTCAGTGTCCTGAATTATCAAGAGTTTATGCTTTCTTTCCGTGGATGAAGAAGATTGGTTTGATTCAAGGTTCTGGTGAAGTTTCTATTGAAAATGGTGAATTGAATTCTAAATGTTCTTGTTGTGGTGTGAGCTCAAAGAGAGAGTTTTATTCTCCTTGTGTCTTACTCAATACTTCTTGGGAAGTTTTGGATTATACCCAGAAAGGAAATTTGATCAAAGAAGCTGATGAAGATGATAGAATTGATGCCGGTGATTATTTTGATTTTGATCAAGGAAGGTCAGAGTTTGTGTCCAATCAGCTTGAAAATGAACAGATGATTGAAGAAAACAGGGGAATTTTTATTGAAGGAACAGAGCTGGAGGCAGAGGAGAATTGTTCCGGTTCTGTTTCTGTTTCTAATTCTGATTGCAAAGAAATAGCAGCAGATGAAGATGAAAAACTTGATCTTGTTGTAGACAAAGCGCAAGCAAGTGTCAAGGAAGAAGAATTGAATGTGTTGATGAATGATCCGTCTTGTGATCAGAGTGAAAGTCAATTGAGCTGGGGCAAGGAATCATCTCCTGAAATTGGAAATAAGCATCTGGAGTTTTACATTGATGGAGATGACTGTCATTTGATTCCAGTGGAATTGATTGATCCCGCGATGGTAGAAAAGAAAAGTGGATATAAATTTAAGGAGGAAGATCAAGGGGATTATCGAAATGGAGATGTTATTTTGGATTTCACCATGCATGATGTTGGGACACAAGTTGAATTGGTTGTGGAGAACAAGGCCAGTTCTGGAGACACCGCGGCGTCAGCTTCAGCTCCTGAAGATGAGGATGAAATTAAGGCTGTAGAACTTGAAGATGTCGAAGTGAATGAGAGTGAATGGTCCTCATTCATACAAGCAGAAGTTGGAGAAGTGAAGGAGGAGGAGGAGGAGCATGAACAAGTTGCTATTGAACAAATGAATCATGTTCTGTCTTCTTATGGAGAAGATAAAGTTCAAGTTCAAGCTAGTGCTGCTACAGAAACAGAAGATCTGGAAGCAGATTCTAATCAAGGTATATGTTTAATTTTATCTGTTAATAATTTTTATTTAATGCCTTAAAGGTGAATGTAGGTCATGAAATTGAAGCAATTTGTTTGATGTGTGCAGTGTGTGATGATGTGCTTCAAATGCAAAGTGATGAAATGAATGCTGAGATATCAATAGGGACAGAGATTCCTGATCATGAACCAATTGATGATCTTCAAACTCAAGAAGATGTTCCTTCATCTCCAAGCAAAGAAGAAGGTGTATTCACTAGCTCTTCCGAATTTCTGGCAGATAATGTTGATCATGGTAAGCATAATTGTCTTATATAATCACTTTTCATGAGTTGAAAATGGCATAAATTTTTTTCGATAATCCTAATACGAGTTTTGTTTAACATTAGGCTTTTGGCAATATGAAAATGATGTAGAATTTAAGACCATAGCAATTGAAACAAGCGAAGAAGTGATCTACAATCACTTATCCTCAACGTCAGAGCTAAATGAAAATGAGGAAGAGATAGTTCCTGATACGCCGACTTCCATAGACAGTATCCATCAGTTACACAAGAAATTGCTGTTACTTGACAGAAGAGAATCCGGAACAGAAGAGTCATTAGATGGAGGAAGTGTTATAAGTGACATTGATGCCAGTGATGGAGTACTGACAGTTGAGAAGTTGAAATCAGCATTGAGAGCTGAGCGAAGGGCTTTGAATGCTTTGTATGCTGAATTAGAAGAAGAGAGAAGTGCTTCTGAAATAGCTGCAAGCCAAACCATGGCTATGATAAATAGGCTTCAAGAAGAGAAGGCAGCAATGCAAATGGAAGCTTTGCAGTATCAAAGAATGATGGAAGAACAATCTGAGTATGACCAAGAAGGATTGCAGCTGTTGAATGAGATTATGGTAAAGAAGGAGAGGGAGAAGGCAGAGGTAGAAAAGGAGCTGGAAATTTATCGCAAGAAGGTGCAAGATTATGAGGCGAAAGAGAAAATGCAGATGTTGAGAAGAAGAACTTCATCTTCTTCTTGTAGCAATGCTGAGGATAGTGATAGTGTATCTGTTGATTTGAGTCATGAAGCAAAGGAAGATGAAAGTTTCGACAACAACCAAGAAAGTAGCAACCAGAACACTCCTGCTGATGCTGTTTTGTATTTGGAGGAGTCATTGTCTAGTTTTGAGGATGAAAGGATATCAATTCTTGAGCAGCTTAAGGTTTTGGAAGAGAAGTTGTTTACATTGAATGATGAAGAGGAGCAACATTTTGAGGACATTAAATCAATTGATCATTTGTACCAAGAGAATGGCAATGGCTACAATGATGCTAATGGTGAAGCTAATGGGGTTGCAGCAAATGGCCATTTCAAAGAAATGAATGGAAAGCATCATCAACAAGAGAGGAAAGTTATTGGTGCTAACGCAAAAAGACTGCTTCCTCTTTTTGATTCAGTTGGTGCAGAAACAGAAGATGGGGTATTGAATGGAAATCACGAACTAGAATATGATTCTGTTGCCTCACAAAACTCCTCTATCGCCAAATATGAACTCGCTAACAAAAGGATAGGCATTGAGGAGGAAGTTGATCATGTATACGAAAGGCTACAAGCACTTGAAGCTGATAGAGAGTTTCTAAAGCACTGCATCAGTTCATTGAGAAAAGGAGACAAGGGCATATATCTTCTGCAAGAAATTTTACAGCATCTTCGCGATCTCAGAAATGTGGAAATGAAAGCTAGGACTATGGCAGATGCTGCTTCATAATGTCATTGCTAGGTACATTATGTTCCCTTATAATTTTTATTGAACATGCTAAGTTAATTACTTAATATTTTCGTCCTCGATAAATGCAGATTGTTCAAACGGAGTTCATTAGCAGATGCAAATTTAGAACAACCAAAGCAGCAAATATGCATTGTTCATTGGTTCAAAAGGCACCAAAGATCTTGCACATCCAAATAGTTGCAATGGCAGGTCCCTTGAAGGAGAGGGGAGCCTAAATCCTAATGGTGGACCAAAAATATGAAGTCTACCAAATTTATTTTTCCTCTAAATTTTTATTTTATCATCTGATTTGATGATTTTGTGCCCAAATTTTTTTTGTGGGTTCTATTCATCATCTCTTTTTTAAGGGAAAAAGGATGATGATGATGAGTGTGTATGTGTGTACTGTAGGCTAGTGAGGTGATGAAGTGAAACCAAGCTGTCATTTTGTATAATGTTGTGAGAAATTAAAATATTAAAAAGGGCAAAGAGCAAAGCAAAGGGCCTGGCTTACAAATCTGGAGTGATCCAACAAAGATTCCACTGCCAGGTAATTAAATTAGCTTTTAGTTTATTAGCCTCAGTTTCAGTCTTAGATAATTAGAAGACTTTCATCTTCTTTTTCTTTTTTCTTCTTTTTTTTTTTAAAAAAAAAAGGAAAAATCATTTTTCTCACAATCTTTTGCATCATTTCAAATTTTCAATCATAAGGGGGGGGTGTTTTATTTTATTATTTTGAGGGAGGGCAAAAGTGATGTATACTACATGTATCATTGTGTAAAAATATAATATAAAGTGAGTGAGTGTTTATAATATTTGTTGTTTATGATTCTTTGGTTTGGAAGCTTATATTATGACAAAGATATGGATCTAAACAATTTAATTAAATTAAAATAAATAAATAAATCGTACAAGAAATGAATATTGCTGTCACATTAGATGTTTATGTTGCTTTAAGCATAAAACAACTTTTGGTTGGTAGAAACTAACAAAAGTTAAGCACATACCAAAAATTATAATTACTAAAAACAAAAAATGTCGGTTGGCATTACAGCTAGGACTACCAAATTTAAGTGGCTCAAAAATACTGAAATAAGACTGTCAATTTGACAGAAGCCCCAAGTTAGAGGTGGCCACGGTTCGGTTCGGTTTTATAGTTTCAATTTTTTGGAATCGCAGAACCGAATCGAATAGGAATCGAATCGAAAAATTCGGTTCTCTATTTTTTAAGGGAAAAAATAAAAAAAATTGGTACGGTTCCAAATTTTGTGGAACCGTAACCGAACCGTTTGAGGATTCGGTTCGGGTCCTGTTGTTGAAAATGTGCATGGAGACAAACCGCACCAAAAGCAAGCTTAGCTTACATGCAGACCAAAGACGTGTGAAGGTTTTGGCAGCCAACTCATGCAACGCGTGAAGCAAAAAGTGTTGCAACAGTGCACACGTTTTGCTTCACTATAAATTTGAGCCTTAGGATCATTGTTATGGCATCCCAGTAATCCCAGAAGTGTGAGAATATAGAGTAAAGTGGTGTGAGAGTTTTTTGTAAAGCTTGAGTTAGTAAGCTTTGTAATTCTTTGTTTAGTGAGTAATAAAAGAAGAATTTTCTCTTCAATCACCTCTATTGTGTCTGTTTTATCACAACAAGTGGTATCAGTAGCTAAGGTTACTCGTAGGGATCCAGAAACTCGGTAACAGAGGTTCGGTTCGGAAAATTGATTCCGACGAAAGTTGTCGAAAATCTATTTTGAGGATACCATCAGACTTTTCACGGCGAGACGAGCACGGTGGTATTTTTCGGGGATCGAACGGAGCTCCGGTTAACCCTCACGCGCCGCACGCGCCAACCAATGAGCATCCCACGCGCCCGACGCGCTCCACGCGCCAGCCGAAGGTTGAAGACGCTGAGTCAGCGCCACGTCAGCGTCCAGTCAGCGCCACGTCGGCGTAACCTGTACAGTCAGTAGCCCAGTCAGCAGCCACGTGTGCATCCAGTCAGCGCCACGTGTCTGCCACGTCAGCAGAACTGTCACGTTAGCAATTTCCGGGTAAATTTCAGATAGGTCCCTGAATTTTCTGGAAATTATAATTTAGCCCATATACTTTCAGAAATTTTCAATTTAGTCCCTGAATTTTTTGGAAATTGTAATTTAGTCCCTAAAATTTTCTGTAATTGCATTTTGGCCCCTGAACTTTCGGAAATTGTACTTTGACCCTTGTAATTTCTGAAATTTGCAATTTGGTCCCTGTGTCAGATTTTGACAAACGAAGTGTCATTTCCACCATTTTCGACCATTCCGGACACAACGGTGAGGTCCGTTTTTTGAATTTCTGCTTAAAATTTTTATGATGGATGGGGGCAACAGAAAAATGATTTTGTTAACCAGTACAAACTATTTCACATGGAGATGAAGGATGAAAGACCTTCTGTATGTGAAGGACTATGATGGATCGGTATTTCTGGAGCAGAAACCAGAAAGAATGTCAGATGAGAAGTGGGCTAATCTTCACCAGAAAACATGCAGTACTATTCGTCTGTGGATCGACGACAGTATCGTGAACCATGTCAGTGAAGAAACAAATGCACGTGTCTTATGGAGAAAGCTGGATGAGCTTTTCCGAGCAAAGACTGGCAACAATAAGCTGTACTACATCAAGAAGATGATGGGTTTGAAATACCAGGAAGGTACAGTTGTGGCGGACCACATCAACGGTTTCCTCGGAACAATGAAAGAATTTTCTGGATTGGGCATAGACTTCAGAGATGAAGTAAACGGCTTAATACTCCTTAATACGTTATCAGAATCTCGGGAAACGTTCAGATCTACGATGATAAATTTAGCCGCAAATGGGAAAGTCACTATGGAGATGGCGAAAACCAGGATCTTCGAGGAAGAAAAGAGGACGAGAATGCAGAAGTCAGCATCAGCCTCAACCTCAGAAGCTCTAGTGACAGAAAAGAACACCAGAAGGGGGAGAAGTAAAAGCCGAGGCCCAGGTAGACCAGACAAGAACCGAGGTAAATCAAGAACTAGGGAAATTGAATGTTTCCACTGTAAAAAGAAATGCCATATGAAGAGAGATTGCTACAAGTTGAAGAAAGAGCAGTCTAGAAGAGATGATGACTCTAACCAAGAAAGAGTTGTTACTACCACCGACAAAACCTCCAAAGAATTTTGCATTATATATGAAGAAAATGTTGTAAATCTTGCCAGCCACGAGACCAGTTGGGTGATAGATAGTGGCGCATCCATACACGTCACATCTCGCAGAGACTTCTTTTCATCTTACACACCATGAGACTACGGTGCTGTAAGGATGGGGAATGACGACCAGTCCAAAGCCGTCGATATTGGAGACATTTGCCTTGAAACAGACAACGGGACAAGGCTAGTGTTGAAGGGAGTCAAGCACATCCCAGACATCCGGTTAAACCTGATCTCAACAGGCAAGCTGGATGATGAAAGTTTATGCAGCACCTTTAGTGACGGAACCTGGAAGCTTAATAAATGATCAATGGTGGTGGCACGAGGTAAGAAAGATTCAACTCTGTATTTGATGCATGCTAAGTTTTCCAATAGTAGCATAAATACAGTTAACAATAATGAGGCAGCCGAGCTATGGCATAAAAAGCTCGGTCACATGAGTCAAACGGGGATGGAGATACTACGTAGGCGGAATGTTCTTCCCGAATTGAAGAACTCACATTTACGGAAGTGTGAACACTGCATGGCTGGAAAGCAGAACAGAGTGTCCTTCCAGAGCTCCCCGCCTCAGCGAAAACCGGAGGTACTTGACCTCATACATTCAGATGTATGTGGTCCGATGCAGACATGAACACTTCGTAGGTCACTTTATTTTATGACATTCATAGACGATCATTCAAGGAAGATCTGGGCATACACCTTGAAGAGAAAAGATCAAGTGTTGGGAGTGTTCAAAGAGTTTCATGCCCCAGTGGAGAGAGAAACCGGTAAGAAACTCAAATGCATCAGAACAAACAACGGTGGAGAATACATAGGTCCGTTTGATCAGTACTGCAAGACGCAAGGAATCAGACATCAAACGACACCTCCGAAGACACCTCAGCTGAATGGCCTAGCTGAGAGGATGAACAGAACCTTGTGCGAAAGGGTCAGAAGCTTGCTGTCACAAGCCAAGCTGCCGAAGACATTTTGAGGGGAGACACTCAACACAACAGTACATGTTTTGAACATGTCCCCAGCGGTCGCACTAAAAGGTAATGTTCCTAACCAAGCTTGGACAGGTAAAGAAATGTCTTATGAACACTTGCATGTCTTTGGGTGCAAAGCTTTTGTACACATCCCAAAGGACAATAGATCCAAGCTTGATGCAAAGACGCGACAGTGTGTCTTTATTGGCTATGGTTATGATGATTTCGGCTACAAATTGTATGATCATGTGGAGAAGAAGATCGTCAGGAGCCGATATGTTGTCTTTGTTGAAGACCAGACCATAGAAGATATCAGAAAGAATATGAAGATAATGCCCCAGCAATACAGAGATGTGAATCCAGAACCTCATACACCGGTGCCAGTACAAGTTGAAGATGAGGTTCCCAGACATGAGGGTACAAGTGATGAAGCTCACAGAGATGATGATCATGATCAACCACCAGTACCAGAAGCTACACCAACTGTTCCACAGAGAAGGTCTGACAGAGAGAGGCGACCTTCAACCAAATACTTTGTATATGAGTATGTGCTGCTTACTGACGAGGGAGAACCCGAGAGCTACAAGAAGGCTGTGGAAACATAAGACAAAGAAAAGTTGGAGGAAGCCATGCAAGATGAGATGAAATCTTTGCATGACAATCACACTTTTGAGTTGGTGAAATTGCCAAG
>SKCR01026146.1:0-63672 GCA_019454045.1 Zanthoxylum bungeanum | reverse complement strand
GTCCTAACCTCCCATGCCATACATTTTGTGACTCAATAATATAAGCAGAAGTTTCAGCTTTATTAATAGCACAATTGACAGTCATTGAAAAGACCCTCAGCGAGGTATCATTTTCCTACATAGACATCATTTCTGGTCAATACAATCTTGTCAGAAACAAATACAAACCCGAGACCGAGTTCTTCCGAATATCTGGAACATGCTAACATTATTATATGTAAGCTCCGTTCCGGATATCATTTTCAGAACTACTGTGCCTTGTCCAACCACTCTAGAGGTAGACGAGTTTCCCATTGTCAGATGATTGCCGTCATCGACCTTTCTGATACTAGGAAAACATCTTGCTATCAGCACAGATATGACGAGTAGCCCCAGAGTCTACCCATCATTCTCTCGGATTCCCAACCAAGTTGGCCTCAGTTACCACTGTTGAGAGATTCATTTCTGAAATCTCATCAGTTAACTGCTCATCTTCAGTGACATAAGCCTCATATATCCTGCCATTGTCCTGAGATATCTTGTTTCTGCAGTCCTTTGTCATATGACCGCTCTTTTCACAGTTGTAGCACTTCCCATTGAACTTCTTGTTCGCTTGGGAAGAATCAGCTTCACTGTTCTTTCTTTTCTTGCTACCATTTACATCCTCAAAGATGTTGGCCTTAGACTCCATAGTCTTGTAGCTGGCCTTTCCGGTCATCATGTTGTCCTGTTCGATTCTCAATCGAACTCCAAGGTCTTCAAGGCTCATCTGCTTCTTTCTGTGTTGCAGATAGCTCCTGAAATTCTTCCATGATGGAGGCAACTTTCTAATTATGATGGCAACTTGAAACGTCTCACAAAGTTTCATTCCTTCATCCAGTATTTCATGAATGATCTATTGTTGTTCACCCAACTGAAACTTCACCGTCCTTGAAACTACCATCTTGTAGTCCAGGAACCTACCCACGACAAATCTCTTTTGTCCGGCATGTTTTGTACTTCTTCTCGAGAGATTCCCAAAGAACCTTCGCAGAAGTCATGCCTTGGTACACATTGTACAAGGTATTGTCAAGACCACCCAAAAGGTAGTTCTTGCATAGGAAGTCTCCAGACAACCAAGTCTGTTTTCGCTCTTCCTTGGCCAATTCAGATTCACCCTCCACAGGACCCGGAGGATCTTTGAGGAATTTAGCCAACTGAAGAGTTGTTAGGTAGAACAGCATTTTGCTCTGCCACTGTTTGAAACTTGCCCCACCAAATTTCTCTCCGGCTTTTCTCCGTGGGAGACCGGTATTCTTTGATATTTCCGCTAGCCATTTGTAGCTGGAAATTCACAGGGTTCAATCAGTCTACGAAAGACGAATTGCACAACGATCAACGAATGATCTTGTTCAAAGTGATGTACTAGGTAGTCACTTGTTGTTCTAATGGACGAAAGTTCCAATAAACACAAGTCATTGAATTTTAACTAAAGATTCTTAAGGAAAATTGAACGAACGAATATTCTTCAAACACCTTTTCCAATAGGATCTTTTAGCAATTCACAACCCAGATTTACACTCTTCCAATAGCACAATTATTACGATAAGTGTAGATATATAAATGTCAATCAAGATTGGATGGAATTACTTGTGCAAAATTACACTTTAAATTCTCAACCAATTATGCAACAACCAATCAATTTCAACTTTATCACTATGTGTATGCTTGTGATAATTGAACAACCTAATAATAACTTGAATCTATACTACCAAGATTAATGTGTTAACAGTATATGACTAACCAAGTTAATATTATTTAAGTTTGCAGTTTCTAAGAATTACAGGACTATTTCGTTAGTGTCGCGTTCGTATCTACGTTCGAACGAGACTGTCCAGTGTGTGTGCGTTCGTGTTGCGTTTGATAACGCATTCGAACGAAGTGTTTCCAGAGAGTTCACGTTCGAGTAGCGTTTGATAACGCGTTCGAACGGAATGATTCCAGAGAGTTTGCGTTCGAGTTGCGTTTATTACGCGTTCGAACGTTCTAAGGCAGAAGGCTTGCGTTCGAGGTGCATTTGAAGACACGTTCGAACGTTCTTACGAGAATTCAAATTTTTAGCCTTCGCGTGCGTCGGGCGTTCGAACGCCCTACGGGTTTTTTCATGCACAGTTCGTATTTTTCCAGAAATATTTCAACCCTAACATGCAAATTACTATCTAATAACACGATACAATAAGTTCTTAAGATTGTTGGTAAAATTTAGTGTCATCAAACAGTAATATAACTTGCAAACAAACAGATCAAAACAGCAAAAGTAGATCTAGATGCATGAAACCCTAAAACCAGAAAATCTTTAAACAAACCAGAAAAGGTGAATACAGAGTTGTCCAAGTCGAGATGATCTCTGTCCTTAAGAACTTATTGGCTCCGTCACAGGTGCTTTACGGATTCGTTTTGCCAACGTTCTCCCAGGATTACTTGGATTCTTCTTGTTCAAGGTGCACTCCTTAACAAGTATGTGAACTTGGAATCAATGGTGAATCTCTCTCAAAACAAGGAAAACATAAATGCCTTTAAAGTTGGTGTATTTCTGTATATGTCTTTTTTCTATATCTAATATTGGAATTAAAGCCTTCTTATATAAGGCATGGAGGGGTGCCAATAGGGCACCCCTTGGGGTGGGTTGCAACCCTCCAAGGATTGCAACCTCCCATACACCCCTAGGGAATTCCAATAATATACATATCCATATACATCTCATATTTAATGATTTTGAGGAATTTACAACAAGATTCGAATATTGAACCTGAGAAGAAACAAATCACTCAAGCCAAAAGACCTTTAACACTAAGGCAATCCATTGGGATTAGAAAAATCTTAATTTTTGAAATCAGATTTGAGATATTTTTTTTATTGTGATTAAAAAAATTAATAAGGATTTAAAATGATTTATTTTATTTTATTTTAATACGGGTTTGGGATGATTATTTGTCTATAATATATGATGTGTGTCTCGATTTATTATTTTAGAAATCATGAATTTCGATAGTATAAGATTTGAATGAATTTTCATCTAAATCATATAATAAGGTAAGGATTAAGATTTTCCAATCCCTTAAGGTGGCAAAGAAGAATTTGCAAATAAAAGAAAAAAAATTAGTCCTTTGAGAAGTGTTCAACTTATTCTTTTATTTTATTTTATTTTTAAGATAAAAATGAGTAAAATCTAAATTTATTTTTTATTACGTTACTTTGATGACATGTCAAATAAAATTATTTGAAAACTACTTAATCACTTGGAACATTATTTGTTTATTGGTTGGATCGTGCACAAACTTATCTAACTTATATATAATTTTGATTATTAGAAGGTTAATATTGTTCATTGATGTTATTGATTGGGTCCTTGGGATGACTTCGGTTTAATTTTTGTTTAGGAAGATTTTTTATAAAGAAGATTAATCTAATATGTAATAACTTTAAAAAAAAAAAAACTCAATTTAAAGTGATAAGGAAATAGTAGTACAGTACGTGGTATTATTTATACTAGTTTGGGCATGCACTTCGTAAGGATTGAGCTCATTTGTGACTATAATTTTATATGATAATAAAAATGTTAATACAATCTCAAAATTACATTAATAAGAATTGAATTAACTAATTTTATTCTCAATTTAACTAATAAATTATTTTAGTTAATTTGAACATAACATAAGGGGTAAATTATCAAATAATAACATATCTGAGAATTCACATGGATCTAAATATTTACAATATTTGAATAGATAAATAAACAATGAGGTAAAATTTTTACTTAACTTTTTTCAATCATAAAATTACATTAGAATGACATCTAAACGAATCATCAAGATTATTAACTTAAATCTTACGTACTTTCTTTCAAAAAAAAAATTGAATATTTTTTCTCACCTCTATTTCCTTTATCCACCTTCTTTTACTTTTCTTGCTAACCTTAAAATCTCAAGAAAACAATGAAGCAAATATGAACTCTTACACTACGAATCATCTAAATTCTTCTAGAAAAATTGGAAATTTTTCTAATACAAAATGTAAATTATCTTGGCATACACATTGCAACTCATTAATCTAATTACCTATAAAATTACAATAAAATAATAAATTAATCGAGAACAAATAAATTCGTGTTTCAAAATTCAAACAATGAAATCAAAGTATAATCAAGAAATCATTACTTGAGGTAAGAACTAAATCTCGGGTTCCCACACGGAAATTGAAAATATTAAAGTAGAAAAAAGTTAAGGAAATTAAAATTAAAAACAATAAATAAATTCATGCCGCTTTTGAATTAAAATACGGACTCTCTTTATTTTTCTTCTCATCTTTTTTTCCACTACTTTCTCTTTCTACTACTTTGTTATTTTTAATTTTTCATTCATCGTCGTTTCGTCATTAATGAGTAATATAAAGTTTGCATACGTACATATAATTCTAGTTTGCATAAAATTGGAGTATTTATTAGTATAGAGTTTGCATACGTGCATGATTAATTGGCCAAGTAATTAAAGTTAAATTGGCATTTTTAGCGACATATAAGATTTAAATACTTATTAGGATTATATTATACGAATATTTATATTTATTTAATAGTGAATTTTAATAAAAATATTGAATATATAGTGGATTTTAATATTTCTCTTAATTATAACTAGTATAGGGCCCACACTTTGTGCGGGTTAAGCACATCTTTAAGTATAATTTCACATCATAACAAAAATCTTAATAAGATTTTAGGTATTGATATTATAAATGATTCGGCTCTAGTTGATTTCACATCATACAATTAATTTACTTACACTTACTATTTATATCTCATTTGTTTGTTTATCATTCTCAAATAATATTTCCAATTCATATTAGAGTTTCTCTCTCGTCTTACTTTCTCATTTGAAAATAAATTCCTAATAATAAATAACTTTTAAAATATTTAATTTTATTTCGAATTAATTATAATGAAATTTAATGTAATTTATTCAATTTAAGATTAAATTTTCTTATCGAACTTCAAATCTTGACCATCAATGTGTAAGAGTTAATAATCACAACATGCATCATGAAGCACAATAAATAATAAAAAATTCATGAAAAACTTATAAAAATAATTCAAATTACAATAACAATTAACAACAGACACAAAACTAAAAAATTGGTCAGTTTTAGTGAACGACTGCTATTTATGTCTCTTATTTAATTAGGAAATTATGTTTTAATATTGTAATAGATTTTTTATTTTAAATTTATAAGTTACTAATAAAAAAATAATTGTACAAAATAAGTGTCACATATGTTTTTTATTTTATTTTAATAGGAGATTAAATTCATATGTTTCTTATTTTAGTATGAGATTATATTTTATATTGTAATATGTTTCTTATTTTAATTTTATAATTTAATAATAAAAATTATACAGATATTTTAATTTTATAATTTAATAATAAATATGAGATTTTATTTTTATATTGTAATAGGTTTCTTATTTTAATTGTTATTATTTTAATTTTATAGTTTTAAAATAGAAAAATTAATTTTAGAGATATTTTAATTTTATAATTTAATAATAAAAAATTATTGTAATAGGAGATATATTTTTATTTTATTATAAGTTTTTTATTTTAATAAGAGATTATGTTTTTATTTTATTATAGGTTTCTAATTTTAATTTTTAATAATAAAAATAATTTTAGAAATATTTTAATTTTATAATTTAATGTATTTTTATTTTAATAGGTTTCTTATTTAATAAAATTTAATAATGAGCCGCCACGTGGCACGATTGAGAGACTTAAAAATATCTAACTTATATATATATATATATATATATTTATATATACAAACACAATTAAGATAAATATTTTGTATTTGATATAACGTGGCACTAATAATAACTCAACATATATCAAGTGTTTGATTGGATTTATTTCAAGTAATTCATTCAAAAATAAGAAAAATCTTATATAGTTCCTTCATAAGTATCTCATTCCTCATTCCTAATTTATTGTAATTTCATTAAAGGTCTCCTAAAAACATCTTATATAAAACATTATTGGTTCCAATTTTGTTCCCCTAAATAAAAATTTATTAGTACTCATAATCAACTTTATAATTATCTCTTATAATTGTATTTGTAACAAATGTACAATTGAATCACCACAACCATGCATAAGTATAATAAAAGGTAAAAATTCGTAGAAATTCCCAGTGAATATTATTTAGAGTTTATAAAATTATTAGAATTTATAAATTATAAAAATAAAATAAAATTGAGACAATCAATTAGAATATGAATTGACCTAAAATAAAGAAAAAATTGATCATTTGACCCTACCATACAAAATTGATTAAATTAACAAGGGCCCACACGTCATTCCCCAGTTCAATCAACGACCGTTCAAATAAAAAGCCAATATAAAAAAAATAAATCCACTAAAACCCAATCTTTGGGCACTTTAACAAAAACCAAGGCACTATTATTTTACATTTTTACTTCATTTGTTTGTTTTGGTCGAATTAGCTTCCACGTTCCATATGTTTTACTTTCTTTCTTTTATTTAGTAATCCCTTAAAGCCAAAGTCGAGTTAGGTTGTCCTTTTTATTATGACTAACCTACCCCTATATGCTTTTACCAATGACCATGATTTGTGTTATATTTGAATCTATAGAAGAAGATTAAATGTAGGGGTGATAATTTGGTGTGAGACCAAGTCTCTTACTTTATTTTATTTAAATTGAGTTAATGACTTATTCTTATCTCTCATACTCCCATGTTCCCTCTAATTCTCCACCAACTTAGCAACCACTAACCACAACCCCTAATAACACTCAACTCATTTTACTATAAATTGAAACTAAACCTAATATATTCCTTTAGTATGTGTGTTGTTGTGAATCAATTGAGAGTGAAAAATATATTGAATTCCAGAGATCCTTTGAACAGTTAGAGAGAGAAACAGACGCTTAGAGAGAGAAAACGAAACCAGTTTAGAGAGAGAAAGTGTGGGCAGGAGAGAGAAGGGTTCGTTCATCATCTTCCGGTCACCTTTTCCGTCGAGTGACCACTCCAGGAGAATCCCCTCGTCGAGACGAAGCCAACGCCGCTGGTCCGATCGCCGGAATCCTCCGCACGCGCCCTCACGCGCTCCCACGCCGCCGCTTCACGCGCCCCACGCGCCGCCATGCGTGAACGACACCTCTTGGACCAGAATCTTCCCCTCGTCAAGATACGCGGGTTAGACACCTCGTTTTCCCAATTCGGACCTTCGGTTGTCGTGAAACGAGCAAAGAACGAGAGTTAACGCCGTTCGATCGTTCGTCGGTGACCACAGAGCATCCGCCATTACCACCACTGCCGTTGTGATCCTGGTGACGTGTTCTGTTAGTTGATCACCTAATTCTGAAATTTTGAAGTCGTTGGAGCTCGATACGTTATATTTTATAGTTTTAAGGGTGTATTTATAAGATTTTGAGAGTTTTGGACTTATTCGTAATTTGACATGTTTATGGACCTAAATGTATGAATTTTGATTTCTAGTGAGTAATAGGTGATAAATGAGAAGTTTGGGACTAAATTGATAATATTGGAGAGTATTGGGGTTAAATTACAAATTTGAAAAGTTTAGGGGTAAAATCGTAGTTTTAGTAAAATATAGGGACATGATCATAATTTTATAATTTTTCCAGATTTTAGCGAGGACATATAGATATAGAGAGTTTTACGTGGATTGAGGTAGGTACAAAGCACAATGATTCCCTTAACATAAATGTTTGTTGATTGATGTTTGATATGTGAGTTTATGTAATATAATATAAATATATATATATATGTTGGAAAATTGATTGAGAAATCGATAGCATGAGAACATAAATTGTGAATATAAATTTTGGGTATAAATTATATGCTTGTACTATGAATTGAAGTATTTGAGTATTATGTGATTTTGAGATGAGTTGATGGATGAAATGCGATGAGATGTGTTGTATTGGATACTGTGTGAGATTGTTGTTATGCTGCCGGATTTAGTATAATAATGGTCAGATATGCGAGATTAGCAGAGGCGTGTGGTTTAATCCCCCTCTTGCACATTTATGCGGGATTATATGGTGGGAAACCTTGGGGGTAAGAGAGGGACTCTCCCAATGATTTCAATCCATTATCATACCGAATTCGGATAACAAACCTTGTTTGATTGAGATGTGTTGTTGTGAGTATGTTTTGCCTGAGATAATTTTTATATATTAATAATTGTTTTCAGATATTAATTATATATGTTTATATATATATATTTTGTTTGTGAGGTCATGTTGAGAGTATGAGTGTTTTTACTTACTGAGCTCTTTAAGCTCACCTCTATTTCCCAAACATCCCAGGTAGTTCGCTAGCGCAACTGTAGTAGTATCAGTACCAGAATTTGACTCGTTTGCCACAGCCGTCAGTCGGGTTGGTCCATACATTTCTTTTGGCTTTTGAGATATGATATTTTGGACAACTTTCATGTTTTCAGACACTTTTGGTGTAAACACCGACCGGCGTAATCACACGCGTATAACGCAAGCGCACATATCGTTCAAGTAGTATAAAAATATTGATCCCACGAGGACTTAATTCCTACTGTTGTTATTAAGTATTGATACTATTTATTTACAAGTATCTCATTAAGAGAGAAGAGAATGATTGCTTTTGGTTGGTTGAATGTGAATTTGCTTAAATAAAATGAATAAAATAAACAAAAGAAAATACTAAGAAAAATAAATAAAAGACACAAAGATCTAGGGTTGTGATTTCACACAATATTATCCTAAAGATGAATTGATTCTCTTATATATGTGTAATAAGTCAGTTTGCTAACCTGGAACACGAAGATATGCAAAAGCCTTTGTCGATGGTCAGACGCAAATACCCAAATAACCCATTAATCATATATATCTATGTTAACCAAGTTACCTGAATTCATTAAGTTCAAGTTCCAAAAGTGGCTACCCCCGCCCGACAGGTATATGTCTATCTTGTAAGGAAATCTATTAGAGGGTTATATATCCTCAAGGAAGATCGTGGGCTATTGAATCTAAGGCTGAAACCTAAAATCCATTCGTCAAGTTCATTTTAAGTTTACCAAATCAATCTTATTAATGGCCAATTAACAAGAAACATTAAGCTTAAGACTCAATAAACAAACTAAAGAATTACCCATAAAAAGAAAATCAATTATTAAGTGTGTGGATATTGTGTTTCATCAATTCCCTAGAATAAAAATAAAATGATGGGGGTTGGGGGATCCACCTTTACTATTTCTAATTTAGAAATATCCCTTATTATAATATAGAAATTATCAGTGATATTACCAACCGACCATATAGTCGGTATTCTTATTAAGTCAGATTTTCAATTAAGTCCAACCGATCATAAAGGCGTTGATATCATTTGTCCATGAATCAGCCATATAGGCGGTAATCATCTATCACCTAAAGACCGGCCATATAGGCGGTGTCACATTCTGTCAAATAAATAAAACCAACCATTAAGGCGATAATCCTTTAATTTAAATTATAATTTCCATATTATAATTAAGGGAGATTGATCTAAACTAAAATAATAAAAGCTTCACCCTTCCCCTAGCAGAAATCTAACTACAAAACATAAAAGAAAAGAAAAGAAAAGAAACTACTACTATTACCGAAAATAAAAATATATAATTTAAATTACAAAAAATAAACAAACAAGATGCATCCTTAAATTCCTTACAAAAACCTAAGGAAAGCATGAGAATTACAAATGAAATGGCTTGGTATTTATAGGAAAATCTAAAGGCTTCCACCAATTTCTCCACCAATTGCTCCACCAAACACTCCACAAAATCCTCCACCAAACACTCCACCAAACATGCCACAAGATACTCCACAAAATACTCCACCAAACATGCAAGCATGTTTTGTGGAAGTTATGTATCATGCATTTTGTATAGTTGAGATTGTGTGTGTAGTAAATTAAAGTATCATTGACAGAGACACATATGTAATATTTTATGTTCACGGTCATGAGTATTAGAGGTGCATTGTATGTTATTGAGTTGGGCAAATGTCCGTATGTATGAGTCTATATTTGAGATGAGTTAGTAGTGATGTACATAGTCAGTGAGTCAAAGGCTCATGGGGATAAGACGACCTATTCTCTACCGGTAGCATCTCTGGAAGGGGGATGTTACAATAAAATCTGGGAAATGACTTCATTTTTAGGTTGTTCACGTATGCGTTTTCATCTTTGAGGTTGTGCATGTATGCGTATAAATTATTAATATTTAAAATAAATTATTAATGTATAACGTTTCACATTCACCCACCACTAATATTTTATTTTTTCAGATCCTCCAAATTTTTCGTTTCCCAAAATTATTAATTATTGAAAATACATTAATTAAATATGTTAGTTCCATTTTTGTTCGCAACGTCCATAACAAAATAAGTTCAATTGAGTTGTAATGAGCCTTGAAGATCTCGGAGCAATTGAACCGGTATTTGATATATTATGCATGACGATAGTAGATATTTGTTAGTGATGAGTTCGTGTTTACGTTCGAACTTGTGGCGTATGTCACATTCGTGTTTGGGTTTGAACGAAACTTGGTAGTAGCTTCCCGTGCGACTTGTGTTTATTTTCCTGTGCGAACGAAACCTTCTAGAGTGTTTGTGTTCGAGGTGCGTTCGAGGCTACGTTCGAACGGTTTTACGGAACAATGCGCGTTCGACTTGAGTTTGAACGAAATTATGGGACTGAGTTATTTTGGATGCGTTTTTGAGTCAATTTTGCACAAGGAAATACCTATCTTTACCATACCTATTTAAACAAACACTTAGCCACTTTAACAAGGGGAATAAACATAATTTAGAGAGTCTCTATACACTTAGTTTCTTATTTCTTGATCTTCACCTTAAAGACTTTCTTGATTACATTGTCTTCTTTGTCTTGGTGATATTGAGCCTTGATTGAACATTAAGACAGAAGCACAACCCTAACCCAATTTCCTAAGCATTCAGAGTTCTCAATGAGGAAAATTGGTAGTCGGAGTTCCGGCGTTGTGAGTTCGCATGGTTGATCCGCTCAGAGACTTCAGAGCTTCTGAAGAAGGCCGCTTGGTGAGGGCTTGGGGAGTTCTTCGAGTTATTACAGTCTAGAGCTATTCTAGTTGGTGAAGTTGTCACCATAGGTATTATACCATCGCTGTAAGTTTTCTCTATTATAGTGGATTTGGGTGGTAGCCTATACTTGAAGTGACTTTTTACTCGCACGAGTTTTCCACTTAATCAAAAAATTATTGTGTTGATTTTGTTTATTGCTTTGATGATTTATTGCTTTAATATCTTGCAATATTTTATAACTGCATAGATAAGGGTGATTGATTGAATCGTACCATAGTCGCTCTAACTTTGACCTGTCTTAAATTAGAGTAGTTGAATAATTCTGTATATGGTCAAAACCTTCGATAAAATCGTATTTTCAAAATATATATAGTTTCAAATGAGTTATTAATGTTTCAACTTTTCATATTCTTTAATGGGTTATGCTAACGAGCGACCTTAGGGCACTCGTTAAGAATTCATTTAAGGAAAATTTTGACATCAATTTTATGAGGATGAAAAAAATTGTCAAAACATTAATGATTTTTTTTTCTTTTTCCCATAAAAACTTTCCTTAAATGGATTTTTAACGAGTGCCCTTAGGGCACTCGTTAGCATTTCCCTTCTTTAATTTCAAACATTTCATTTTCCCAACTCTTCATTTTCTTATATTATTAATGATTGAATGTTTGTTAATTAAATTTGTATTTATTTCAAATGAATTATTAATGTTTAATTTTTCACATTCTTCATTAACTCTCACTTATTTATTAGTGGAAGTTCAAGAGTCATAAGTTATATTAATTTAACTAAAAATGTGTTATTACGTTAGCCAAATTTATACTTGTAATACGAGATTTATTCTTTATCAATAAAAAATTATAAAATTGAATAAATTAGAAGTTATATTTGTTAATTTGAAAGAATGTTAATAAAATTATATTGCCTGAACAATTATAATAAAATGTTCGATATTAATTAATTTTATTTTTTACATTTGATATTTATCATATTTATCTCTAATAAAATAAACCGTGTATCGAGTAGATTACCTGCTAGTATTAAATAAAAACAGTTCTAATATAGTTTTCATTGCCAACATCTCCACTAGGAAAAAAATTAACTCGTTTTCTTAAAATTCTAATGTAATAAAGGATCTAATTTGTATTTTAAAATTCAAAATGAAATGAAAGCAAAGGCAAATGCTCGACTGTGGTGGGTCTAGGTCATAATGATGAGAAGATTATATTTTCATATCGTATACATAAATATTAATATGTTATTAAAAATTTATAAATTCTAAATTTTTATTCAAAAATTTCAAAAAATATTAAATTTATACTAAATTTAAATATATGATTTAAACATGTATGTATATATCTGATATAAATAGGTGTATACTTTTTACATTTTTGATATAATTTATAATCTGTAAATATATTGGTGAATAAAATTTCAAAATTTATATATTTTTGATAACGTATCAAATATTGGATATACTATTAATAATTTCCTATTTATAAAGTCTACGGTTTTAATTTATTCACAAAGTTGTGTATGCAATAAAGTTAAAGCCATTAAAGGAACATATAATAAAAACTAAAAAGATTCAAAAAGTGTGTTCAAGTTGACGCAACTTGTTTTCTTAACAACTAAGAAAAATCTATAGACAGCATAGTGAAATCCAAAAAGGAAGAAATTTTTAAAAAAAAAGATTTGTCACCATATAAAAAAAAAAGAAAAAAAGAAGACGAGTTTACTTTGTCTAATTTAAATTATATTTCAATTATTCATTCATTCAATTGATCAATTTTTTTAGTCTTCTTTTTTTGAGTCTATATAATTATCCACTTTTCACTTGAGGTGTCATTAATATTTGACGCGCCATCGATGTTGTTTGATGGCATAAAATTTAGGATTTGATTGCTAAGTCTTAGGTTCGAAAATAACATGGCTGGTCTTGTTGAACAACAACGGAAGAAGTGTATAAGATTCAAATCTTTTGAAATAAAGTCTTAAAAATGGGTAAATATTTTTATTGAATAATGCTTCCAAGGGGCGCATGCACATAATCATAATTAATTAATGTAAATAAAAGGAAAAACTACATTTGCTAATAAGAGTCTTTTGAATTTTTTCTGTCCTTCTTCAGATTTGTCATTGAGCTTTTATAGTGCTACGAGTAATCGCTTGGTAATGGCATAGGCAGTTGAACCCCATGATCTGCAACTCTTTACTTCTTGTCCTTTCAGTTTTGATAACTGCTCCAATCGTGCGCCCAACTTCTGGTATTTTCTTGTGTCGTGCGACACGTTCCTTGAACTTTTTTTTAGAATATCGGGAAAACCTCACGTCATCTATACTGAGGTCATTGGACTCCGGTATGGATGCATGGGTAAACCGGCTCTGTCTGAAGCTTTTACAAGAATGCTACCCATGACTTGAATTTAGGACCTTGAAGACAAGTTCCTGTAACTCCTTTTTCCATCTTCTACCATTCGTGGTAACTGCCATTGTAGTGCTTGGATTGTGCCTTGTGCCCCTCAACTATCTGCCTTTGTTCGTGTAACATCTTGGATTTCATTGTCGTATGATTAGTCGGTATGGCTTAGTTATTAGGCCAATTGGGCGATTTGGCCGATAGGCCGACAATTCAACTGCTTGGCCGATTGGGTGGTTCGACCGCTTGCCCGATTGAAAGTTCGATTGTTAGGCCATTTTGGGCGATCTGGCCACTGGATCGATATGACGATTTGGCTATAAGTCTATTAGGCTGATTTGTTACAGTTTTTGATCGTCAATAATTACCCCAAAATACGGCCCAATTGATTTCAACTGATGAAATTGGAGCCGTATATCTTGATCATTGCTTCCTTCCTTTAAGGTATTAATTACGGTGACGACAAATTTTTTTTCCATCAATATAATTTCATTTAATGCGGTCTTGAGAATTGCTTCTCATCTAATGCAACACATCATTTCTTCATTAAATGCACTCCTCATTTGCGTCATTCTAATTGACATACGTCTCCTCACTTGACGTCTTATAGTTTGAAACACCACGCCCTGTATTTTCAACGTTCCCACCTCTTTATTTCTTTTCCATTCAAGACGTGTGTAAGAGCGAATCAGGATTTATTACTATGCATATGACATCAACGACTACTACACTGTTGGGCTCGCAACCCATAGAGAGTACAGATAGTCCCACGGGGGAACTAACTGGAGAATAATAGAGTCGTCATTGCTAGGGTTGGTGCTCAGAGTGCCAATCCGGATCATATTTATGTCCGATTCATAAATATGAACAATTTCGTTTTCCATAATATTACTTATTTAATGGTAGCACCTCTTGTCTTTTATACACATATTCGATCTAATTGCGATTATCTATCTATTTACGATTAGATTGAAACTAAATCTGGTTTAGTGATACCTGTATATTAGACAAAGACCATAGGATTTACAACGTAGTGCGCAGTTACAACGTTGTTTGTAATTGACATTGGGAAGATTCACTATAAGTTGTATATCCTTAAATAAAGTTCATGGTCAAGATTTACTAACACGAGTCGGTTAGTAAAATCCGCTAATACTAGTACATGTCGTATATCGTGACTCGGTCAGATGGTTTATCCCAATGAACCATGAGTCTCGGGAGACTCGTATATATATGTAGGTGTTTATTTGATAAACACTGAACGACTCACTGAAGATTTCATAATATATGGTACACCAACGTCAAAAGGAATCTTCTCCATGGCCGAAACTTGTTCCCAAAATACTCTCAAATTTGGTTTGATGATTCAACAAAGAAAATGAAGCAAATCAAGAAAAAGGCTTTAGGAAATTGGAGAATTAGAGGTAATACCCAATATCCCTAAGCTTGAAAGCATGTTTCTAGTTTCTTGATGATCTAGTAAGATTCTAGGGTTTCCTTTTTTCTTTAGAATTTGGGGCTTTTGGTTTTGGTGGATGAATTGGAAGGATTTATGCATGTGTGAAATTGTTTTGGATGATATTATTGTAATTATTTTTCAATTTGATCATTTGATGATAAGTTGCCATTCTAGAGTGTTATGAACACTCTTGTAATTCCTAGAATTGTTCTTGGGTGGTTCATGTGTGGTGACTTTGATTGGTGTTTTGATTAATTTAATTAATCTTGAAAAATTGGAGTTAAAGCATGAAAAATTGATAATTATTGCATTTGGATCAGATCTGGAAATACTGTTCATATGTTGGTGAAAATAATATCTTGTGAATGTATTGGATGTGTTTTGGGTGTTGGAACAATTGCCGGAAATTGTTTTGGAGTTGAAATAAGCGAAAATGGCAAAAAACGGCGTTACCGGGTGACTTTTGAGCCAACCAGGTGACAGCTGTCCAAACGGTGAATTTTTCACTGTTCGGTCAGCCAATGAACTGTACTAATACTATTGGGGCTGAACTTGTCAGCCCTCATGTGTATTGGGTAGTCGGTTCGGTCAAAAACGTGTTTTATCCCATTTTGCGGAAAAATATTTTCGTAAAGGTTTCGCGACTTTTCATATATATATTTATGTCGTTATTTGATATCGAATAAATGCGTTTAGGTGAAATATGAATAAATTATTCATATTAGATATTGAATAATTTATTCGGTAATTTTAAAAGTTTTAAAATTACGATTTCACCCGAACAGCGCTTCCGCCGCGCCCTTTTCCCAAATCCCCAACAAAAATGGTATCAGAGCAGGTCTGATGCTTCATCCATTACATTAGTCATGCTTGATATATGATATGTAATCCAATTTTAATATTTGCACATGCATGTAATCTATATGTTTCTTGAGTTTTTGGTTCTACGCTAACGGAAACGTAACAAAAATTTAATGGTTAAATTGAGTTATGTTTTCTAAGGTAGAATTGAGTTGTTTAGAAAATGATTTAGATTAAAATTCTGCATTTGATGTAGAGTAATGCTTCCTTGAGGAATATCCCCGCTTAAAATAAGGCTGTAAAGTAACGTGTATTGGATGCATGTTACTTGGTCTGTCTTGTCAATACTGTTTATGGGTAACTTTCTATGGCTGCATCCGAGATCGTGCCAAAGCAGTGAGGGTGTAGTTGATAGAATTTTATCCATGCCGGTTGTATATTGATACTAGACAAATTCAAGTGAAAGTGGAAATCCTGAACGTGTCAAAGCTGTCATGAGTACATCGATAGCTTGAGTTTGTCATTGGCAAGTAAAGCCTTGATACGCCTCCTTGTGAACGTGCCAAAGCTGTCATAATGAGAAACGGTTAAGACCAAAATCAGGAGTCACTAGTAAGTGATTGACAATTAGTTGTCTACCTAATGAATATACGTAGGCGAGACCGTGCCAAAGCTGTGAGTCGAAATATATTCATGGGATCCTACTCTCACTATGGAATTCGATTTAATTATTGAATTCCTGTTCTCCGTTGGGGATTACGGTATTATGTAAAGTAGTGGGAGACACTGCTAGGTTAAAAATCCATAACTAAAGTAGTGCGTAATTTTATGGAATTTGCTGCTTTTGTTTTCCTTTATTCTATATTGTTTATAAAATTATACTTCTAATCCACTGTATGCATATTACTTGAATATGTTTTCTGAATTTACTTATGGTTACGTATTTCTAGAATGACAGTAGACTTAGATATTGTTAGATTAGTTCAAACCATCAGGAACTGTTGTTTCTATTTTCTTAAAAATCAAGATGGTTAGTGACTTAGTTACTAAGTCACGATTAGTAATCTAAATAGATATATGTTTTGGATATAGTTATCTAGTAAGAATAGTTTATTGTGCAGTAAGAATTGACTTGAAATAGTTCATGTCTCGAGATTCTTGACTGGCATTAGGAAAACCCCATTAGTATTTGTTTATCTTATAATGACGTTTCTTGGCTTTAGTGACTTTTAGAAGTCACGTGTCTGACACAGTTTTCTAATCAATCATTTGCAATTGTTGTGAATAATTGAACTTAAATTATAAAGCTTAAGAAATGAGATGTGTATAGTTATGTATAGAGAATATTGATTCTCACAATACGACAACTATAGGTATTGGATACTAGATATCCCGTCTAGTTAATTAAAATAACGTTTAATGATTGTTTTGATATTTGATATCAGAACTTGTGACTGTTGGATAATTACTTGTTCTTTATAAACAGTTGTTATATATTTTTATATGACTAGTAGTGTCATTGATAAAAAGATAAACATTAAGAAAATGTTCGATTAACTAAATAACTTAGAACATCGCTTTATGATATTTTATCATATAAGCATTAGATGCTAATGAATATTGTATTCAGGATGTGATTAAATCTCATTTAACCAATGATCGTCATTGGGCTACAAATTTATTATTCTAATACATTGGATGTATGTAGTTTAATGAATTAAAAATTGCCTAGATAGTTTTCTTTACTCCGTAACTTAGTTAATGAATTTTCATGACTTAGTTGAGTGTTTCTAAAAGAATATATATTGAACGTCTTGAATGGTTCGAGAACTTTCAATATGTTTCTGATGAAATACAGATAAAATATTTTGAATGGTTCAAAGATATTCTATTTGAAGTGTTGAAAACTATATCTTTGAAATTCATCGTGAATCTTTGAAACAAGGGATTTGTAGGCATTGTATTTTTAAAAGGCCTGATGATGGGTCTCTTATGGGAACACACCTGAAGAGTTTGGGAAGGTTGTAAGGTTTAGTGCTGGAAGGGAAAGAAAACTCCAAAAAGATTCCTAAAGAATAGTCAAATCCAGACAAAAGCACCAATGTCCAAATCTGACCGGATACGATCACCAAAGTTGGCCGGACATAAACCCTAAATTAGGCCGGACATACCTTCAAATATGGCTGGATATGTATCGCATTTCCAATAATACAAGAAATAGTTGGACAATCAGGGTCCTTGTATTTTAATGCATTATTATTTGTGAGAATTGAACTTATCTGTCCAGCTAAAAAAAAAATTTCTTTCTTACCTGATGTTTTCTTTTAACGGTGCATAAGTCTTTCAGAAATTTGACATAACATGGTATCTGTTGGATGACATCTAATAAAGGAATATTGACATTCAACTGTTTGAATATTTCGTATATCTCTGGAGAATGGTTCAATTTCTTTGTTTTTAATGCTTGAGGAAATGAAGTATGGATTTGGATTTGGTCTATTGAAAGTGTTTATGGAACAGACTTGGTCATGAAGACATTCTTGCAGGGTTGACAAGGTTGGGCAAACTTGTGTGACATGTTCATTTAAATTACAGATTTGACACGTGATTTCTTGAACTGACTTGACATGATCACTCTTCCTCATTTCTAATGCCTCAATTTTTTTAGCAAGAGATGCATACTTAGCAGAAAGGTCATGGTCTTCCATAAGGT
This sequence comes from Zanthoxylum bungeanum, assembly GCA_019454045.1. Taxonomy (NCBI): domain Eukaryota; kingdom Viridiplantae; phylum Streptophyta; class Magnoliopsida; order Sapindales; family Rutaceae; genus Zanthoxylum; species Zanthoxylum bungeanum. The sequence continues at coordinate 45,152 of SKCR01026146.1, read as the reverse complement.
TAAACATACCTCAACCAGATGGTTGTGGTTTTACATATGATTTTTAAGTGCTAATTGTGTCCCATTGTTGTGCATTCTCTGCTATGTGTTCTAGGTAATTATGGGAACACAGGAACTGGGCAACACATGCTGTCCCGGGCTCGCGGCCCGGTCAGGAGTACGGAATAGCCACGGGGGACTAGACCGGAGAATAATGGAGTCGCCACCCGGTGTGAACCGGGAAAATGAGATTTAAGGCCGCACTCACCCCTCGCAAGGGAAAACCTCAAACCGTTGGGTTCGGAATGGTCCCTTACTTATGCCACTTGTAATGAAAGGATTTATATAATAATTTAATCAGGCTTAAGTAATACTTATTTCTAAGAATATCATGCTTCTACATTCACATACATACATCAACAAGTTCATCTAAATTTATATGTAACACATTATTCGAATTTGCATACAGCCTATTTGCATGTAATCTATGTCTCAATTTGCATACATAAGGATTATCATACGGCAAGCATACAAGTTAGTTAACGCATTGGTAAACACGAAAGCACAAACAAATAGCATTCTTACTAGCATGCATATTAAGAAGAGATATTTAAGCACATAACAGAAATAGACAACTAGAGGGGTAATACAAATGCATAACATAGAAAATGGGTAACTATATGCTAAGATGGACATATCGTAATGTGATGCAAGAGGATCAGTTTACCGTGTGCGTTCGTGCAGCGTTCGTAGACGCGTTCGAACGGTAAACAGAAGGTTCTCGTTCGAGTAGCGTTCGTAAACGCGTTCGAACGGAAATGAAACAGAATGCTCACGTTCGTATGGCGTTTGTGAACGCGTTCGAACGGAAATGAAACAGAATGCTTACGTTCGTATGGCGTTTGTGAACGCGTTCGAACAGAAATGAGACCTGATGCATGATAAGGCAAAAATGCACGCGCGTTCGAGTTGCGTTCGTAGACGCGTTCGAACGGGGACAGATCTGATGCATGAAATGGGACGCACTAAATAAATGGCGAATAGTACAATGCGAGGCGCGACAAATCATCGTGGTAAATGGCTTTAACCCTTCCCCATAGGGGATCTTTCATTCCACTTACTAAGCCCATGCGCTCGATCGCATCATGCATACAAACATAGAGACAATCATATCAAATTAAGTATGCCCGATTGAACACATCTTACATCCAACCGAACACACATCAACCGGCGCGGCAAAACATCATGGTAAAGGGCTTTAAACCCTCCCCATAGGGGATCTTTCATTCCACTTACTAAGCTCATGCGCTCGATTGAATCATGCATACATAAACAACATGCAAAATTCAAATAACGAAAAATAAATAAACCAAAGCAACACAAAACAAAAGATAGTGCCGTTTACTCAAGCGGTACGTGGAGTTGTGTCCCGAGTACAGATCATATCACCGTCCATTCGGAATCGGCTATGAAATTTATGTCCGGGTTTCCATCTGATATACCGCGAGAGTTGACACATCTCTCATTTCATCCCACAGCCACAACATACAACATCTCATAATTCATGCATATTTATTTACTCAAAGGCCACAACATGCAACATGATAATCACACAAGCAATATTTAAGAAATAGTACAAAAGCGAATGTGAAAGATACCCTCAGGTCTAACCTTTTAGCCAACTTTCATGCTTGCGTTTCACGGACGTCGGAAGGGTACAGCTCCTCAACTTCTCCGGTTCACTGGTTTAGCGTCCTAGCTCACTGTTTTGGTGTTTTGCTTGCGGTTTGAACTCCGTTATGCTACTGTTCGGCCTCTGTTTTGCTGCTCACTGTTCAGGTCACCTGTTTTGACGTTTCCACGGACTGTTCCGAGTGTTTGTGTGGGTTCTTTGTGCAATTGTGTGTGATTATTTTAAAGATTATGAATGCAGTTTTTAAGTTATTGTTTTTAAAGTTTTTAGGGAATGTTTTAAGTGTATTTTTCTGTTGTTTTAGGGGTTAAATTACTGCTGTTTGGGCGTGACTTAGGGACTGGTTTGGGTCAGTTTTGGTGGGAAGGGGCTGCTATTCGGGGGTACTTTAGTGGCTGCTTGGGACGTGTTTGGGCTGTCGTTGGGGGTATATTTTTCGGTGATGTGTGGAGACTTAGGGGGTTGCTATTTTCGGTGGTGATTAGGAGTTGTTTTGGTGGTTGGAGGGGGGGTGAATGGCTATTGTGTTTTCGGTAATATGAGAGTGTTTGAGGGTTTGTTGTTTTCGGTTATTGAAGGAGGTGTAGGAGAGAAATTGTTTTTACTTTATTATGCTATTACCGTGAATGATCTTCTGTGAAGAGGATGATGGCTTTGGTTAGGGGTTGTTTATATAGAGAAGGGCTAGGGCTTCACCTTGTCTCACAAGGAAGGGATTTGGTGCATTAAAGGGAGGATTTGATTTGGTGTTGAGCAAGGAAAGTCAAGGATTGAGGGGGGACAAATCTTGGCTAGATTAGGAAGTCAATATCTTTAAATTGGTTATGATTGATTTTAATTAGGCATGACATCTTTTTAATTTAGTATGTGATTTGTTTAGTTAGGAAGTTAGTATATTTGATTTATCTTAATTAGGTATGATTATATTTTGTGTTTTATTTAATTGGTAAATGATTTAAATATTTTATTTAATTCAATGTTTAATTTAATTAAGATTTAATTTAATTTCCCATTTGTTTTATGGGCTTTGGTGGGTTAATTGGGCTTGGGTGTGAGGCTAGCAGCAAAACCAGAAACACCGACGCCGTTCGAACGCCAATTCGAACGCTACACGAACGTCCGCAATCTGCCTGACGTTCGAACGAAGTGACGAACGCAGCACTAACGAAGACAGTGAGCTTGAAAATGAACTTGATGACGTACTTATTTTGAATTTCCCCTTCCGACCTCCGTTTCCCGTAATATCCTTAGCTAAAAAGGTAGTGCCTCCAACTGAGACTCATCATCGGGTTTCACATGCGAAAATGCAATGCCTACAGTCGCCCCCACTTTGATGGGACTTGTGCAGTGTGTGACTTTGAACAATCCTATCAAAGTTATGCAATGCATTTCTACTTACCTGGCTCGCCAGCTGTCACTTGACTTACCATGTGTTGAGTTGATTTGGGTGGTGAGGTGCTGCGACCCCTGGTTCATTCCCGAACCATGTTGTGATGTGGTCCATTCCTGAACCATTGCCGTAAGGTGGTCCATTCCCGAACCGTTACTGTGAGTTGGTCCATTCCCGAACCGTTACTGTGAGGTGTGCATTTCTGAACTGTTATCGTGAGGTGGTCCATTCCCGAACCGTTACTGTGAGGTGGTTCATTCCCGAACCGTTACTGTAAGGTGGTCCATTCCCGAACCGTTACTGTGAGGTGTCCATTCCCGAACTGTTACTGTAAGGTGGTCCATTCCCGAACCGTTACTGTGAGATGTCCATTCCTGAACTGTTACTGTGAGGTGGTCCATTCCCGAACCGTTACTGTGAGGTGGTTCATTCCCGAACTGTTACTGTAAGGTGGCCCATTCCCGAACCGTTACTGTGAGGTGGTTCATTCCCGAACCGTTACAGTGAGGTATCCATTCCCGAACTGTTATTGTAAGGTGGTCCATTCCCGAACCGTTATTTCCATTCTTAGAGTGCCATTCCCAGCTTGTTCATTCCTGAACTGTATTTCCATTCTTGGAGTGCCATTCCCGGCTTGTTCATTCTCGAACTGTATTTCCATTCTTGGAGTGCCATTTCCGGCTTATTCATTCTCGAACTGTATTTCCATTCTTGGAGTGCCATTCCCGGCTTGTTCATTCTCGAACTGTATTTCCATTCTTGGAGTGCCATTCCCGGCTTGTTCATTCTCGAACTGTGTTTCCATTCTTGAGTGCCATTCCCGGCTTGTTCATTCTCGAACTGTGTTTCCATTCTTGGAGTGCCATTCCCGGCTTGTTCATTCTCGAACTGTGTTTCCATTCTTGGAGTGCCATTCCCGGCTTGTTCATTCTCGAACTGTGTTTCCATTCTTGGAGTGTCATTCCCGGCTAAACTGATATTGATGCTGATGTGGGCCTGGCCCCTGAATTGATACTGATGTGGGCCTCGGCCCTGGGACCCATCCCCAAACTGATATTAATGTAGGCCTCGGCCCTGGACTGCTACTGATATGGGCCTCACCCCCAGACTGATACTGATATGGGCCTCACCCCTGAAACTGATATGGGCCTCGCCCCAACACTGTTACTGATGTGGGCCTCGCCCCAGATTGATACTGATATGGGCCTCAACCCTGGGGTTCATCCCAAACTGATACTGATGATATGGGCCTCGCCCATGTGATTCGTTCCTGAAGACTGCTGACATTGTACTGTTACTGCTTCTGGTTGGCTTGCATTCGTCACTTTTTTTTTCTCCTTTGAAACCTGTTATTACAAAACAGAACAAACACGAAAGGATGCAAAATGCGTTACGTGTATGCATGCATGAATGTTCCTATCCTGTCGGGTTAGGTCTTCCTTCAATTCTCTTGGTGACTACTTAGCTTTCTCTTCATCAGACAAGCTACTTCTTCAATCTGTCTACGTTGATCGGCTTGGCGAACTAATTCCCTTCCAAGTCTGATATTTTCACTGGCTCTATTTCCTAATTTCTGAATGTCTATCTTATCTTTTCTGTTTGCTTATTTCGAAGGTTCCCCGTGTTCATTACTGGATTCCATAGTACCAAGGCTGAATACTTTTCTCAAATATACTCATATTGCAGAAGAGTTTCAGCGAAATGAACGTCTTTATTATTGTTGAGGAAAAGAGTTCGAACAAGTAACAAAATCAATGTCATTTTTAAAAAAAACTGGATCAAATAGACTAGGAGTAACATCTCCATCATCCGTAACACTGCCTTCTTCCTCGGCCTATGGTTCTTCACTATCATCTATGTAAGAAGCTTGGTGGTTGAGGGTTTCTTTTCATGGGTTGGGTATTTTATGGGAATCTATGAGATCTTGAATTTCATGCCTGAGGCGGGTGAAGTTGTCGGTGTCATGGCCATGTAGCTGATGGAAGTGACAATAAAGGTTCACATTTATGTGTGGTGGTGGGGGGTGCGGAAGTGGCTTGCCTTCTAAGGGTTTCAAGATTCCTTGTCCCTGTAACTTTTCAAATACCTTCGACAAAGGTCTACCAAGGTTGGAGAATTGCCGGTTCCTGATGGCAGCAACCTCGACAGTAGCGGGCTTAGTCTCAGAATACCCCCCAAAAGTCCGCCTATTCTGGCCATAGGACTTTCTGTTTTCAGCCTCCTCTTCCTCAATATCCATGACAGTTTCCCTCAATTGTCGAAAATCAGAAATCATCGAAGTCATCCTCCTCAGCTTACTATAAATAGAGGGCTTGGTGCCCCTGATGATCATTTTGATTTGGTCCTTCTTAGAGGGTCGAGTCTGCATTTTCAGAAGCTGGCTTCTCCAGCGGTCTACATACTCCTTGAAGCTTTCTTCCGGCTTCTGCTTAGTGTTCTCCAAATCACGGAGTGACAAGTCAATTTCTAAGTCTGTAACATACTACTTCAGAAAAGCATCAGCTAGTTCCTTCCAATCTTCCTTAACCTTCTTCTCAAGGCTATGATACCAAACCACAGGTGCCCCCTCGAGTGACATCCCAAACATCTTTTGGACTTGGCGCTGTGATAGGCCCATTGAACTCATGACTGAGACATATTGCTGCAGATGGACTCTCGGGTCTCCATTCCCATTAAACTTGGCCATGTCGGGCAATTTAAACTGAGCTGGCAGCTGTTCTCCGATGTCATTGCCTCATAATCTAACAAATCCTCATTCTTACCCCTCATTTTGCGGGTAACTGTTTCAACCTGATCCCGAAGCTTCTGTAACTCTGCCTGAGACCCAGATACTCTGCCTGCTGCATACTCTGCCATATCATCATCAAAAGCGGGGGTATCATCCCCCAACCCATTCGAAGGCTCATCACGCCTCACATTCTCATAATTTCCCCCAGCACGAGGTACAACCATATTCGTCATGGCAGTAGTCAAGGCTTGCAACTGTTCAGTAATCTTGGCGAAACCATTTTCCAACTGATCTATCCGGGATACCTCAATATCTGATTCACTCATGTCTGTTCTCAGTATTTTGGTGAGTCTTCCCTTTTTCCTAACCCAACGGGAATCTATGATGGCTTTTAGAACACAAGGGTTAACATGATGTATGTATGCATGGAGTGCATGAGATGCATGTAACATATATAACATACTAAATCAACTAAAATTTTCAAACAAATCGGCCCGTTATCATTTTAGAAGCTTTTGGGCTAACTGTCATAGGAGTGAACTCGTCCCAATTTAAATGGCCCAACGAGTACACATCTCATGGCTAGGAGCCCAACTAAATCCAAATGGTAATGTTCCGAACATAAGCACAAAGAAAGATAATGCAAACATACAACAATAATTTCTACAAAATGGCCCATCGACATTTCAGAAGCTTTGGGCCTAATAGTCATAAGGTACGAACTTGCCCCAGTTTAAATGGCCCAGCAAGCCCGCATTTCTGACAATAGTCCAACTGCATCCAAATGAGGATGGTCCACAAGCACATATTCAAGGAAATAATTGTTACTTTGGCCAACCCGGTCTATGGGTGGGTTAGCAAGAGTATAGACAAAGGCTCTCACCGGCGAAGGATGGCCCACAACTAGGTCTCCCCACTCAAGGGTTCGAGCAACCAAGTGAGCGCACCCTTTTTTATACACTAAGGTACGTGCCAATGAGCTATGGTGTGTGACGGACTGTCAAATGGATTTCCCGTTGTAGATTCCCCAGAGGGAAGGTGGAGCGAGGCTCACTTAAATACCCAAGCCTCTTAGGCTCTTATCGCTTGGTGTCAGGAATAAACAACGAGTCCTCCAAATTAGTCCATCACAATAGGCTACGAGTAGATGGCTATCTAGGTGCCTTCACATCTTTTCCTTCTAGAAAGGTAGTGAGTGAAGGAAGACACCAAACCATTACCTAGCCTCAAAATGCCTTTGATTAAACCCCCATTTTATCCACTATAGACACGGTCAATTAGAACATAAATCCAAACATTACAAGACAATATTTCGGGGCCGATTCTCTATCCCCAGTGGAGTCGCCAGACTGTGGGAACACAGGAACTGGGCGACGCATGCTGTCCCGGGCTCGCGGCCCGGTCGGGAGTACAGAATAGCCACGGGGGACTAGACCGGAGAATAATGGAGTCGCCACCCGGTGTGAACCGGGAAAATGAGATTTAAGGCCGCACTCACCCCTCGCAAGGGAAGACCTCAAACCGTTGGGTTCGGAATGGTCCCTTACTTATGCCACTTGTAATGAAAGGATTTATATAATAATTTAATCAGGCTTAAGTAATACTTATTTCTAAGAATATCATGCTTCTACATTCACATACATACATCAACAAGTTCATCTAAATTTATATGTAACACATTATTCGAATTTGCATACAGCCTATTTGCATGTAATCTATGTCTCAATTTGCATACATAAGGATTATCATACGGCAAGCATACAAGTTAGTTAACGCATTGGTAAACACGAAAGCGCAAACAAATAGCATTCTTACTAGCATGCATATTAAGAAGAGATATTTAAGCACATAACAGAAATAGACAACTAGAGGGGTAATACAAATGCATAACATAGAAAAGGGGTAACTATATGCTAAGATGGACATATCGTAATGTGATGCAAGAGGATCAGTTTACCGTGTGCGTTCGTGCAGCGTTATGAGGATAGTCCTTTGACTTGAGATGTCACGGCTGCCGTCTGCATTGAGACGTATTGTTCACTTGTGTATATTGCACCAGGCTAACCACACCTGGTGAAAGAAGCTTGTTGGCATTGTGTTTTAATGTATGAGGATAGGTGATGATCGAGATGGAATCTACTGGCTCAGATAATTGAGTTTGAGATCCTATGTGAGAATGTCATACACGGGGATTAAATCTTCGGCCGAAGTACACGTCATCTGAAAATATATTTTGTAGATACTTAAATCCCGTATATGATTGATTTCTTGATCTTATGATTGAGTTAGATGTTTGACGACTTCATGGCCCACACTCGATTGGGAGTCGACAGTAGAGGTACTTTACTACACACAAGTACGACTATATGGGTTTATCCGATATTATATTCTTCGTGCCAGGGGGTCATGATATCTAGCTAGAGGTCACTCATAATCATTGAGAACTTCGGTTACAATGAGTTGTACCGAAGTGATACGAATGTGTTCGTATTGACTCATGTACAGCTCACAGAGAACCCAGAGGGTCACACACATTAACCGAATGGTTGAAGAATTAATTAAATTATTTCGATAATAGATTGAAATATAATTTAATTACTTTATCAGTAAAGTGTAAAAAATTTCCCGATGTTGATGCGCTAACACCCGTTTATTCAAGAATTATTTCGGTATTTATATTAATACCGTAAATATGGTTTATGGACAGTTGAGATATTGATAAAGTTATTTTATTTTTTGTCACTTGTGATAATAATTAATTATATATATATTTTTATTATTATTAAAATAATAAAATTGTTAATTATTAATGCTGATTAGATAAGCTTGTAAGGTGGTAAGATTTTTACCATATATATTTATTATTATTGGCTAATTTTTAGCCAAGTAGATAAAGTCAAAAAAAAGTTTTTTTTTATTCTCATCATATTTTTTGTTTTGCCTTTCACGGCAGTAAGAAAAAAAATTAATAAATAAAGAGTTTGATGAAAAGCTACAAAAGAAGCTGGAAAAAAAAAATTGTCTTCCTCTCTCTCTCACACATATGAATAAAAATTTTGGCTCCGGCTTCTCTCGGCAAATGTAGAAAGAACGAAAAATGGAGAAGAAAATTTATGAAATGGGTTTCTTTGTTTTCATTTCTTTTCTTTTATGGTTTAATTTGAAATGGTTTCAAATTAAGTTTGTGAAAATTATTTTCACAAAGTTTGAAAAAAATCTCCCAAAAGTTTTAACCGGAAAGTTCGTCAATCGATTTGGTATGTGGATACACCTGGTAGAGGTGTTCATAGGGTCGGGTCAACCCGCGACCCGACCCGATCCAACGTGACCCGACTCGTGTGGGTTTAAAAAAACTAAAAAAAATTCCACCTGACACGGAATTTTCAGGTTAGGCAACGAGTTTGATACTTATACCCGACTCAACCCGGCCCTATATATTTTTATTATTTTTCTAAAAAAAATTATTTTTTATAATGTTTTTACTATTATTTCATTTATTTATTACTTTTGTTGTATTAAAGTTTTATATATATGATAATTTTCGGGACATAAAATAACTAATATTTATATTTCAAAATAATTAATTCATTAAAAAAATTATTTTTTTTGCCTACCCGACGACCTGACCTGAACCCGATCGGGTTTCACTTCCGCGTGACCTGACCCACGATCCGACCTCCACGTGACCCGACCCGATCTGGTCTCACAAAATTTAAAAAAATCCAACCTGACCCGACCCGTGAACACCCCTAACACTTGGAGGTAACCAGAGACAGTTCGATGTCCGGATAAAGTTTTGAAAGGTATATATGCTATATTCCTTTTTATTTTCATATATATGTTGCTTTTAATTGTTAAAAATAAAATTTTAAAATCCATAGAAATCAGATACGATCCTCTGCGGGCTTCTCCGCACTGTTCGACCGTAGCCGCAGGGACGGGGAAAACTGTTTCCGCACCTTATATATGTTTCATGTTCACACCCTGCTTTTGCACTACATAAAGAGCTTTTACCTTTCACAAATGAGGCTGGTTGGAAATTACCTAGAGGAGACACTGCTAAAACCCTAAAAAAAACCCAAACAATAGAGACACAAAACCATCATTTAGAGTTCCCTTCGATCCGGTGTGAATACAACATCAACATGATGATCAAAGTATCTTATGAACCAAAACACACGCGAAAAAGTATGACCTGTTGTAAATTCTTCAAATCTTCAAATGGAATAGTTTGGATGGAGGAGGGACATGTCCCTTGGATGGTACCCCATAGGGACATGTCCTCCAAATTGAGTGTAACATTACTTTATGCTCAAAGGGATGCATATGAGGGGTATAACCCTTTGGAGGGTTGCACCCCAACCCAAAGGGTGCCCATGAGACACCCTTCCATGCCTTTATAAGGAGGCATCCAAGTTCATTCAAGGGTTAAGAAAGAAATCTGAATTCATCCAAGATAAAAGTGTCTCACTATTTTCGTTTTTACAAGAGAGAGTTCCCCATTTTTCCAAGTTCGTGATCTTGTTAAGGAGTGCCCTTTGAACAAGAGGAATCTGGGCTATCCTGAGAGAACATTAGCCACAAAACCCGTAGAGCACCGAGACGGGGCTGATAAGTTCTTAAGGATAAAGAATCTTCTCGACCTAGACCACTGCATTCATCATTTTTCCAAGGTTTTTCTTGTTCTCAAAGTTTTAGCGTTTATACATATTAGTGTAGATCTACTTTTGTGTTCTGGATTTGATTGTTATTTGCATATTAATTTTCTGTTTAATAACACTATACAACCTACAATCTTAAGAACTTATCAATTAGTGTTGTTAGATAGTAATTCGCATGCTTAGATAAGAAAATTTTCTGGAAAAATAAAGTATGTGCATGAAAAATACGTAGGGTGTTCGAACGCCCGATGAACGTAAAGGCTAAACTCTGAAATTTTGTAAGAACGTTCGAACGCCTCTTCAAACGCAACTCGAACGTAAGCTTTTTTCCTAAGAACGTTCGAACGCATCTTCAAATGCAAATCGAACGCAAACCCTCTGACTTAAAATGTTCGAACGCGTTCTAAAAGCACACGAACGTGAACTCTCTGGAATAGTCTGTTCGAACGAGTTCTCAAACGCTATACGAATGTTAACTCTCTGGAACACTTCATTCGAACGCGTTCTCGAACGCAACATGAACGTGCACACACTGGATAGTCTCATTCGAACGTAGATACGAATGCGACACTAACGAATTAATCCTGGAATTATTTTTAAAACTGAATAGACTTAGATTAATTCAAGTAATCATAATATTAACTTAGTAAATCATATACTGAATAACAATAATCTTGGTAGTATAGATTTAAGTTATTATTATGGTGTTCAATTATCACAAGCATACACATAGTGATAAAGTTGAAAATTAATTGTGTGTTGCATAATTGGTTTAGAATTGAACGTGTAATCATACAAAAGTAATTCCATACAATCTTGATTGACACATACATATATATTTACACATAACGAATATTGTATTGTAAATCATAAGTGTAATACTGATTTTGAATTGCTAAGAGATCCTATTGAAGAAGTGTTTAAAGGATATTCTATCAAAAATGCGATAACAGCCTAAGTGGTCAGGGATTTAAGTGGTTACTCCTGACCCCCCTGGTCCTCTGGGAATATTCCTTTATTTACTTTTCATAAGAATCTTTAGTCGAAATTCAAGGACTTGTGTTTATTGGAACCACTGTCCAATAGAACAACGAGTGGATACTTGATATATCACTTAAACAAGATCATTTGTTGATCGTTGTACAAATTGTCTTTTGTAGACTAATTGACCCATGTTGGTTTTTCTAGTTACATATGGCTAGCGGAAACATCACAGTACCGGTCTCTCATAGAGAAAAGCCGGAAACGTTTGGTGGGACAAACTTTAAATAGTGGCAGAACAAGATGTTGTTCTACCTGACAACTCTTCAGTTGGCTAATTTCCTCAAAGATCCTCCGGGTCCTGTGGAGGGTGAATCAGAAATAGCCAAGGAACTGCGAGAACAGACATGGTTGTCTGGAGACTTCCTGTGCAAGAACTACCTTTTGGGTGGACTTGACAATACCCTGTATAATGTGTACCAAGGCATGACTTCTGTGAAGATTCTCTGGGAATCTCTCGAGAAGAAATACAAAACAGAGGATGATGGTCAAAAGAAATTTGTCGTGGGTAGGTTCATGGACTACAAGATGGTAGATTCAAGAACAGTGATGTCTCAATTGGGTGAACTGTAATTGATCATTCATGAAATACTGGATGAAGGAATGAAACTCTGTGAGACGTTTCAAGTTTCTACCATAATTGAAAAGTTGCATCCATCATGGAAGGACTTCAGGAGCTATCTGAAACACAAGAAGAATCATATGAGCCTTGAAGACCTTGGAGTTTGATTGAGGATCGAAGAGGACAACAGGAAGTCTGAGAAGGCCAGCTACAAGACTATGGAGTCTAAGGCCAACATGAATTCTGAGAAGGCCAGTTATAAGACTATGGAGTCTAAGGCCAACATCGTCGAGGGTGTGAAGGGTAGCAAGTTTCTACCATAATTGAAAAGTTGCATCCATCATGGAAGGACTTCAGGAGCTATCTGAAACACAAGAAGAATCATATGAGCCTTGAAGACCTTGGAGTTTGATTGAGGATCGAAGAGGACAACAGGAAGTCTGAGAAGGCCAGCTACAAGACTATGGAGTCTAAGGCCAACATGAAGTCTGAGAAGGCCAGCTATAAGACTATGGAGTCTAAGGCCAACATCGTCGAGGGTGTGAAGGGTAGCAAGAAGAGAAAGAACAGTTGAGCTGATTCTTCCCAAGCTAACAAGAAGTTCAAGGGGAAGTGCTACAACTGTGGAAAGAGCGGTCACATGGCAAATGACTGCAGAAACAAAAAAGTCTCAGGACAAAGGCAAGAAAAAGAAAAATGAGGCCCATGTCACTGAAGGTGAGCTGCTAACTGATGAGATCTCAGAGATGAACCTATCAGCTGTGGTAACTGAAGCCAACTTGGTTGGGAATCCAAGAGAATGATGGGTAGACATTGAGGCTACTCGTCATATCTGTGCAGATAGCAATATGTTTTCCTTGTATCAGAAGGTCGATGGCGGCGATCATCTGACAATGGGAAACTCGTCTACCTCCAGAGTGGTTGGACAAGGCACAATAGTTCTAAAGATGACTTTCAGAAAGGAACTTACATTGAAGAATGTATTGCATGTTCCAGATATTCGGAAGAATTTGGTCTCGGGCTCTCTCCTTAGCAAGGCTGGTTTTAAGCTTGTATTTGTTTCTGATAAATTTGTATTGACAAAAAATGATGTATATGTAGGAAAATGATACCTCACTGAAGGCCTTTTCAAATTCAATGTAATGATTGTCGATCGACACAGTGTTGTTAATAAAGTTATAACTTCTGCTTATATTATTGAGTCACAAAATGTATGGCATGAGAGGTTATGACATGTTAATTATGATACAATGCGTAAATTAATTAACATGGACCTTATACCTAAGTTTGCAATTGATAGTCAACATAAGTGTGAGGCATGTGTTGAAGCAAAAATTCATAGAACATCATTTCATTCCATAGAACGAAGTTCTGAACCCTTAGTACTTGTACACACTGATGTGTGTGATATGAATATTGTGCAAACAATAGGCGGTAAAAAATACTTTGTCACTTTTATCAATGATAGCACAAGATTCTATTATGTGTATTTGCTGAGGAGCAAAGATGAAGCTATTGAGAGCTTTGTACACTATAAGAACGAAGTTGAAAATCGACTTGGCAAGAAAATCTAGAGAATCATGAGTGATAGAGGTGGTGAATATGTGTCACCATTCGGTGAATATCGTTCCGTTAATGGAATTATTCACGAAACCACTGCTCCTTATTCGCTTTAACAAAACGAGATTGCTGAGCGAAAAATTGAAGGAAATGATGAACGCCATGTTGACAAGTTCTCGTTTACCCCAGAACTTGTGGGGGGAAGCCTTGCTTTCCGCGAACTACGTTCTAAACAAGCTTCCTCACAGGAGATTGGACAAGACACCATATAAGTTGTGGAAATGTCATGTACCTTCATACAAATACCTTAAAGTGTGGGGGTGTCTTGCCAAAGTAATGGTTCCTAAACCTAAGAAGGTTAGAATAGGACCCAAAACTGTTGACTGTATATTTATTGGATATGCTCGCAACAGTAGTGCGTATCGATTCTTGGTACACAAGTCTGAGATTCCTGACATCAATCCGAATATGATAATTGAGTCAAGGAATGTGATATTTTTTGAAGAGACGTTCCCTTGTAAGGAAATACAAAGAATAGAGTCTCTCAAAAGAATGATTGATACTGTCAAAGACAGTGATCAGGTTGACCGAGAGTCAGATCAATGCGCAAACGTTGAGACAATCGAACCTAGACGTAGCAAAAGAGCTAGAACATTTAAGTTGTTTTGTCCCAATTTTCTGACATACTTGTTAGAAAATGAGCCTCAAATCTATAAAGAAGTAATATCTTCACCGGAGGTACCTTTGTGGAAAGAGGCTATCAACAGTGAGATTGATTCCATCCTACAGAACCATACTTGGGAGTTGGTTGATCTTCCTCCAGGTTGTAAGCCACTAAGCTACAAATGGATATTCAAACAGAAGATGAAATCAGATGGATCAATAGATAAGTACAAGGCTAGGCTTGTCATAAAAGGTTATAGACAAAATGAAGGCCTTGATTACTTTGACACCTATTCACCAGTGACTCGTATCACATCAATAAGAATGCTCATAGCCATAGCAGCTATATTTGGTCTTGAAATAAATCAAATGGATGTAAAGACGGCATTCTTGAATGGTGAATTGGATGAAGAGATTTACATGGAACAACCAGAAGGGTTTAATGTTCCTGGACAAAAACAGAAGGTGTGAAAACTTGTAAAATCCTTGTACGGATTAAAACAAGCACCTAAACAATGGCATGGGAAATTTGTCAAAGAGATGTTGTCAAATGGGTTCAAAACCAATGAGTGTGATAAATGTGTGTACACCAAATCAACTCAAAAAGGATATGTCATTGTGTGTCTCTATGTAGACGATATGCTGGTAATTGGTAGCACTCATAAAATGATTCAGTCTACCAAAAACGTGTTATCCAGCAGATTTGATATGAAAGATTTGGGAGTAGCTGATGTGATCATAGGAATTAAGATTTCTAAGACATCAGATGGATATATATTATCACAGACTCATTGTAGGACACATAAATCGGCGACGCTATTTTAGGCTCGCGGCCCGGTTGGGAGTACGGAGTAGCCCACGGGGGAACTAAACCGGAGAAATAAAATGGAGTCGCCGCCCAGTGTGAACTGGGAAAAATGATTTAAGGCCGCACTCACCCATCGCAAGGGAAGACCTCAAATCGTTGGGTTCGGAATGGTCCCTTACTTATGCCACTTGTAATGAATGGATTTGTGCAATAATCTAACCAAGTCTACGCAACAATAACCTACATCTAAGTTCACATACAACCTATATCCAAGTTTGCATATAACCTATATCTAAGTTTGCATGCATAAAAGTAAGTCGAAATAATGGCAAGCACACAATCTCATGAACGCATTAAATTGATAAACATGACAATATCAATGAATAATAATCTAAACATAAACATAGAAGAGATATAATTAAGTTCCTAATGCGAAAGAAATAACTAAATCATACTTGGAGATAATATGATAAACAACTAAATCATGCATAAAAATAATATACTAAACAACTAACAATAGATAAACACAAGATTGGATGAAACGAAATATGTGCATGTCTCAAGTGGTACTTGGAGTTGTTTCCCAAGTACAAACCGCACTACCGTCCATTCGGATTCGGCTACGGAATTTACGTCTGGGTTTTCATCCGATATACCACGAGAGATAACACATATTTCATTCATCCCATGGTCATAGCATACACCAATCAACAATACTCATGCGAGGTAAAATAAGAAGATAAATAAAGAATAAAGGAGAATAAATAAAAAGGGTGCCCTCAGGTCTAACCTCTTAAGTCGTCTCTTGGAAGTGTGCTACGCGGTTGTCGGAAGGGTTAATGCTCCGTAACTTTTCCGATTTAATGGTTCGCTATTTTCCTTTATTGCCTCGCTGTTTTGGCTGCTGTTTTCTCTATTTTCTTCACTGTTTTAGATGATTTTTGCTACTGTTTCAGGTGGTTGTTTAGGGGACTGTTTTGGGTTATTTTGGGACTATTTTAGGGATGATTTGGTCTAGGTTAAAGGCTTAGTTTTGGTCTCGGTTTTAGGGTAATTTTTTTTATGTTTGAATCGGCAGGTAGTGCGTGTGTTGCTGCGCTTGTGAGGGTTGACGGGCTGGTTTATTGTGTCAAAAGGTGGTGTGTGTGCCTAGTGAGGAGACGTGTGTGCTTTGATAGGGGTGCATATTGTAGCTTGGGACGTGTCTCATGTGGCTGTGAGGGGAGCTGAACGTGGCTGTGTCAATGAATGATAGAGTCGAGTGTCGAGAGAAGAGAGTGACCGCGTGAGTATTTAAGGTTTATTGCTTTTGTGTGGTGTCGGTTTATGGGTAACTTTAGTGGGGGGCTAATGCGTTGTAGTTTTCGGAGTGTGTGCATTATTTGTGAAGGGTTTGTTGAATGAGAGGTTGCTTAAGGACGTGAGATGCGTGGTTTGTGCTTTATGAGGCTAGGGTTCGTGAGTGAAGTCTTCTTGTTTTGAATGAGGGCAGTTCGTGAGAGGTAGAGGGAGGAGAGAGGCGAGAGGATGTTTTTTTTTAGGGTTTCGTTACTTTTGTCGTGAGAAGTGCTAGGGCCTCTAAGGTTTGGTTTAGGCTTCTTTTTATAGGCAAGGGTTGGGGTTTACCTTATGTGAATAGGGAAACAATATTGTGTAATTATTGGGGGGATATTTTAATTAGTGTGCTATGAGGAAAAATCTATTTAATTAGGGATGTGATTTGGTTTGATTTGATTTGATCTTTTTAATTAGGAATATGATTTGATTTGATTTCTTTAATTTGGGAATGTGATTTGTTTTTATTTTAGCATGTGTTTAATGTGTTAATTGTTATTTTGAATGTGTTTGGGCGTGACTTTGGTGTTTTTTAGTGGGCTTGGTGTGTGGCTTGGTGTATGTGGGCTTGGTGTGTGGCTTGTGGGGGGTTTTGGGCCAAGGCTAACAGTTAAAACAGAGGTTCAGCGAGCAAACCCAAAGCTAAGCAAGCGAATTAAATCCAACAATGTGTCAATTTCTAACTTTTCTCTTCCGACGTCCGTTTCCCGCGACTTCCACAACTTAAAGAGGTAGTGTCTCCATGTGAGACTCATCACCGGGACTTATATGCAAAAATACAGTGCCTACACTCATTATATTGAGAAGATACTTCAGAAATATAACAAAGGGGATCTAAATGTGGCTAGAACCCATGTAGATATAACTCTTCATCTATCAAAGAATGCTGGATCTAGCATATCGCAATTAGAGTATTCGAGAATCATCGGAAGTCTGATGTATCTCACGAATTGCACATGACTTGATATCGCTCAAGCTGTGAACTGGCTTAGCAGATATACGAGCAATCCAGGACATAACCACTGGAAATCCATAGTAAGAGTTTTGAGGTATTTGAGAGAAACTTCAAAAAATGGGCTACATTACGAGAGATATCCTGCTATTATAGAGGGATACAGCGATGCTAACTGGATATCTGATACAGTGGATTCCAAATCTACGAGTGGATTTGTTTTCACACATGATAGTGCAGCCGTGTCATGGAAATCCTCGAGATAAACATGTATTGCCCGGTCTACTATGGAATCAGAGTTCATAGCGTTAGACAAAATAGCGGAAGAAGTAGAATGACTTAGAAACTTCCTGGAGGATATTCCTAGTTGGCCCAAACCGGTGCCAGCGATAAGCATACATTGTGACAGCCAATCGGTTATTGGGAGAGCCCAAAATACAATGTATAATGATAAGTCTCGACACATACGTCGGAGACATAATACCATACGTCAATTTCTCTCAAGTGGCATAATATCGATCGATTATGTTAAGTAAAGGAAAACCCAGCGGATCCACTAACTAAAGGTTTACCTAGAGAGCAAGTTGAGAAGTTATCGAGGGGAATATGCTTGAAGCCTATAAGTTAAGAATTGTCACTGTGGAAACCCAACCTAGCTGACTAAAGATCCTAAGATCTAGGTTCAAAAGGGACAACTGAAACTTTGTGCAATTCAAAACATGCACTGAAGAGTTTTGTACTCTTTCCCATTCCGATAATGACGCCGAGTGCTGTCTGTCAAGGTTAGGATAAGCTAAGGCTTTTAATGATCACTATATTAGGATATGAGTCCTTATGGGGGTAAAGGCAGATTACCTCTTCATAGTAGATCACATATTTCAAGTAAGAAGTGAGGTCGCTTCCATAGGATTTTACAAGCTGATTTCCCTAAAGTACTTGATGAATCCAGGACCGATGTTCAGGGCTGAAATGAACACAACCGTAGAACGGGAAATGGTCGAAGTAAAGCTGTGTGTTGGCAATTGTATTGGTTTATACCAACAGCAGAACAATTCAAGACTATGGGTCACTGGTTTGCCAAGTAAATCCTATTGTCATTCACTAGGAAAGGTTCAAGGCGAAGACTACCTATTTCGATGCAACTTTAGTTCATGGAAACTCTCTCAAGTGTTTGCATGTATATTTGAAGAATTGTGGGGGATTGTTGTAAATTCTTCAAATCTTCAAATGGTATAGTTTGGATGGAGGAGAGACATGTCCCTTGGATGGTACCCCATAGGGACATGTCCTCCAAATGAGTGTAACATGGCTTTATGCTCCAAGGGATGCATATGAGGGGTATAATCCTTTAGAGGGTTGCACCCCAACCCAAATGGTGCCCATGAGGCACCATTCCATGCCTTTATAAGGAGGCATCCAAGTTCATTCAAGGGTTAAGAAAGAAATCTGAATTCATCCAAGCTAAAAGTGTCTCACTATTTTCATTTTTACAAGAGAGAGTTCCCCCCTTTTCCAAGTTCGTGATCTTGTTAAGGAATGTCCCTTGAATAAGACGAAATCGGGTTATCCTGGGAGAACATTAGCCATAAAATCCGTAGAGCACCGAGACGGGGCTCATAAGTTCTTAAGGATAGAGAATCTTCTCGACCTGGACCACTGCATTCATCATTTTTACAAGGTTTTTCTTGTTATCAAAGTTTTAGGATTTATGCATGTTAGTGTAGATCTACTTTTGTGTTCTGGATTTGATTATTATTTCCATGTTAATTTTCTGTTTAATAACACTATACAACCTACATGACCTGATGGCACCTCTTTAGTATGAGATTCTATTTGTTAACATAGTATCTTTGGCCGACAGAAACTAAGTTCGGCCTGACATTCACACACACCCGGCAGATATATGACACACTCACAAAGTGGTTCTTTATTCCCAAGTATAAGAGTGTCGAAGTAATAAAATAACCTGATAAGTCCGGGGTCCAAAATCCAAAGTATTATTTCACCTACATAAGAAATAAAAATTCACAATAAAAATATTTAAAATATAAATTTAATTATTATTTCACAAATGAGCTAAATTAAGGGGATTAATGAAACTATAAGTGTAAAATGATTCATTTTACTTTTAATAAATGTGCATTTTTTAGTGTTCATCAATATATATATATATATATATATATATATTCGACTGACTCACTGCTTTCTATATTTCATTTCATGCTAGTTATTTTATATATCATTCGTTTTTATTGCTTTTTGTTATCATGTTTAGTAGTTTTACTTTGTTATCTTAATATGCATGTATTCAATTTATTGTTGCATGTATTTAGTTTACTATTTAAATAAAATAATATGCATGTTATGTTCTGTTTAATATGTGAAATATGAAATATGTCCGACTAGACATATTTATATCCGGCCTTGTGATCCAGTGACATATAGGATGGAAACCCGGATGTTAGTTCCATAGCCGATCCCGAATGGACGGTAATATGGTTCGCACTCGGGATACAATGCCACGTAACACTGGAGATGGAAATTTTCATTATAAATGTATCTAAAATACTTGTTTATAATATATGTGTTTGTATAAGCATGCTTCTGTGTTCCTAAGTTACGCACTGTATCCAGCCGACTTCCAGTAAGTCCGGTCGGATTTGGAATGTTAATGTCCTGCCTGCTATAGCCATGTCGATGAGATGCATGTCTAGATATGTTTCATTATTGTTTTATCACTGTTGTAATAACTTATGGACATCCATTTTATTTAGTCTTTATTTATCATGTTTTCACACTTGTTTGCCTTTAAATTGCTTTTGTGTGATATTGCATTATAAGATGTTGAAATACCTCTTTTAAGCGTAAATATTATACTGGCATAAATAAGAGACAGTTTCGAACCCAAACAAGTTAAAGGTCGGCTCTTTCGATAGGTGCAGTGCTGCCTTAAATCATTCTAGGTGTCTCATATCGGGTAACTGTTGGGGTTTTGGGCAAAGGGCGCGGTAGAAGAGCTGTTCGGGCGAAATCATAAGTTTAAAACTTTTAAAATTAACGAATGAATTATTCAAAATATAATATGAATAATTTATTCATATTTCACCTAAACATATTTATTCGAAATCAATAACGACATAAATATATATATGAAACGTCGCGAAACTTTTACGAAAACGTTTTTCCGTAAAATGGCATAAAACACGTTTTTGACAGAACCGACTACCCAATACACATGAGGGCTGCCCAGGTCCGCCCTATTAGGACAGTTCATGGGCTGCCCGACAGCCGTCACCCGGTTGGCTTAAAAGTCACCAGGTAACGTCGTTTTTTGCCGTTTTCGCTTATTTCAACTCCGAAATAATTTCCGGCAATTGTTCCAACACTCAAAACACATACAATACTTTCACAAGATATTATTTTCATCACCATATGAATAGTATTTCCAGATCTGATCCAGAAGCAATAATTATCAATTTTTTATGCTTTAACTCCAATTTTTCAGGATTAATCCAATTAATAAAAACACCAATCAAAGTCACCACACATGAACCACCCAAGAACAATTATAGGCATTACAAGAGTGGTCATAACACTCTAGAATGGAAACTTATCATCAAATGATCAAATTGAAAAATAATTACAATAATATCATCCAAAACAATTTCACACATGCATAAATCCTTCCAATTCATCCACCAAAACCAAAAGCCCCAAATTCTAAAGAAAAAAGGAAACCCTAGAATCTTACTAGATCATCAAGAAACTAGAAACATGCTTCCAATTTCCTAAAGCCTTTTTCTTGATTTGCTTCATTTTCTTTGTTGAATCATCAAACCAAATTTGAGAGTATTTTGGGAACAAGTTTCGGCCATGGAGAATGGTTAGAAGGGAAATGAAAATTTTTAACTTTAAATAATCCTCATTGCCGACTCAAGGAGGGTATTTTTGTCATTTTGAAAAAAATTAATTCAATTAATTAAATCAAGCTTTATGTTAACAAATCATATTTGCACACCTAAAGCATAATTAAATCATGTCATGTGTCACCAATAATAATTAAACATTTTTCATAACAATTATGAAAAGTTTATCAATTAATTATTCAAATATTTAACATTTAAATATTTAAATAATTAATTAATATAATTATTATTATATATGTATTTTATTTACATTAAATAAAAAATACATATATTAATGGTATGTGACAAAATCTCATTTGACAATTAATTAATGTATATCTAATCAAATTATGTATCAAATACAAATACACAATAATTATTAAATGACCAAAATCCTCTAATGCATGTGTTATCGTTTAACCGTTTAAACGATTCGAATTAACTCACTTAATCCGATGAAGTATTATGAATAATATGTATTATTCATAACGTGTTGCTTAAGTACTCAACAAGTACACTTCATATTGTGGGACTCTCTAAGTTAAGATTTATCTGTCACGAAATCCAATTTTGTGTCCATAATTCACCCACTCATGAATTATGACGACCACAGATAATCTTGCTAAACTATGCAAGTCGAGGTCATTGTATACGTATAATCCCTCCGTCACAGGCTATCCATATTATACATGAGATTTAGATGAGAACGTCAAATCCTTTCAGTATAATATAGTCGACTTTCAATTTACGATCTCTAAATAACACTCGAAACTAATTTTTGAAGTTATACCACGGCTATGGATTTACTAGATCGCAAACACTTGTAGGATGTCTATGCCCTGTACACATGACTAACTGATTCTATCTTGATACGCACTGGATATCATTAGCATTAGTCCACACCCAACGAACAGGCGGAGGTATGATCTAAACAGATCGGTGGCGTGACTGCCATCAAAGTGTGGAGGATAACTCATATATCCCACTGTGGTATCTCAAGTCGAAAGACTACTATGCTCGCTCAACTCGAGAATATTCCTATTGACGTTGGTGTACAATCTATTATGAAATCTTCAGTGAGTCGTTCAGTATTTATCAAATAAACACCTACATGTCTATACAAGTCTCCCAAGACTCATGGTTCATTGGGATAAACCATCGGACCAAGTCACGATATACGACATGTACTGGTCTCAGCGGATTTTACTAACCGACCCGTGTTAGTAAATATTGACCACAAACTTTATTTAAGGATATACAACTTATAGTGATGCTTCCTAATGTCAATTACAAACAACGTTGTAACTGCGCACTACATTGTAAATCTTAGGGTCTTGTCTAATATACACGTATCACTAAACCAGATTTAGTTTCAATCTAATCGTAAATAGATATCTAATTGCAATTAGATCGAATATGTGTATAAAAGATAAGAGGTGCTACCATTAAATAAGTAATATTATGGAAAACGAAATTGTTCGTATTTATGAATCAGACATAAATACGATCCGGATTGGTACTCTGAGCATCAACCCTAACAATTTCTCCCACTTGTTCTAGTGTCAATCCACAGTATCATATACACATCTCAATGTGTATCACATACTCGTGGCCCTCAAGAGCTCACCTAGCACTCAAGAGGTAGGCAACAACAAGTAAGCCCGCTTTAATAAATTGAGTCCGTCCAACAAACTCAATTGTTTTCCTTAGCCAACATCATTCATATTTTGTAGAATCCAAATTCCACATCAATATGACTCAGATGCTATATCAGTATTGTGTTATAGCTACTGAGTTGTCTATGTATTTAGATATCAAATCCAAATACTATGAGACAACCACAAGCACTACACTAATATGAAAACTTCTAATCTATAGGGTCACTATGCAACTTCATAAGTCAATACTTCATAAGTTTCAACTGATTCCACTAGTTTAGTAGAATCAACGGTGACACTCCCATTGCATCTTTTCTGACTTTATATGACATAGACCATCTAATGTCATAAGTATGATAAAAACTAATCTGACCTTATGGTTATAGACTAAATTCTCCATGAATAAGAAACTCATTATTAATATCTCTAAGATAACAAAGAACATGTTTCAAGATCTATCTTATGGTCTACAACATATCAAAATAACTCGTAACAATTACGATTAAATTGATATATTTAATCGCACATAATATATTATTCATTACGCCATCATCATATGATGCATAATATTGACTAGACATTCTAATCAATCTCTCTTTCGACAAAGGAATCATCTTTTACGAAAGATGAATACTATATATATAAAAGACACGTTAACTGTCAAACAGTTATACTAACTGTTATACAGATAGTCTTGATGTGTCCTTTATTTGATCATATCTAATACGCGACTAATGGGAGTATCTCACAAGCCTCTTAGTTTTATATCATATATAAAACTTTATATCAAATATAATAGAGACAACTCTCACTGCTTTCACGGAGAAAATAAGACTTAAGTAAATATTTTACTTTACAAACATCTCATTATTACTTTAATAATGATAATGTCGTTAGGATATATAACCTTAGAAAAAATTTGTACGCTCCCACTGACCCTACTATCATATATGCATTCTCTATGTTTTGATAAAATCAGACAATCTGACTGTATCAAAATTAGAGAATACAAATTTTTGGAAAACTTATCTGAGTATACAATAGGTTCTATAAGCTAGTATATCAAACTGTGATCTTAACAGAATACAAACTCTAGGGTCATTCTAGAATGAACTCTTCAAACAAAAAAATCACAACGGATTTCTCATTCGAAGAAAACATTCAGGAACGCCACTTTGCATTCTATAGCCAAAATAGATAGTTTAATATCAACATTAACCAACACACATTTAATTGTTCAATTAGTGCGACTAGAAACAAGTTTTCTCAGAATCTATAATATATTACTGAGTATAACTTTTCTCACTGTCATACTATAAAGGTCAAACCTTAAATCAAGCTCACTTTGCTTTTGTTGCACAAACAATTTGCACATTTTATGAACAATTCCTAACAAAAGCTCAATCAAGTTCAAAACTTGATCGTAGTAAGCTATGAACAATCTTAGATCTATGGTTCAATGGTAATTTCCGAAATCGATATCAAATATCGCTCCCACTATAAGTTATAAGATAATTTTCTTCGATAAGAAAACAATAGAATCATTAAGTATCAAATACTTTTGTAAATAATTTTGACATCCTATTAAACTTATAAGGAAGATATTGTAGAGTTATTTCATCTAATTAATTATGTAGTTCCATTACAGTATATCACTCTCACATTTGACTTCAATAAGTCAAGTCCTCTCTACAATTGTCAACATTCGATGTTACACACCAAGTAATAAAATAATTTTATTACTTGGGATCGTAGAAAAGATATTATATCAAATGGAATACAATATTCCATTAAATAGAATAATGATAAACTCTTACTTGTACCTCCAAGGCGCAATCACTTTCAATTATATAACAATTATACAAAAGAAAGTTTCAAATCTCAAACTTTTCCAGATTCAAATTTTCTACTATACATATCATATATGTAACTGTACTAGGGACGAATGGAACCTTAATTAAAGAGATGAATTAGTGTAACTGGAGCATAACCCCAAGAGTTTTGAAAACTAATTCGGTAACACTCAATATCTACGAATCAAATCATATAAGACTCAATTACTACCACTGACCAATTCCTGTCAAGATGGAATCGTGGAAGTTTAATATTGAGTAAGAATGACATTCATTAAATAACTTTAGAACTAATTGTCTTAAATTCATATGTTTGATCATATCAAACATTATGTGTTGAATTCAAATTCAGTCAATGTTAATGATAAAAAACCAACTCTCTGATGCAAAATCAGGCAAAAGAATATGTAGTTTATTACATTAATTTTTGAAATCAAATATACAATGACGGGAAATAAATAAGCCATTAACTTAGTACAAATAAAATATGACATGAGTATTAGATATTTATGAACTTTTTTTAGTTAAAAAAAAATATATAGAATAATGATAATTCATAATTTAGTAATTAGGTAATATTCAGATAATCACGTATACAATATTCAGTTAATTTTTCTAGAAAAATTAACAATATCTTGATAAATTAATTTTTTAATAATTAAAGTATAAAATATTAAATATTAATTTAAATATTATCTTGATTAATTAATAAATTTTGTCGGTTATGCAGTTTGGTTTCGAGGTTTGGTTTTGTGGTTCAGTTCCAAGGTTCGGTTTCGAGTTTCGGTTTGGCAGTTCGTTTTTGGTTCGGTTCTAACTTAGGTTCCCATTCGGTTTGAGGTTTGGATCTTAAATTTTGAAGAACTGGAACCGAACCGATCATTTGACAGTTCCGGTTCAAAGCCGTCGAACTGTTGAATGGTTCGGTTCCTATTCAGACCCGGTTCAATTTCGGTCCTATTCACGGTTCAGAATCGAACCGAGGTCAGGGCTATATATAAAAGGGTTGAAGTCATTTTGGAAGGGATATTGCTTCCTTTAGATTCATATTAATGTAATTTGAGAGTAAGAGTACTAAAAGAAGCAAGTGATAGATAGAGAAAGTGTGTCGTGTATCCGATCTCATTGTGAGAAGTAGATCGAACTATCCTTACCTGAGGATATATTTATGTTCTATCTTGTATAATTTCCCTGTTAGACGTTCGGGTTGGTATTTACCCCGAGGTCAATAAAATCATATCGTATTTTCTCCTGTGGATGTAGGTTGGAGACACTCTTCGCCGAACCACGTTAAACCTTATCTTTATATGATGATTTGTCTCTTGTAAATTTGTGTGGTTCCCACAACTAAACAAATTCACTAATTGAGGATATTTGTTTGATGGGTTATTCGCTATCTTACCATTGTAACGAAAAAACAGCTGTCGATATTTCTATACCAAAATTTCATTTAAAATGCATTTAAAAACAGCCGTCGAAATGCATAAAATAATTGTTCAACGGGCATGTCTATGATACCCAAGGGCATCACATACCCTTGTGTATCAAAGTTGCATGTTCAATGCAACTTTGAGTATTGAACATGCAAATTATATCAATAAACATGAAATTTTTTAAAACATGAAATCAATTGCATGTTTATTGGTAGAAGTTGCATGTTCAATGCTCAAAGTTGTATTGAACATGCAATTTTGAACCCAAGGGTATTTGATATCCTTGGGTATCATAGCATTACCCTTGTTCAACTGCTTTATTATTGGAGTGCTGATGCGAAAGCGGATGATCGAGAGTAGACCTGGCCGGCGGTTCGGTTCCGGTTCGGAACCGAACCGAACCGGACGGTTTCCGGTTCCACAAGTGTGGAACCGAAACCTTAAACCGAACCGGAACAGACCGGTTTGGTTTAGGTTCGGTTCGGTTCGGTTCCAAGACTTGTTTTTTTTAATTTTGAAAATTAATTAAAATAAATGAGATTAATTTTATAAATAAAAAAAATTTATTACATTGAAGAGCTTGAGCTTAAATTTTTAAAAATTTAAGTTGCCTACGTATCCTCCAAGGGTGAGAGGAATCAAAACTCACGTAGTTCCATTACAGGTTTAAGACATATCCCATTTGTAAATTATAATTTTACAATTATCAATCATCATTATCAGTTGATCCTTCGGCTCCGGTTCCACTTGCACTTGTTGCAGAAGCATTATCGAACAAATTTTCAAAATCATCGGGGGCATCTTCTTGTTGTCTCAGATCAGCTCGAGTCCAATCATCCACACAAGCCGTTGCTTTTAGAGTGCTTGGATGTAATGAAGATCGCCTAGCTTCCAATATATTACCTCCCAAGCTGAAAGCTTGCTCAACCGCAATGGTGGAAATAGGTGCTGCCAAGATCTCTTTAGCAATAATAGATAAAACAGGATATATATTTTGATGTCAGTTCACCATTCAAGGATTTTAAAATTTTTACTGCATAAACTTTCATTAGAAAACTCAAAATTTGTAGATAAATAATTTTCTAATTCATGGTTATTAGTTGTCGTATCCCTAGCTTTTTTATTTCGTTGCAATAACTAACGATCCCCTGCGCTAAGTCTTGTTTGAATTATCGGTTCTCTACTACTAGATTGGCCTAATGTTCCTAAGTTATATCTTACAATATAATCATTAAATAAAATAATTAAATCACTTCTTAATTTCGTCATTATGCTCGTAATATCAATTTCATCTAATATTCCTAAATAACCATAGTAAGCTTGTAAACCACCATTCAAACCTTCTAATTTAAATCTAGGATAAAAAACAGCAGCAATAAGATAAAGTAAATGAATTTCTCTAAAATAATTCAACCATTTTACCTTCATAGCAGTAATGGCTTCCAACAAAATAATATCATTAGGGTCGTCACTGTCAACATGCTCATCGAGAGTGCCAACAATATTCAAACTCTCAAGAAGAAATAAATGTGTTGTAGGATAATAAACACCGCTAAAAACTAAAGTAGCATCATTAAAAACTCTTAAAATATCTAAAAAAATTTCACAAATATCCCATTGACTAGGATAAAGTGTGATATTTTGAACATGTTGAGAAAAAAAACTACATAATGCATCTTTGTATTGAAATGCTTGACATAAAAGAAAATAAGTAGAATTCCAACATGTTGGAACATCTCTTGAAAATTTAATCGGTTTAATACCATTTATTTTACAAAACTTGGTCCATTCTCTCATAATTTGAGAATATGACCAAATACAGTTAAGTGCCGTTTTAATTGGATCAAGGAAAGGTGATAATAATTTTAGTCCGTCTTGCACACATATGTTAAGGACATGACATGTGCAACGAATATGAAAAAATCGACCCCCTAAATTTGGTTCACATAAGGATTTTAAATCATGAATGGATGTAATATTTGCAGATGCATTATCAAATCCAGTTGTTAAAATTTTTTCTACTAAACCATATTCATCAAAAATTACCTTCATCATTCTATAAATATTATGTGCAGTATGTGGGTCATTAAAAACTCTAAATGCAATAAGTCTTTTTTGCATGATAAATGATGCATCAATCCAATGACAAGTCACACCCATGTATGGGTTTGTTTGCCAATGGTCACTCCAAATATCAGAACATATAGAAATACGACATTTCATCTCTTTAAATATTTTATTTAAAATAATTTTACCATCTTTATATAATTTGAAAATATGACGTTTTGTTGTGTTTCGAGTCATTCTACATGCAGCAGGGTTTAAAGCATTATGCACGTAATTAGTAAAATGAAGCTTTTCACCAAAGCTTAAAGAAAGATGTGCCATACAAGTTAATTTCGAAAATTCTTCTCTATTTTTTGCATCAGAATATTTAAATAAATCTACACTACTCGTACCTCTACTAGATGGTGCGTACCTGCCCATTTGAGTTTGCGTTGTATCAATGTCAAGTCCAACCGGATGATCTTCTAGGCGTTCCAAATTAAAATAAATTTTGAAAATATCCGAGGACCGAGCCTTAACTTCTCTTCTCCGTGATTGTGCACTGACACTAGGGCCGCTCTCTTGGGTTGGCATATTTGACATTATGTTCTCAGATGAGCTTGCCATTTTTTTTTTGAGAATTAGGAAGAAAATAAGAAAATTGAATAATTGCGATGCGAATGATAACAAATTAACAACTAAATGAATTGAGATTGAGAATAAAAATATAAGATTATAAGAGAATTGTATTGAAGTAAGATTGAAAATAAGAGAATTATAGAAAATGAGAGAGTTGAGAATTTGGTGTGATGAAATTATGAAATAATCCTGATTTATATATTTATAGAATTTTAGATTTTTTTTGATACCAACAATGCCCCTAAATATAACCGTTTTATTACCGTTATTAGGGGTACATTAGTAATTTATATTTTAAATAATAAAAAAAATTTTATTTTATTATTATTTTGGCTCCCTACCCCCCCGGGTAGGGTTCCTGTTGGAACCCTACGGTTCCAACAAGAACCGTTCGGTTCCGGTTGGAACCGCCGAACCTACCCCGGTCGCCTTCCGATTCGGTTCCGGAACCGAAACCGGAACCGGAACCAGTTAGAACCGGAACCTTCCGGTTCCAACCGGTTCAGTTCCGGTTCGGTTCCGGTTCCGAACCGGAAACCGAACCGGAACCGTGGCCGAGTCTAATCGAGAGTGAAGGTTGCTTTGAAGTGATGAGTGAAGCAGTTTTTTGATTTATGAATAGAGCCAGCTGCCAGGGTCCGGTTGTACAAGCAAGTGGAGCAGTGTGGGCTTGCTTAAAGGTTGGCCCAAGGCTATTTTAGTAAATTTGAGGTCATATAGATTTTGGGTTGATACCCAAGCCCAGTTTGATTTTCCACAAAAATTCTGCTGGGTTTTGCTGACAACTCTCTCATCACCAATAGTGTACGAATCTAATTTATATCATAATCAAATCAAAATGCCATATATTAGTATTTGATTCATAATTTATTTATATTAATTCATCATAAATGTATATTAATTAAATACATTATTAATGAATTTAATATATTTGGTCTACTAAAATTAAATAATATTATTTTTTCTATGTTAATTGACATCAACTCCTCGAACTTAATTAAAAAAACGATAGGATAATAATAAACGAATTAATGATTTCAAATTTATAATCGATACGTTTACTAAATGAATTAATTTTTCCAAACAAATATTCCCTTTAATGCAAATCGAATCAAATCAAATAAATAAATAAATTTTGACCCATATTACCACCCTTAATCAGAAGCAATTTCAAAGGCTATTAGGGATAATATTAATTTTTTTTCTCCCCTAAAACGGGCAAAATTTTTACCGATTAATTTTATTTTAATTCAATGGCATTGATATAAGACATCATGAGTTTCATCTCAAAATTGGACATATACACATTTATTTTATAATTGGTCAAATAGACCAATTATAGCAGCGAGAGAAAAATAACACATCACATATCACTTTATTTGAGAGAGAACATTTACAAAATAATTTGAGAAGTCTAACATTAATTACTAGTAAATGTAAATATTGCCAACTATTTTACTATCCAATTGAAAAGTGTTAGGCTATATTTTGTATTATAATTTGATATGTGGTGAAATAGTAAAATTATATTTTGATCAATTTTTTTTAATATTTGGTTAACAAAAAAAAATGATTATTAATCGTAATTTCTTTTAAAAATTATGTTTTACAAATGTTAATATTTTATTTTTCACTCACCATCAAAATATTAAAAAAGTCCATTATAATTATTTTACTAATATAAAATAAAATTATATATCATCGTTTATGAACTATCGTTTATTCACCATAATTTTAGTCATAATATTAAAAAGAGTTATAGTAACAGAAAATTTAAAAACTAATTTAATATATATTCCTTTCTCGTTTTGAAATCCTCTAAAATTTTGTATATATAATTTTCTGATATTATGTATGAGCCACCTTTAAATAGTTCAAAATACATATATCTCTACAACACCTCCAATTTCAATTTAGTATCAAAGAACCACCTCAATATTAAAGATGTTAAAAAAATATTGACATCAGAAGGGCATATCCATCTATCCATATAATTAGGCGCAAAAACGACACCGTGTGGTGATAAATTTTTTTGCATATATATATATCACAAAAAGATGCATCACTCTGTACTTTGACTCACAAAATGAACACTTTAGGTTTTTAATCCTTACTACCCGCCATTTTCAAGTAGAAACTCTTCATGTTGTTGTTGTCTTGAGAGTGTCTGTTCCATCCTTCAGAGATTGATATTAGAAGATACCAAAGCTGATTGTTAGAAGCAAAGTTATTGAGGATTTGTTTTGTTGCTTCAATTAACTTCTTAGGTAAGTTGCTTCATATTATGGCTGTCAATTTTGAAGTATTTGACAAAAAATAAGGCAATAATTTAATTATTTATTTATGGATTTTAAAACCTTAGAAATATTTGAACGTCAATTCAGAAGATTTTGTGGTGTTAATGAAATTATATTTGCAGTTTTTTCATAGATAGGTTGCTTATGAGTTGTAAATGTGGGTATGTCAATTTTCTAGTTTTAGATATGGTTGCATGTAATTTATTATGTATATTTAGAAATCCTAAAATCATATATTTGGAGATTTCTATAAATATTTTTGAAAAGCTTGCTGACTTTTATCCTTTATACTTATAGGATATTGCATATACAAGTAATTATTTCTTACAAAGGCAAGAAGCACAATATTGGTTTGAAGGATGCTGATAATTACAACCTGGTGGAATTAAAGAATGATGATGTGAAGATAGTTAATGTAGATTGATTGGAGAGTCTTAAGAATCGACAACTATATGTGATCAACTTAGAGAACAAGAAATGTATTATCATACACTCAGACTGTAGAGTCCAACTTGCATGAAACTGTTTTGCATGAAGCATGAAGCTTCCCACCATGTTCTAGCAAGGTCCAGCTAGCATCATCAACATGAAGAATGAAGCCAATGTGACTTTCGGTGGATCCACAAAATCAGGAAAAATTGGTGAAAATTACTGTGCATTTGTTGAAAATCAGAGCCAACATTTCCAATATTTTATGGAAAACATGCCTTAGTAGTAAAAAACATGACTATATTGAAGCAATGGAAAAAATCAAATCAATTAAGTTAGCATCATATAACTGGTGCTATGATTGGCGGACCAAAGAAGACGAGGAAGCGAGCAACTAATGAGCCTCCCAAAACAAGCGGAAATTACTTTGTTAATTGCTCTTTCCGCAATAGGGCGAACAATTATGTTAGGAGATACTCATTAAGTCCATCTGTCGCAATAGCAAATAGAGCTACAAATCAGATTATCTATAATATATGTTTCATATTATTAATTATAGTGTATATAATCAGGCCATGTCTTATTATAACTTTTGTCATAATATAGGTCGTTTTTATGGTTGCCCAGTTTTAGGTTTCTTGTTCAATCGACACAAAGAAATAATTTCAACCGGCACAAGACCAAACCCAAAAACATTCACACACGCAAGAACGCAAGAATTTTTACCGTGATTCGCCTGAAAGATTCAGACTACATCCACGTTAAACACCATAAATAAGGAGCTCACTGCACTATTATAATATCAAAATTGCACAAGAACCTTGTCACCCCTTACAACCACAGTTTCCCCAAATTTACAGAACAGAGTCAGAAAACCCTAATCTCTACTGTGCCGATCTTCTAAACAGTGAACCCAGCCACTGCCATTTAGTCTATCAGCAAGACAATTCGACCTTGAAGTTAATTTACAAACAAGATCACACAAACTTGGCTTAGGGGTTTCACTCAGAGGAAACTAAGAAACCGAGAAGAAGAATGGTATTGAAAACAACGAAATCGCCCAAAAATAAATATGTTCTCCCCAAACCTAACAGCTGCTTTATATAGTGGGCAATAGGTAGTCAGCAACGGCGGAGATCGTGCCATATATACCTTCATCCAATGGCTGTTAACACTTCCCCTTTAAAAAACCAGATGACAAGTCGTTTAAAGGGAATGACTACAACCGACACATCACATGGAAAAATAGAGGCTTCACATCTCACAATCTCCACCTTGAAGCCGCAAAACCATTCGCTTCCACCTATATGTCTACATCTGTTGGAGCCAGGATTGTGTAGCAAACTCACTTACTTCTATCATTGTTCATGTCGGCTGCAAGGTCAGCCAGCCCCCACATGCAACAACTTCATGCAGTGGGAGAGTTTGGTGACAGTCACAATTTTTATCCCCATGTCAGATGGGTTATCTTCAGTTGGGATCTTCTTGATCTCAATCTTACCACTTGAGACGATTTCCCTCACAAAATGATACTTTACATCCACATGCTTGGTTCTCTCATGATGTACTGGGTTTTTGCTCAAATGTATTGCACTTTGGCTGTCAGAATATACAACTGTTTTCCCATGAAGCTGTTGTATTTCGGTTAAGATACCCTGGAGCCACATGGCTTCCTTGAACACATCAGTTATGGCGACATATTCTGCTTCAGTGGTTGAAAGTGTGACTAAGGGTTGCAGACTTGATTTCAAGCTGATGCAGTTCCACCAAGAGTGAAATAATATGTTGTAGTTGACTTTAGAGTCTCTATCACCTGCAAAATCAGAATCCACATACCATACCAAGTCTAAAACGTTAGTTTTGTTAAAACATAAACCATAATCAACCGTTGTATTTATGTATCTCAATAACCACAGCAAAGCACTTCAGTGTGTACTACCCGGATTTGACATAAATCTACTTAACAGAGATACAACTATGACAAATCAGGCCTAGTACTAACCATGGCATACATCACAGAACCTATAGCATAAGCATAAGGGATATTTTCCATTTTAACTATCTCAAACCTAGTGGTAGGACACTGGGATTTAGACAAAATAAAATGACTCGCAAGTGGCTGACTAACAGGCTTACAGCCACTTACCCCAAACCTAGATGCTACCTTTTGCAGATATTGTTGTGATATTTTATATCGTACCGCAAGTGTACGGTGTCAAGTTTTAGTATAAATGAGTTTAGAGTGTCGAACCAACATGGATTGTGTTAACTCGCACTAAGTACTACAATTGATAATCATAACTTTATTTGAAAAATAAATAATAAAGATTTTAGTAAATAAATATAAAAATATGAATTAATTAGATAAGAGGAACTAATACGATAGAGATTCTAGAGTCCGATTTCACCTAGCTATCCCCTATGTATTTATCATGTCAATTAATCCTTATTCAGTTATATTATTTATAAGTCAAGACTCTGAAATTATCCACTCCCTCTCTCGAGCATCAGTGAAAATATTATCAACTACAGACTTCAATATCTCTATAAAAATCTAGTAGTTAACAACTCATTACGCTTTGTGATTATATATTAACGACTTCAAAGGAACTTATATATTCTCTAGAACTCTATAAAACTCCTAAGTTATATTCTCTAGATCTATTCAAAATCCATTCTCTCGAGTGATCGATTGTAAACAATATTTTCATATTTGTGGCCAACAAACACAAAGCATTAACTCAAGAGAATACAAATAACTCAATAAAACTTCATAACAATATTGACAAACAATACAAGGTTCAAGCATCAGTTACATCATTCTCCAGAATCAAGGAGTTTAGTTCATGACAATAGATAAAAATAATGAAAACAAAGTCATGAATCTAATGGAAATCATTAGAGTTCTAAGAAAGAAACAAGAAGATAAAACCTGAATTGAATCTCTTCCTCTTCGGACGTCACCGCATTTCTCTCCTCTTGTTGCTCTTCAATCCTCCTCCTTGTATCTCTATAAAAATATGTGTTTTGGTATTTTATGTTGTGTATTAGCCTCTCATTTAGTCTCTGATGAACTAATGTATTTATAATGGAGCCTTGGTGTCATTGGGTATCTTAAAAAACCCTAAAAATTAACTTCTGGAACGCTTGTGTACGCATTAACCCGCAGCACCGCGGCGCCTGTGCTTGGCGCTGCGGCGCCAATCTCTCTGCCTTTTGTATGGAGTCTTGATTTACTTGCAGGCGCCGCGGCGCCATTGATAAATTCCTCACTGGTGATGCGCCTCATGTTCTGTGCTCCCGTAGGCGTCCGATGCTTCCGAAAGTTCTTGAAACACTCATATTTACTCCATTATTGATGTTTTACTGCTTTCTACAAACAAAACATAAAATAAACTATAAATGACATTAAATGATATGGAAACTAACAAAATAATAAGCTAAGAGTACAAGATAAGTGGGTATAAACCACACTTATCAGATATGTAGACTGATGTATTTTCAGATGATTTTTACTTCTATCTCTATCAATGGTCATACCTAGAATTCTTTTTGCACTACCTAGGTCTTTCATATCAAATTCATTGTTCAACTGTTTCTTTAGTTTACAAATCACATCCATTGATTGAGAGATTAAAAGCATATCATCAACATACAATAACAGGTAAACAGAGCACCCATTATTAAGCATGAAATAGAAGCAACTATCATATTTACTTTTAACGAATCCAATACTAAGTATCAAACCTTTTGTACCATTGCCTAGTAGACTGTTTAAGGCCATATAAGGATTTCTTGAGCAAACACACATACTCGGGGTGGTTTTTATCTATAAAACCTGCAGGCTGGGACATATAAATTTTCTCTTCGAGTTCTCTATATAAGAACACAGTCTTCACTCTAATTGTTCTAATTCAAGATTATTCTGAACTACTAGGGCTAGCATCATCCTAATAGTCTTGAATTTAACTACATGTGAGAAAATTTCATTGTAGTCCACTCATTCCCCATGTACAAATCCCGTAGCTACAAGTTTGGCTTTAAACCTAACTGGGTCACTAGGCATTAATCATTCTTTGACTTTAAACAACCACTTGCACTCAACCAACTTCTAGTTTTTAGGTTTAGGGACCAGAGTCCATGTTTGATTTTTTCTAAGAGAGAACATCTCTTCTTTCATGGCCGCTTCCCATTCATTCTTGTGGGCTGATCTCAATGCCTCTCATAAGCTAGCAGGTTCTATTCCAGTTATATCATGACTTAAAGTTAATGCACAGAAGTATAAATCAGTAGTTGAGTAATCATACCTGGTAGGAGGCTTTACCTGCCTCCTACTCATATCTCTTGCTAGCTAGTAATTAGCCAATGTGTCTTGTGGTGTTTCATCATGTGCTCATGTGATTCATTTTGCTGAGTTGGATCTAATTGATCCACCATTTCCTCTGCATTTTGTTCCTGCATATTTATCATTCCATTTCCTTCATCTTCATAGTTATCACTCCCAGGATGAGTCTCCTTAGATGTCACTGTCTCTGACATGTCAATGGCATGTTCGGCAGTCTTTTCTGGGCCTGGCTCCACCTGCATCTGAGCTTCACCTGCAAGATCAAAATCTGCTAGATCCTTTTCTAAGGCACCTGCATTCCTGTTAGTAGTTTTACAAGGAAAACAAAGTTCATTGAATATAACATCCTTACTAACTATAATTTTGACTCCAGGCGACTCACTTTCCCATAACATGTACATTTTTATCCCTTCTTGGTATCCTAAGAAAACACACTTAAGGGACCTTAGTTCAAGTTTCCCTATGGACTGATGAGCATAAGTTTCGCAGCCAACACTCTAAGGTGGGCAAGTTTTTAAGTTCTACCAGACCAGATTTCTTCAGGACTCTTAGACTGGATTGAGCTATTAGGGCTAAAGTTAACCAGATGTGTTGCAGTGTTAAGAGCCTCACCCCAAAATGATCTTGGAAGTTTAGATGAGAATAACATGCATCTGACCTTTTCTATAAGGTCATATTCATTCTTTCTGCAACTCCATTTTGTTGGGTAGTATTTCTCACTGTCCTATGTCTCAAGATACCCTCACTTGTACAGTATTGATCAAACTCAGTATTACAAAATTCTAAGCCATTATCAGTTCTTAAAACTTTCAACTTGTTACTAGATTGATTTTCTACTAAAACTTTCCAGTCATTAAACTTTATTATAGCCTCATTTTTTGATTTAAGCAAGAATGTCCATACTTTCCTACTATAGTCATCAACGATAGAGAGAAAGTATTTGTTACCCTCATGTGTTTGGACCTTGGCTAGTCCCCATAGATCACAATGTAAATATTTCAGACAAGCTTTTGACAAGTGAATTCCAGTTGGAAAGCTCTGTCTGTGCTGTTTGCCCAACACACAGATCTCACAGAAGTCTAGTGGCTTCAACTGGTCCTTTCCAAATAATTCTTGCTTGCTGAGTACCTGCATGCCTTTCTGGCCAATGTGACCAAGTCTCAAGTGCCAAATATTAGTCATATCAGAGTTAGAAATTAGGGCAGAGATGGGATTTTCAGAGAATACATGGTGTCCATTCAGAACATACAAATCATTTTTCTTTATGCCATTTAAGATTAGTGTCTTACCTTTTAATATGTACACATTTCCTTGGTGAGACTTATATGTGAAACCTAATTCATCTAGTGTTCCTAGAGATATTAAATTTAATTTTAATTCGGGTACGTATCTTACATTAGTTAAGATCCTAATTTTTCCATCATGGAGTTTAAGTGTGATATCCCACACTCCCTGTATTCTACAGGTGTTATCATTTCCCATATACACAGTCCCTTGGTCAGAATTTCTAAAGTTGATAAACCAGTCCCTACATGGACTCATGTGGAAGGAGCACCCAGAATCTAATATCCATCATTTGTTAATGTGATCACTAGAAACTGTCAATGCCTCAGATAGGCAAATTGACCCATTTTCGGCAGCCACTGTGGCACTACCTTCATTCTTTTGTTCCCTAAGGAATTTATAGCAATTCTTTTTAAGGTGTCCCTCCTTCCCACAATGGTAACACTTCTTTCCATTGTTTTTATTTTTATTTTGTTTGTTCTTTTCTTCCATTTGGATTCTTGATTATTGGGTGGGTTACTATACTGCCCATTTTCTTTCCTGTCATTTTTCCCTTTTACAAAGAGGTTAGCTCCACCTCTTCTACTGACTTTAAGTTCTAACTCTCTAGCCTTTATACCGGATATTACCAAATCTAGTCTAGGGACGACTCCAGTATATTGAAGTGAGTTTTTAACTACACTATATTCCTCAGGCAGTGAGTTCAACAGGATCATCGCTTCACTGGAATATCCTAAGGCTTGGTCGGTTCCTTTAGAGATTTGAGTCATTTTAGTAAATTCGTCAAGGTTATCATCTATAGATTTACTAGTGTCCATTTTATAATTAAACAGATTAGCTTTCAAGAAAACAAGATTAGGAGCAGAAACTACATAATAAAGGGATTCGAGTTTACCCCATAGTTGTATGGCAGTGTCCATCCCATCAATATTTCTTATGACCGAGTCGCCCAAATGGAGAAATATTATATTGTAGGCCTCTTCTAGAATTTCGGCCTTCACATCATCTTCAATCTTTGGCCATTTTTCGGGATCTGGTTCCAGTGCCAAGGCCACCTTGTGGTGGGACAGCAGTACTCTCATTTTCTTCTTCCAAGTGGTAAAATCACATTTGCCGTCAAAGATGCCAACTTCAAGTTTAATTGTTGACATTTCGTTTAACCCAGAGCCTTGATCTTTTTCGGTTCTTGAATTGCTTTTGTTTCTGTTCTCTGATTACGGCCGAGCTCTGATACCACTGTTACGTTTTTACGGTTGCCCAGTTTTAGGTTTCTTGTTCAATCGGCACAAAGAAACAATTTCAACCAGCACATGACAATCCCAAAAACATTCACACGCAAGAACACAAGAATTTTTACCGTGGTTCGCCTGAAAGATTTAGACTACATCTACGTTGAACTCCAGAAATAAGGAGCTCACTGTACTATTATATATCAAAATTACACAAGAACCTGTCACCCCTTACAACCACAGTTTCTCCAAATTTACAGAATAGAGTCAGAAAACCCTAATCTCTACCGTGCCGATCTTCTAAACAGTAAACCCAGCCACTTCCACTTAATCTATCAGCAAGACAATTCGGCCTATGAAGCTAATTTACAAACAAGATCGCACAAACTTGGCTTAGGGGTTTCACTCAGAGGAAACTAAGAAACCGAGAAGAAGAAGGGTATTGAAAACAACGAAATTGCCCAAAAATAAATATGTTCTCCCCAACCCTAACAACTGCTTTATATAGTGGGCAATAGGTAGTTAGCAACGGCGGATGTCGTGCCATGTGTACGTTCATCCAACGGTTGTTAACACTTCCCCTTTAAAAAACCAGATGACAAGTCGTTTAAAGGGAATGACTACAATCGACACATCACATCACATGGAAAAACATAGGCTTCACATATCACAATAGGTTTCAGCAAGTGATCCAGGGGAGAGTTCGAAAGTAGCCACCACTTCAAAAAAAAAAGAAAAGGAAAAGGACTGTTACAACACCTTTTTCTATTGGGAACAACAAAATAACAAGAGGGAGATGTGAAACATTGAGTGAAGCCATAATTCCAACTCAATATTCATATATCACTTCTGGTCAGTGATATGTATTTTGGATACACCCAACCATTTTTCAATACTATATGATAACTTTTATCAGTATTTTGGATTGACATAAATGTTATTAATTCAATAAGATTACATTGCTCAATTATGTGATTATGTTTTGAATTTTGGATGCACATAACTATTATTAGTGCAAATGGGGATGTTGGATATATTTTGGATAACAAAGTAGCTGTAAGTAATGATATTTGAAAGGAATATATAGAATGCATATTGCTATTCCATTTCATTCTTATACACAAGCCATCACTATACCACATACAACCATAATTAACATTCTTAGTTTTGCATCTATGCATTGTAGCCTATCATTTATCTCATTATATCTTCATTTAACTTCCTTACACTATCATTTATCTTAAAGTCATGCTCATTTGCTTCTCTAAAATTTGCTTCCCATGTATGTATTTCAGTTGTATTAGTGTTTTCAATGTCTTCTTTCATACACCATTCCCAAAACCTGCATTAGGTTCGAATCTCACTAGATGCATTTCCTTGGGGTCATGCCCCCTGGTGTGAAAAAAGCCAGCGACTTACCCTGATCTGTGTTGGGATTAGTCGAGGTGCACGTAAGCTGGCCCGGACACCCCGATTATCCAAAAAAAAAAAAAAAACCTGCATTAGTTCAACATGCATATCCAAAATAACTTATAAGTATTCTGATTAGTATAGTTGATACTAAAGCACATGCAGTATTTAGGTTTGCAGGTCACAATATCATATTTGTTAACTCGACGTCTATAATTACCACTTGTGTTACTACTTGAAGCCATTACTTAATAGAATTGTATTTGTAGAGTGAATATAAAGTGAGAGAGAATTGTGAATATGTGTATGTGAAGTGTGAAATATGAACTTTTAAAACTGAATTTTTGTGGGCTATTTAATTAAATAGCCATAGATTGAAGTGGGCAAAACTCCAACGGTTATAAATTTGGCTATTTATTTTCTTTCAGTTTTCAAGGGTAATTTCGTCATTTCATTTTGTATTCACTTGATTCAATGGAATTTGACAATATAAAATAAAAGTAAGGGCAAATTTAACTTTTCTCAATAAATATTTAATATTTTCCATTAAACTTAACAGAATTGTGGTTCTCTAATACTAAATTGATATTGGAGGTGCTGGAAAGATATTGTTTGAAAAGTGATGTTGTTATTTGTATTCCGACCTATTTGGAGGTGGCTCACAGGTACTATCTCTATAATTTTAAAAAATGAGTTCCAGTCAGTTTAGTTGATAAAATTTATTGAAGAGAAAATTATAGATTTGAGGTTTGAACCCCACTTATATGGGTGAGAAAGAAATTGAATTATCAACGGGATGAAAAAAATAATAATGAAAATTAAGTATAAGTAATAATCTCATGTGAAAGGACCTAACTCTCATAGAATGATAGGAAAAAAAAAAATTAATTATTTGGAGGATCCCTTGACTTAAAAAGAAGCATAGATACATACATAATGGCCACTCTTGCAAATAATGCACCATGATGTTGCCTTTTGTAGCCCAAATAACCAACAATCACTATGCCCGTTGGAGAGTCAAGAGTAA
This sequence comes from Zanthoxylum bungeanum, assembly GCA_019454045.1. NCBI lineage: Eukaryota > Viridiplantae > Streptophyta > Magnoliopsida > Sapindales > Rutaceae > Zanthoxylum > Zanthoxylum bungeanum. The sequence goes on along the minus strand of SKCR01026146.1, from coordinate 4,225 downwards.
CATCATTCAATTCATCCCCCGTTCACATTTCATTGTCAATTTTAGTGGATTTTATTTTGATTGACTATGGGGCCGCACGAGAGATATTGGAGGTTTCATATAAGTGCCCTTAATGGCCTACCAATTATAATTTTAAATGTTATTATTAATTAATAATTGTCCTTTCTTTGGTAACTTAGTGCATGGCAGTCTTATTATCCACCATACAAATTTTAATTTAGTAGCTAGGGCTTGTTTATTGAATTTGAATTAAAATTTTGGAATTGAATTGTGTTCAGTTTTTCATAATCTTTTATCATATTTGTTTTAATAGCAAATAATAATATATTATTAATATTTAATTATATTTCAATTGTTAAACAATGACTATCCAATAAAATTTATAAAAAAAATTTCGATATAAAATTTAACTCAATATTAAATTCAAGTTATTGTTTATTATTAAGATTGTGACCTAACTTTAATTTTTATTTCTTCCCATTTCCCCACAAACAAAATCAATGAGTGCTTTAGTATATTGGTTGTAGCTTTCATCACACGTCATAGAAAATTTAGTGGAATTCCCCTATATGTAGTTTTTCTTTTAACGGCCAAAGTTAAATGTGTGTAAAGAAGAATTTGGGTCTAATACTGAGATGAATTGTTTTAAATTTTTCATACTATTTTGTCATATTTATTTTTATAGTAATGTATTGTTAAGGTTCGGTTATATATAAATTATTATCTAATAATTAATAATTATAATTTATAAAAAAAAATTAATATAAAATTTAATTCAGCACCGAATCCAAATTCATAAAGGAAATAGACAATCATCTTATAAACTATAGCCCTCTATTTGATAGTGTGATGTAACAAAAACTGTTTAAAAAAAAAAAACAAAACAAAATTACTCTTATAATGTTCCAACACTTTTTGACGTTGGTTATTTAACTCCTCTTGAATCACTCAGTTGATTTGACCTCTTACAATGAGAGCAAAAATTTAGGATTCATATTGATCTTCTCGCAGGTAGTAAAATTATTATTGTTATTATTTTTCTTTGAAAACCCTAATTTTCAGAATCGAGCTTTAGTTTCCTCTTCAAACTCAAGAAGATCTGCATGGTATTTTGTTAGCCATCCCTCAATTATTTCAATTTCAGCTTTTCTTTGCATTATCAACCACTGTGGATCACTTTCTTTTGCTGGAAGTATATCCAAGCAATGAGATCCTGCACCATTAATTAGCAAACAATTAAATTATTAACAAATTAATTAGATTTCAAAAACGTTATGGAGGTTAAATGAGGACTAAAACTAACCATAACGTACATGTATTATGTGTTAAAATATTTTTTAACAACATAATATATATAGTTCATGTACTTTATAATTAGTTTTAGTTTCTATTTAATTCTTATTGAGTCTCCGTTACCATTGATTGTATTGATAGCGACAATAGTATCAGATATGTTCTTCAACACCCTATATACACATCATGTGCATAATCATGATTAGGATACATAATTCATCAAACTAGATTAAGTTAATTAATTAACAAAGATTAATTTATGAATCATTAATATTGTGTTTACCCGCCGCTACTATAAGGATCTCGCAACCCATTGGAGAAAATGATGTTACTGGCAAAGCTATGAAGAATCAATTTTATATCCTGCCCAATTTGAAAACATTAACAAAATAATTAATCAACAATTAATTCAGTAAATATAGAAGTTGCTTGAGCTACTTAATTATGAAACATACTTGGCCTCCATAATAAGTTGTCACCCAATGAGGCATTGGCTTGACCCCAAACAAGCTTTCGCACTTCTTACTGAAGCTGTTTAGATCAAAAGGATCAAGAGGGAACATTGTGTCATTTTGACCATGGCCTATGGGAAACACCAGCTCAGTACAAACCTGCAGTTTATATAATTAACAACAATATGATCAAATGAATTCGTAAACAATGAGGAGGACAAACGTAGGAGACTTCTCACACTGTGCATGCAATACTGTTTCCGCGATTCAAACCTATGACTTTCAGATTCATAATAGAATAATTTTACCGTTACATCAAGATTCACCCTCGAATTCATAAACAATCAAGTTTAACTAATTAAGACTTTTGAGATAGGGTTAACATGATAACACAAAACTGGTAAGGGGTGACTGGTAAAAGCTGAAAACGGTATCCCACTAATATTAATATTACCTGCCATGTGAACAAATCAAATGTTTGAGTGGGACTGCCGAATTCTTCCATGTCATAGCATGAGATATTCCCCAAATAAGAAACAACGGCAGCAAATATTTTGTCAAGAGTATTTGTTCCTTCAGCTCCATCAATGGCGCCGCAGACTCTACTTACAGGATATACTGGAGGTTCATCATATTGAGCTGCGTCTGTATATATTGAGTCTAGGAAATCCTTGAGCTCAAAAGTGCTATTCAATGGACTGAAATTTTTTAAATTAATCAATTGGATTTCAATTTGTTATTATGATATTGAACATGAGAGTGTTGCAAAAAAATATTGTGCTGCTAATTACTTGCAAGTTCTGAATTTTTTGCTGAGGATTGAAAGACCATTAGGCCTGGAACCTACTTCATCAATTTCAGCCCATGATTTGCGGATAGTTTCATAACAACTCTCACTTGTTTCCTGCAACATCCATTGCAAGTGTAAAAAAGATATGAAATATTATGAAAAGGGAAACTTTAAAATCATTCAAAGAGTTAAGGGTTTTATTACTTTAAAGTCCTTGGTTACAATGGTATAGTAACCAACTTGCGGATCAACGACGCCATCAAAGTAAAGGATTGGAGATGATGAAGCCAGAGCTCCAAGGGCAATGTGGGGATATTTTAGCCGGAACCATGCAGCAAGCACTGAAACATTAACAAACAAAAAGATTTATTTTAAATTTATTGCAAAATAACAATTTACTACTGAATTTTTACAAATCTAACATTTTACTATTATTTCGTCAGGTGACTGTGAGTTGACTTAATTGATCTTAAAGTTAAAATGTAACGATCAATTAAGATTTTGATGGAACACCCAAATATTTTAGTAAAAGGTAAATAACCCATAAATAATTTATAATGAATTGGATTGCAACTTGTTGAATAAGTTATTAATTCAGAGACTTACTTCCCCCATAGGATCCTCCAATAACAATTAAGGGAGACTTTTCAGCAGAATATTTTTGCTTTATGTGTAAGAGAACATTAGCATAATCTGCTATAGCTTGTGCCGAGTTGCAATAGCCAAGAGTGCTTGCATTTTTCATTGCTTCTTCCTTTGATCCAAATGGAACCGATTTTCCATAGTACCGGTGCTGTCAATAATTAAACCAAAAAAAAAAAAAAGTTGTTATTTAGAGGGTGATGTTTATCATTCTCAAATTTTGATTTGCTTACATTAAAATAAAAAATAATATATAGTAATTTTTATGAAAATCAAATTTTACTTCAATAAATTATCGTTCTGATTCAAACCCTAAAAAAAATACTAAATGTAAGCACATACCTCTATATAAACCAATAGAGCCTTAAAATGAGGTGCAATTTCAGGGAGAAAGCCATTGATATCTCTATCATAATCTATTGACTCTTCTCCACCGAAAAGCACAAAAATTGGGGCACTAGTATTTGCACCACCCCAGTACTTGAAATCTATCAAGTACTTCTGTTGAAAAGTCTTGTAGCTGTCAGGCCTATAGTTGAAGTGATCAAGTGGTTGTGTGTAGAAAAAAGTTTTGAGATCTTGGGACTGATCAGATGCAGCCATGGTTTTGAGTTCATTTTGGATGGTTTTTGGACGTGCTCTAAGTCTTGGGATATTGAATTGTGCTGCTGCTGAGGCACAAAAAATGAAGAAGATGAAGAAAAAAAGAACTTGAAATGAGTGTCTAATGGAGTCCATGCCTAAAGGGTCTTTGTAGTAATTGTGCTCATTTCAGCTTTGTACTACCATATCTATTATTTATACTGTAAGAATTTGGTATAATGATGTTATTGGTTGACATTAATGGTGGAAAAAAAAATTAAAAAATTGCTGAAAGCACAAAAAGGCATATGGGTCATTGATCCAGCCGATATTGCTGCCAGTACTTTATCTATCATACTGGCCGCACTATACCTACATATCTGTAACAGGCATGTGTGTGTTGTGATGAAGACAATTTAAAGTTTGTTGACTTGAGTCTACGGACGTTTTTTTAGTTTTCTGACGC
>SKCR01026145.1:0-127643 GCA_019454045.1 Zanthoxylum bungeanum | reverse complement strand
CTGGCCACAATCCTATCAAAAAGCTCCCCACCCTCACACAGTTCCATCACCAAATGAACATTCTCGGAATCCTCATAAGCCGCTCTCAGCTTAATTACATTCGGATGCTCCGGCAACGTTGACATTATCATCACTTCGCGCCTAACATCTTCAATATCAATAGCAGTACGGAGCTTCCGCTTCGATATTGACTTACAAGCGAGGTTCTCTTTCGTCTCGCGGTCCGTGCAGATGTAGGTGATGCCGAACTCACCGCGGCCCAGCTCGCGGCCGAGGATGTACTTGTCCGTTATGCGGGTGCGGTGGCCTAAGGGGATGATGTCTTTGAGGACTCGGATCGGGGCGGCTGAGTGGATCGGGTTTGTGGTGGTAGGACTGGTGGATGAGGAGTACGGGTTCGGTTTGCGGCCTCTGGTGGCCCGTTTCTTAGAGTCGGGTTTTGTTTTTGGTCTTACACAAGCGTTACAGTTTCCCATGGCTGTGTGTTTGTTTGTTGTGAGTGGGTGGGGGTTATGACTTATGTGTGGTTTTGTTTGGGAGTGAAACGGTGCGTTTCAGTGGTTGTTGAGTTGACTGGCGGGGTGGGTTGTGGTGACGGTGACGGTGGTGTGATGGCGGGTGAAGACCGGAGAGAAAACGCGGGTCTGTTTGATAAAATTTGGGATTTTGAAAATTTCCAGTCTTTATCTTTCTTTTTCATGTTTTTTTTTTTATATTAAATAAATATTATTAATAATTTACAGTTGGGTAATTTAAAGTGAAATAATTCATTTTTTTAAATGTTTTAATGGACTGAGTAAAAGTATCCTTGGTTAAGCTTACTTTGTTATGAAATTAAAATGTCTGAATTGAGTTTGTTTTGGTTCATTCATCTCTCGTCTTTTGACTCAGATTATCTACTAAGAAATTTACATTATATTTACAGAAACGTCAATATTTATTTTTCACAAATTGGAACCAATGGAGTGATTTAGAGACCCCATGAGTTCACGTGATCGGCATTACAACCGTTGATCTTGCATATTTTTATTTTTGGTAGTGGTGGCAAGGGCTGAGATTTTCGTGACATAAGATGTTGAAGCTGTTTAATACTAATGATGAGATTTGCACTCCCTTAATATAATTTTTATTTTATCGTTTTAAAATAATAATGTTGGTGGTGATTTTTCATCCCGATAATATTTAAATAATGAGGAGGGATAGAATGAGGTATGTATTTGACCAAGAGATAATGATAAAGGTTCAAAGGAACATAGAGGCTGAAGTCAGCCAGAGGGGTCTGACCCCATTACACAAAAGAGTTATCACAAGGGCGTAATAAGCTAAGGACGAAATGAGTGGTTGATCCGGCCCGACCTATAAAATAAGTGTTGAATTTGAGCTCATTTGAGTATTTGTGGAATCCGATATGAGGGGGTCTATGATTAACAACCCGACCTAGTTAAATTAGTCATAAAGTTTGACCAAATATAATCCACTTCGGTATACCGACCCGAGGAACGAAGCTGGGATCACATGTCAATTTGTGCTTGAGTCAAGTGATGTGTGCCATAAAATTATAAGATACCCTTTTATAAGGCTAATGATGATTATGTGAACGCGATTGTTCACCGTGAAATTAGCTCATGCCAGCCGCCATAGGGCAGCGCAGTGGCATGGAAGTGGCAGAGCAAAGCTGACATAGGCCGATGCAGTGGTAGAGAAAATGACTAATTTGATTGGCTGAATTGTGGGTAGTTAAGGAAAGTTATCACTGTAATTATAACAGTGACATGAGCTGAGATCATAAACGGTGAAATAGTAGATTTAAAAACATATATAAATGGGTCCAAGTATCAGATTCAAGGGATGAGAAAATTGGCAGCTTAACACGTAGAGATAAATCAATAACAAAAAACATAGTCATAGAAAGATAAAATTGGTCGGTTATTTGATTATTGAGAGAATTGTAACGGATTAGTGTAAGACCCAATGTGTTATACATTATTTTTAAGTTTACTACCTCACTTGTTGTTCGGGTCGGACTTGACCCAAATAGTAAAAAATACCCATGTTTTTTCTCCCGTCGACGTCGGTTGGAGGCATGTTCTGTCGAATCACGTAAATCTTTGTCTATGTGATTTATCTATCTAATTATTGAGTTTGTATTTGAGTATTTGGTTCCCTACGAACAAAATAAATTAATTGCTTAGAGAATTTTATTCAATGAGTTAATTTATCATAGTACCATTCGAACGAAAAATATGTGTGAACAAATAAATTTAAAAAATAATAATTTGAAATCTTCATCATTTTAAAATATCACAATAACATATTTGCTTTATTGAATTAATTAAAACACCCTTTGCATTTCAAATTTGCCGCAAATGACAACAAGCGAAATTCTTCTAGAAAAGTCTTAATAAATAAAATCTAGGTGCCATAGCCTATAATAAATACTAAGAATAAATAGCTCTTGTCCAACAAAATATTAATGACGATAATAATAGTTCGGGGATATGTTTCTTACTATTTAATTAAAATAAACATTAATTGAATAATTATTATGGTATTAAGTATTAACAACTCCGATAAGGCAATAACATTGACTTCATTCAGATGCAAAACAAACCCCAATTGCCTTTTCCAACCTCTCGAATTTAATTAGTCAAGCCGTGGCATTTCAGAAAATTTATTTTATTATTATTATTATTATTATTATTATTATTATTATTATTATTATTATTATTATTTTCAAATGTAATTATGCCTGTATTAGAATCTACAACACATAAAAACAAGTCGTTTGAATAGGGACTTTCTACAGAAATTTCAAGGCATAATAAATGGCAGCCGCAGTATTGATAGAGAAGTTTGGTGAAGAAATGGTCAAGAAAAATAAACTAAAGTCTTAATGAGGTAGCTATCAGACATAATGCATTATTAACATCATCCATTTTTTTATTGAAATTTTAAGATTCCACACAATCAAAGTCAACAAATGTATGAAAACATTCATTTTAATTTCTAAAGGTTTTGTTACAGCAAATAATTTGTTTTGTTTTTATTATTATTATTATTTGTAACAATAACAAATTGTGACCCCCTCCATGTATGATTCAGTTTACCAAATTATCATCATAAACTTTGTGTCACATCATAGCTTTGAGTTTTAATATACTTTTTGGGTAACGTTACCTGAACAAGTTGATAAGCCAGGGACCAAACCCCTATTATTTTGGTGATGCAACAACTATAAAGTGAAAATTTGGACCCTTAACATACCAAATACAAAGAAAGGCAGAAGCTAGGTACATAAAGTAATACGTACATCTTATATTTAGTGGAGTTATGATCCATTCAATGATATTGGAGTTCAATATTAGATTGAACAACTAATTGCATATTTGTATAATGATGGATAATTATGAAATTACTTAATTAGTCATCTTAAGGAACAATACTTTTAGTAAAATGTACTAGTCTTAGCGATTGAGTCAAGTTTTAAGTGGAACTGTTTGAGTTTTAATTATTTCACTTGTGAAGCCTATCCTTTTACCCATATCCGCCTGAAATCAAGGGCATTTCTCATCTCTCTCTCTCTCTCTATATATATATATATATATTATTGCAGTTGCTTCATAAGGAAATAGGGAGTTGAGCATTGAATTTAATTTGGTAGCAAAATGCAAACATGCCCTTGATTCCAGCTGTCACCTTTGCTATAGCTTTTTCGATGCTAAAAGTTACAAATATATATTTAGAGAGAGAAAAAAATGATATCTACTATCTAGTTCATCAATATTTGTCCTTATAAAACTCTTGTTATTTTATGTGAGTACCATCAAAATATTGTCATGTTTGAAAGTTTAGGATGAATCAATTTCGAAACCATGTCAATATTTTGTTTTTGATATGGGCATAAGCCCATCAAAAGGCCCTTTACTAATCTAAGAGAAAGAGATGTCGTCCTTTATAAATTAATCTAAAATCTTAAATTCAAACGACATGAGATTTTATATTTTATAATATTTTCACAGTTAATTGGTAATTTATTGTCCATTTTCATGGAGATAGGATTATTACCGAACGTCCACCAAGATCAGTGTATTATAATACTTTTATCTATATTAAATTAATGAAATTTGCTATAACGTGAGGTTTATAGGTGGTCCCCAATGGGCGTGACTTTATGGTGTGTGAGAATTTGTGAAGCCAAATGTGTATCAACATTTGCTTGATTAGAACTTACAATGAAAGACATTTATATAAGCATTATACAACCAACATAATAAATACACAACTACTATATTAAACACAACTACCAACTAAACTCTACACAATTATCAACTACACAACTACTAACACAACAAACAATTAACATCCAACATCCCCCCTCAAACTTAACGTGGTTTAGACGAAACCAAATTGACTTTGGAAACAAGTGTACTGTAACGTCCTGGAAGAAATGATTTGATGAAGACATCAGCTAGTTGATCATCGAAGCGGAGATAAGACCTGTTCGGAAATAGAGACAATAAGATAAGACATGTTCGGAAACAGAGACAAGAAGATAAGACCTGTTCGGAAACAGAGACAAGCAAATAAGACCTGTTCGGAAACAGGGACAAGGAGATATCCAGAGATCGGAACTCTGGCGTGTGATACCATGTGAGAATTTGTGAAGCCAAATGCGTATCAACATTTGCTTAAGTTTTGAATACAACGAGAGACATTTTTATAGTCAATAAATACAACTACCATAATAAATATATAACTACTATATTAAATACATCTACACAACTATCAACTAACAACTACTAATAACATAACACAACACAACTACTATAATCACAACACACAACAAACATCCAACACCCTATAAAACTCAATGTGGTTTAGACGAAACCAAATTGAGTTTGGAAACAAGTATACTGTAACGTCCCGGAAGAAAGGATTTGATGAAGACATCGGGTAGTTGATCATCGAAGCGGAGATAAGACATGTTCGGAAACAGAGACAATAATATAAGACCTGTTCGGAAACATATACAATAAGATAATACATGTTCGGAAACAGGGACAAACAGTTAAGACCTGTTCGGAAACAGGGACAATGAGATATCCAGAGATCGGAACTCTAGCGTCTGATACCATGTGAGAATTTGTGAAGCCAAATGCGTATCAACATTTGCTTGATTATAACTTACAAATGAAAAGCCTTTATATAGGCATTATACAACTAGCATAATAAATACACAACTACTATATTAAACACAACTACCAACTAAACTCTACACAACTATCAACTACACAACTACTAACACAACACACAACTAACATCCAACATCCCCCCTCAATCTCAATGTGGTTTAGACGAAACCAAATTGAGTTTGGAAACAAGTGTACTGTAACGTCCCGGAAGAAAGGATTTGGTGAAGACATCAGCTAGTTGATCATCGAAGCGGAGATAAGACCTATTCGGAAACAAAGACAAGCAGATAAGACATGTTCATAAACATAGATAAGAAGATAAGACATGTTCGGAAACAAGGACAATCATATAAGACCTGTTCGGAAACAGGGACAATGAGATATCTAGAGATCGGAACTCTGACATGTGATACCATGTGAGAATTCGTGAAGCCAAATGCGTATCAACATTTGCTTGAGTTTTGAATTACAATGAGAGGCCTTTTTATAGCCATTAAATACAACTACTATAATAAATATATAACTACTATATTAAATACATATACACAACTATCAACTAACAACTACTAATAACACAACACAGCTACTATAATCACAACACACAACAAACATCCAACATGGTGTATGATTTATGATTTATGAGTTCGAATGCAGGGAGTGTGTTTTTTGTAAGAGCCTGAGACAGTCGGAGGTTTTACTTGTTCTGCTTAAGCCCGAAATGAGTGATTTGACAACGAGGTTTTCGACGATTTAAAAAAGAAAAGAAAAGAGGTTTATATGTCTATTTTTAAAACGGTTGGGGAGAACGGTTTATTTATACAAATATTAAGAGTAGGTTGTTATTTTCCCTTTCTTATTTTGAACCGATTGTATGTAATGTTGCAGATTGAGCTTAAATCAAACATACTAAAAGCAATGATGGAGCTTGTTCACGTAGCAAAACTTTTTGATACCATGGCAATTGGGTGAGTAGGCCAAAGATAAAGAATCGATGAAAAAGAAGATTAAAAAGGGGGCAATATTGTGACCAAAATGATTATGCTTGATGATGGGTTGCAAGAAAGCAAGCAAGCATGTGTTTCTCCCCTATCTCATCACCTGCCTCTCACGCCTCCTGTTATCAATGAGCAAAAATAATGTCAACTTTTTGATCTTAAAAAGTGCCAAAAGCCCTACAATGAGGGGACTCTCACCCTAAAGAAAAGTACTATTACTAATTATAATTATTACGTGCTTAATTTATGATCAAATCTCTTCGCCGAATGCGGAATAAAGTGGGTTTTGGATATTAACCTTGTCACTATTACTAATTGGATGTAGCAACCCATCGTATTGTATGACCAAACAAATGGTTCATATTTGACAAAAGAGTTTCATAAAACTGCTCATATTATTGCCCACCATGTATATGGTGGAAGGAAGATCGCACATGAAACACACTAATGAACGTAGTTTTATTTTCATGAATTAAACAAATTTGGCGCAAATGACACCAGTGAAATTTGATAAGTCGTATGTCGAAGTAATTTTCAAATAATTTTATTTAATTTTTTATTTAAATTTGAATCTTGAAGAAGTAAAAGGATACAAAAAATAGATTAAAGTATTGCCCACCTTTTATTAAAAAAAAAAAAAAGGGAAAGTAATTTATGCACATTTTACATAATCATTTAATGCCGTCTATGCATTAAAAAAATAAAAATAAATTAATGCCGCCTATAATTTATAATTGTGGGTGTTGAAAGGCTGCTTGTTAGGCATGACGCCCAAGCCCAATTTCAAGATGCAATCCTGCGTTTGGGTTTTCTATGAAGCAAACTCAGACCTGGTCATTATTATGGGTCTGAGCGGGTCAGGTTAAAATCTATATTTGTGTTAGTTTAATTACTTTCAATAATGTGTAGCTCACCTTAATTGTTTTATATTTTTAATATTAGTAAATTTATTTTAACAAATAATATATCTTACCATGGAGAATTTTGAACGGTTATCGGTGATTCAACAATTGTTGTTATGTTATCCTCTATAATTTTTATATAATGGACTTAGGGGTGGCAATTCGGGTCATAATTTGTTTATTCGTTCGATTCGATTCGCTTTAAAGCGAATACAAGTTTGAAAAAATAGATTTATTTAATAAATGAGTCAATTCGATTCGATTCGTTTATTAAACGAATCAAATACGAATCTAAGCTCATTGATTTGTTTATTCGTTTTATTATTTTTATTTACTATTTATTGTTATTTTTCAATTAATACTCGAGAAATTATAGCTAATTACCATATAAAAAAAATAATATTTTTGATATTTGTTGATTTATTTTTAGTATATATATATATATATATATAATATATATATATATATATATATATATATATATATATATATATTAATTACATATTTCATATGTATATATTTATGGAGAATTAATGTAAATCAAGTGTGGTAATTTATTTTATTAAATAATATCATAATTAAACGAATATTCGTATTCGATTAGTTTAATAAACGAATCGAATATGAATCATGATATTATAATTCGTTTAATAGACGAATTTCTATTTGTTGATACAAATTCGATTTGTTGATTCGATACAAATTCGATTTGTTGATTTGTTTTGCCACCCCTAATAATGGTCCCCTATGTATCTAGTTTACGTAGGTTTTACGAATTTCTATTTCAAATCCCAAAACTCAAGTTATAAGCAAATTTTTAAGAGATGTTAAGGGAAAACAAAATCCAGTGAACTGTATGACTACCACTTTATAAATTTTGGTTTAAATTCATATTTGATCTATAAATTTTGATTTTTAGATATATTAAATCTGATTGTATCTTCATAAAACTCGAATTATAACTAAAATATTACAACATGTCCAAAATGTGTTATTGTAGAGCTTTCTGCCCTATTACTCTAATAGTCTAATTCACAATCCTAGTTAATATATCTCATTCAACCATTACTACCTGCCGCTGTTATTTAATAATATATCATTTCACGTTAAATTTGATACTGTTTAAAATTTGATGATGATAGAGAATCATCGATGTGCCATGTATCTACAGCCAATATTTGAAAGAACAAATTTGGAATATAGAAAAGAAACTCAATAGCTTCGACGACAGAGATTCTAACAATTAGATTGCATTTCGTGAATTACTGCAGTTTTTTATTTTTCGAAAAATTAAAATTAAACAATTATTTTAAGACCTCAAGATCTACAACAAATTTATATGCACACTATATTTTCGAGTTAAGGCCACTGTTCCATTTAATGAAATTGTCTATCAACAAAATAAAGTGATGTTATATTCGATGTCATGTATTTTCAATATATCTCAATACTATTTTATATAGGCATATAATCATAATAAGATATATCAATCAAGTAATAAATCAAATAAAGTTATATTTGAGTTTAATGAATCAAGTAATGAGAATGAATTAAGTAAAATTGTATTTGAAATTAATTAATAAAGTAATCGACGAATGAATGAAATGAAAACTTTAATACATATTTTGAAATTTATGAATTAATTAATGAATTAATCAAGTCAATTTGTATTCAAAATCCATGAATCAGTTACAGTCAACATCACAGAGACAAAAATACATATATGTATATGAATATGATTCGGTTGCCTATGATGGCTGCCAATGATAATTTTATTTTTATTATTAAATTATATATGAAACTATTATTTAGATTAATTTATGTTATTATGATAATAAAAAAATAAATATAAGAATATGAATGTTTACATTAAACCAAACATAAATATATATTACAATATAGTAAATCCTAAACCAAACGTATATTACAAAACAGTGCATCATAATCCAAACATAATACTGTACTAATAACAGCCCAGGCCCAGTTCGTACTTCTTAGTATAGGTATTTCTACTAACCCTCCCTCAAATAATGTTAGCCCAATAAACTCGTGTATAATTTTAAGCCCAAAGTGACGACGTGAATGTGACATTTGATAAAATCCGGATTATGGGCCTGACCCAAAAGACCGCACTAGTCTAGAAGATCTTAACATGACACGCGTTTCATTCTTATAGGCTGTTTCCTTAACTGAAGACGAGCATCATCTAGATTTTCAATATAAGAAAGATATTTGCTTGATCGGCAAGAAACATTCGACAGCCAGATTAGATATGTGGCCATTTGCAAGGTATGTCGAGTCTTCGTTTAAAGATACTCTTGGCCGCTAAGTTGGTGTACAGAAGCAGAGTCTCTTCTCTCCACATGACATGGGGATTTGTTAAGAACTTATGGCTGTCTCGGGCCTCATGATGATGGTCAGAACGTGGGGGATCATGTGAGCAGTTTCTTGGATATATGATTATGATGCACAGTGAGAGGATAGAGAGAAAATGAGACGACTTGTACAATGCATTTTCTTCTATCTTCTTGAAGTTCAATTTTTTTTTTATATAACTGGTACTGGATATGTTGCAGGAATTTCAACTTTGGCACTTGATAGTGTTCGTTTCCCATGCTCGTTAATGCATGGCCAAAGATTCTTTCAAAAGTCATGAATGATGAAAGTTTGTTAGTACCTTTTTTCCAAAATCATCCCTTGACCAGCACATAAGTCATAAGATCTTTGAGTGGTTGGTGAGATAATCTCCCTTGTCCAATAAGTGCTTACGTAGAAGGTACATAATTCATAATTGTTGATTCTACGCCATGTCATGTCATGACTTAAATAAATATTTAACAAAAATAATGTTATTTCGGGTGTCAGTTAGGATTTGGGCCTTTTGATGCATTGTCACATGGATGCCTATTCGTTTACAGTTTTAAGTATACATCAATCACAAGATTCACAACTTCATTTCATGCTACACTTAATAATCACACCTTAAATCCGCAAAAATATTAAAGTTTAAAATTAGACCTTATATAATCTAAATGAGACATTGATTAAAGTTTAAAAATGATATATGAGTATTTTTCAGTATATTGTTTAGGCAAAATTATTGTCATTTCAATTATCATTACCTTAAATCCGCAAAAATATTTCCTTAGGCAACATAATGCGACATTAGTTACTGATTAGTCATGATTAAATATTCTTTTATATCATATAATTTAAATTTTAAAAGATAAATGCACTATATATAATAATAATAATAAAATATTTTAAAAGTTTAATCAATATGACTCATATCCACACTAATCTCGCTTGTCATAATTAATTTAATTAAGAATTAGGGGGCTTAATGATGATATAAATACATAACCCACATTCCATACATAATCAATCATTTTTTTTTTCTCATCAAACCTTACCCCGTCCCGTTCAATGGGTTTGGTGCCTATCTCTCATCTCTTCCCCTGTTACACTTTCCGTCAGTCTCCTTGAAACTCTTCACGCTCTTCATCGATTCCATCGCCGATCCAATTCCGTCACCGTTAAAAGTTTTTAATTCCAGTTTTACCCTCAACATTCTCTTAATTTTACAAGCAAGTACCTTCTTCACAATAATTAATTAATGGGGCATAAAAAGAAAAACACTGCTACTCGCTCTAAACAATCACCACCGGACACGGCCGCCGTCGAAGCCGAGACGTGCGCGATTCCCGATGTGACATTTAACCAGACCAAAACCGAACCGATGGAAGCCAACGTCGTCGACGGCGGGGCATCCGCTTACGCCGCGATCAAGCTCGAGTGCGAGCGAGCCTTGACGGCTCTTCGGCGCGGGAACCACACGAAAGCGTTGAGATTAATGAAGGAGTTGAGTTCGCGCCATGAGAGCTCGGCGTACGTGGCGCTGATTCACCGCGTCCAAGGCACTGTGTGTTTTAAGATGGCGTCGATCATCGACGATTTGAACTCGAAGCGACGGCATTTGAAGAACGCTATTGAATCAGCGAAGAAAGCCATGGTGTTATCGCCTAACTCCGTTGAATTCGCGCATTTTTACGCGAATATATTGTACGAGGCTGCCAATGACGGCAAAGAATATGAAGAGGTAGTTCAAGAGTGTGAGCGTGCGTTAGGAATCGAGAATCCTATAGATCCTGCTAAAGAGAGCTTACAGGATGAGAGTCAGCAAAAATTTTTAACAGCTGAAGCTCGAATTGCGCACTTTCAAAGTGAGCTCAGGAGCTTGATTCAGAAATCGAACATTGCTTCGATTTCTACATGGATGAAGAACTTAGGAACTGGTGAAGAGAAGTTTAGGTTGATTCCTATTAGGAGAGTGGCTGAGGACCCTATGGAGGTTAGGTTAGTTCAAGCGAGGAGACCTAATGAGATTAAAAAAGCCACAAAAACGCCAGAGGAGAGACGAAAAGAGATTGAGGTTAGGGTTGCCGCTGCTAGATTGTTGCAACAGAAAGCGGAGTCAGGGCAGCTGCAGCAGAATAATGAGGAGGAGAGAAATGTGGATTCGGGTTCAGGAGGGTTGGAGAAGAGGGAGAGGGAGAGGAGGAAGCATGGAAGTAATGTGAGGAGAAACAGGTCGAAAGAAGAGAGGAGAGATTTTGTGCGGTCATATTGGAATTCCATGAGTTTAGAAACGAAGAGGCGGTTGCTTAGGGTTATGGTTTGCGATATTAAAGCTCATTTTGGGTCATTGAAGGATGGTTTGGCAAGTGATGTTTTATCGGAGGCGTTGGCATTTGCGGAAGAGAATAAAACTTGGAGGTTTTGGGTTTGTTGTAGGTGTAATGAGAAGTTTGCTGATTCGGAATCACATATGCATCATGTTGTGCAGGAGCATATGGGGAATTTGTTGCCTAAGATGCAGGCAGTATTGCCTCAGAGTGTTGATAATGAGTGGAACGAGATGATTGATAATTGTTCTTGGAAGCCGCTGGATATTGTAGCAGCTGTTAAAATGCTTGGACAGGATAAAACAAAGTCACAGGATTCTGAAGTTAGTGAGGATTTCTACTCAGGGAACCATATTGAGGAGCGTGATGATTTCTTTAAAGATGCATGGGTTTCTTCACCTGAGAAGGAGAATTTGGGTGATAGTTATAACTGTAGCTCTGTTGAGGGCAATGATTGTGAAAAAGTTGTGAACATCCAGTGTAGAGAGTGTGATGGCAATCAGGTATCTGCTGTGTATCCAGTAATTGACAGTTGGCCGGTGGCTGATGACACTGAACGCGCAAAGCTCCTTGAAAGAATTCATGCTTCATTTGAGTTGCTTCTTAGACACAAGTGTCTCTCTGCAAGCCATCTCAGCAAGGTCATACAGTATACAATGGATGAGCTGCAGAGTTTGGTTTCTGGATCTCAGCTTCTGGATCATGGTGTGGACCAAACACCAATGTGCATATGCTTTTTGGGAGTTCACCAGCTGAGAAAAATTTTCAAGTTCTTGCAGGAATTATCTCATGCCTGTAATTTGGGTAGATATTCTGAGAAAAATACGTCTATCGATGATTCAAACAGTGTCAGCGAAGGTCTTGAGATTAAAGAGAATATTGTTCTTAATGGAGATGCATCCTGTCTTCTGTTGGATGAACGGTTACTACCAGCTGAACTTATTTCTGGAAATGCCGTTATGGATAATGGTACTTCGGTTAATGTTAGGAATGAGAATGGGGGTGCAGAAGATGCAGATGCTTTGCTGTCGTGGATCTTTGCTGGCCTCTCGAGTGGAGAACATCTGACGTCGTGGATGCGTACGAAAGAAGAGAAAACACATCAGGGAATGGAAATTCTCCAGATGCTTGAGAAGGAGTTTTATCACTTGCAGAGCCTTTGTGAGAGAAAATGTGAGCATTTGAGTTATGAGGAAGCCTTGCAGGCAGTGGAGGATCTCTGTCTTGAAGAAGGTAAGAAGAGAGGGACTGTCACAGAATTTTGCCATCATAGCTATGAGTCTGTACTTAGGAAGCGAAGAGAAGAGATTCTTGAGGGTGAAAATGATATTGTGTTCCTCAGCAGTAGGTTTGAGTCAGATGCAATATCGAATGTTTTAAAAGAAGCTGAAGCTCTGAATGTCAATCAATTTGGATATGAAGATACTTATTCTGGTATGACTGCCCAGTTGCGTGATTTGGAAGCTGGTGAAGCTGAAGATTGGAGAACTAAAGATTATTTGCATCAAGCAGACACATGCATAGAAGTTGCAATCCAGAGACAGAAAGAACAGTTATCAGTAGAGGTCAGTTCATTGGTTTGAGGGAGACCTTTTTCGATTAAGAAAACACTTAATATTGATTCTTTAACTAGCTTGATTGGTCTCGCAGCTTAGCAAAATTGATGCTCGAATCATGCGAAATGTCACTGGTATGCAGCAGTTGGAACTCAAACTTGAGCCTGTTTCTGCGTATGACTATCGGTCACTATTATTACCTCTAGTGCTGTCATATTTGCGGGTTTGTAAATAATTACTTGATCTTTATGTTGGGTTCTTTATTTTTCTTGGCCTGTCTATTAATTTGAACGTCAATCTTTGTAGGCACATTTGGAGGATTTGTCTGAGAAAGATGCCACTGAGAAGTCTGATGCTGCAAGAGAAGCATTTTTAGCAGAACTTGCACTTGATTCTAAGAAGGTTGCTCGAGGAGGAAATGATAGCTCAAAACAAACACACGATAAGACAAAGGATAAAAGGAAGCACAAAGAGTACAGGAAAACTAAGGATTCAAAGGTTTTAATTTTAGTTGCTAGTTAATTAACATACACCATCTGTGTTACAGGTTTAACTTTTTCTTACTTTTTCAGGCTGTTGGTGGTAATGATCGGCACATAGGTCATGATGAGACTGCTGACCTGGTGTATGTCATCATTTTGCACTACCTTTGCACATAAGCATTTACTCTTTTTAATTTTTATGAGCCCTTTTCTAAAGAAATTTCATACTGGCTAGACTGTATTGTTGACATATGTTTGATGCATGTCTCATTGCAGCTCCTTTCCAGTTGAATCTGATGGCGATGATCCAGATTCAGAGACTATTGTTTCTGCCAATGGGGATGACTTAAAACTACAGGAAGAGGAAATTAGACGTAAAATTGAGCTTGAAGCAGAGGAAAGAAAGCTTGAAGAAACATTAGAGTATCAAAGACAAATAGAGAATGAGGCTAAATTGAAACACCTTGCTGAGCAAAGCAAAAAATCTGCTCAAACATTTGGAGAAAATGTAGCTGAGGGAGTCCGTGATGTTTACTTGGGTCATGGTACTGGTGATCTAGATATGAATGATTCAATGAAACTTTCAACACCAGTAAGCATCACTCTCTTTATGCTGTTACATGTTATAAGATAGAAGTTGATGCTACTAGTTTGCATTTCCCTTTCCATGGATAATTGGACTTGGAATGGAATACTGGAGATATGCAGCGGAAAGTATTTCTCAACTTTAGGGGATTTCTTTCTAAGGCATCTCATGAGCTTCACTTTTCAGGTACAGTTGGTGTCAAAGGATGGATTCCCAAACAACTTTGAAGGCACGCCCACAAATACCCCTAATGGTGCTGCAGTGCCTGTGCCAACCAGATGTCCCCACGCTTCCAGTTTCCAGAGCATCGATACCGTTCATCACACAAGCATTAAACAAGGTTCGAAATCGCATGGAATGTTCATTAAATGGTGTAATACGTGTAGACATGTTCATAATCTTTTCATATTGTATAGGGTTACCCAATGGAGAAACTCCGAAGGATGGTTTTCTTCCCACTGATAGACGAACTGGTAGGAGAGGTAGAAGGCATAGGAGTTCTACTAGATCTCAAGATGGGAAGAATCAGGCTTTGTCATCCGAGAAGGAAAATATTGAAGTTAGATCCAATGACAGTTTCCTTACTGGTGCTGGTAAGCTTTATGCTCTTGTTATAGTACTGCATAAACACATTTTTACTTGTTCATTGGGCTATTTGCATTAGTTTTCAGTTTGACTTCATGGTTGTATAGAATCTAATGGATACAGGTAGACATATATACTTTGAGGTGATTCTATTGGGATTTTAGATCAATTGGCATGGCAGCGTGATGAAACATATCAGTATTAGTTGTTTGTCATTCTATGTACTTTGAAAGAAAACCAAATTGATTTTTAACTGTGGTCAGTAGAAGACACGAGTGTGATGATTAATTTGCTCGTATCTTTCTTCGGGCTCATCATCTTTTTTTTCCTTGAATTTATATTGCAAATATTAGTTGCTTGACATACTCACAAAGTGGTTCTTTACTCCAAAGTAAGTGTCGAAATAATAAAATAACCCGATAAGTTCGGGGTCGATCCACAAGGAATATATTTAGTAAAATAAAATAGTAATTTCAGTGAAAAGAAAAAATTGAATTGTTTGAAGTGATAGAAAATTTTAAATTGAACTGTAATAATAAACTAGAATGCTGGGGTTAAGGGATCCACTCTTAATATTTCAAATATATAGAAATCTTGCTTTTATAATATATAAATTGTCATTATTACCTAGTTAATTTATTTCAGGAATTATTTATGTCAAAACATATAAAACCAGCCATAAAGGCGGTGATAACATTTGTCTATAACAAGCCCTGTTAGATACTCAATTATACCAAATATATAAAAATAGTCATAAAGGCAGTAACAAAGCTTGTCAATAATTAGTCCAAATTTAAATCTCTCTTATATAATATGGGGTAAAATATTAATTGTGCCAACCAAGATTTGATTGTCTACAGTAAATCAACACTCTCAAATATAAGTGAAGTTTAAATATTAGTTCTCAAATTACAATTCATATATTATAATATAAATATGATTAATTTATATTCTCCATGTTGACGGCTGATTTTGGTCTCGGGGCAATATGAGAATATTACTTCCGAGACAATCCTCCCTCAATAGTGAATTTGTTTGGTTATGGGGGAACCAAAAGCAAATTTAGCAAAAGACAGATAATACGCCAATCGACAAGGAGATTTAACGTGGTTCGGCGGATCTTGGTCCGACCTACGTCCACGGGCACAAAAAGGATGATACTTTTATTACTCAAACACGCTTCTCGGCTCTGCTTCTGGTTTTTTTACAAGTCTGATGGTAATGATTCTGATCCTGATATTGGTTCTCTTCCCCTCTACACTCACTCTACCCTCCTATTTATAATGGTGAAGAAATCAGATTCCTATTTGTACAAGAATTCCCAGTTGGAGATGGTTTCCTTTTCCTATCAGGATTCCTACTTTTAAAACTACCTTCACTTCTTTTATCCTTTTAGGATACTGACTCATCAGTTCTCTTTATGAAAATATGATAACTTATTATCTTATCTTGTATGGATAGAATGCCTTATCTTCCCGAACCTGTCTTGCCCTATGCTCGGTTTTCACGAGGTCGGTCTTCATGTGGTCGGTCATAATAGTATTTTGTACTGAGAATGCTGCTGTCGACCTGATAATTGCCCGGTCATCTTGAACTCAAGTGCTCGGTCACTAACCGTAAAGTTCCCGGCCCCTTACTGTTGACTCTTTAGTGGTCGGGTCGACATTAATAATCTTGACTGAGAAGTGAATGACCTTTTTTACCCCTGTCGTGCTGCTTAAATAACATAGTGCCTGAAAACACCATCAACACCATATTTAGAGTTTCACCATTTACCAGTGTTCTAAAACGCGCTAGGCGCTAGTCGGGCGGCGACCCAGCGCCTAGCGCCTAGGCGGGGCCTAGACAATTAGTCGGCAGACAGTTAAAAATATAATATTTTCCAACATGATAATTCATAAATAATCCAAATCATATAAATTCAAACAAAATGTAATAAACATAAAACCATTAATCAAACTCAATCAACCACATAATGATATAAAATATCATTTAATTAAGTTCATGTTCATCATCCTATAACAAAGTTGAACTACACTAAATATCTAATTCTTCATCTAATTCGAACTCATCATCTTGAAGTTCTTCATCAGAATCAAAATCATCTTCATCAAGTTCTCTGTATTCAACATTTCTGGCACTTTTTCGAGGTTGTAATATGTCATCAGCCCCAGATGCTTCTCCAACCATCCTCCAAGTAAGCCCTGAACCGGGCTTTACTTCTTCATCATCACCAGAGTCACCACCCTCAACGATCCATCATTGTGCATTAGTAGCATCTTTGGCTTCTAATAAATCAACTTTCAAATCCTTCTCCATTTTGCGCTTGTTCTTCAACTTGGCATTAAAGGAAACATAGACAAGATTGTTTAATCGATTCACATCTAGTTTATTTCTTTTCTTCGTGTGAATCTGCATAAATAATTTAAATAAATCAATTAATATTAATAATTACAAAATAAAATAATCAAAATTTAGCTAATGTTAAATATTTACCCCCTCAAAAGTGCTCCAATTTCGTTCACACCCAGATGAACTAGTGGTTAATGACAATATCCTTTTTGCCATTTTTACCAAGTTCGTTGTATGATGTCCATATGTACGCCACCATGAAACTACAAATGAACATAAATAGTTTGAATGAAATATAAGATTTTTTATATATTTTGCAAAATAATTCAAATGAATACTTTGTTTTTACCTGGATTAAAAACATCAATCGATACTCGACATGCTTTTACCCCCACTTTTTTACCAAAAGCTTCTTCTTTTGCCTTGTATGAAGCCAACTCCTCATTTATCACCTTACTCTGCATGTCGATGTCATTGGGGAAGAAAGCCTCCACAACCGTAAATACTGCATCCATTACTTTCACATCGTACTCGATACTTGAATCCTTATAGTAATAGTAAGGATTTAAAAGATAAGCAACACAATGTAATGGAGTATCAAGCCGCCTTTCAATTTTACTATCAATAATCTCCAAGATTGGCCGATAATTACTCTCAATATTGTTCAATGCATCATTGATCTCTTCTTTTGCAATCTTTAGCTCTCCATAAACAAACCCCATGGATGGCTTTCTATCCCCATCAACTAATCTAAGCACTCTCACCAAAGGTGCAAACACCTTCAAACATTGGGTCACCCCATTCCAAAAAGAGATACTCATCACCGTGGCAAATGCAGCTTTCCCTTTAGCTTGCTTCGACCATATGCACTCATCCCATTCCGCGCTAGCAAACATGGTTCGCAAACTTTCTTTTTTCTCGATCAAACTTTGTAAGGATAAGAAAGCTGAAGCAAACCTAGTTACTCCTGGTCTGACTATGTCCCTCTGTTTTGTAAACGATCTCATCATGGACAAAGTCTTGTGATGGGCATACACGAAAATGGTGAAAGCCTTGGCACTATCAATGATTTTCTTGTATCTCGGCAATTTCCAATACTTTCAAGCATTAGGTTGATGGTGTGAGTAGCACATGAACTCCAAAAAATATTTGGCATCTTCGCCTTCAACAACTTTGCCGCGGCCATATTGTTCGAGGCATTGTCTGTTACAACTTGAACCACATTTTCCGCCCCCACTTGTTCAATGCCCGTCATCACATACTCATAAATGTGCTCTGCAGTATGCGCCACATCAGAACTTTCCTTGGAAGAAAGAAAAATGGTGCCTATTGTGCAATTAACACACAAATTCATTATGCTTCTCCTTTTCCTATCACTCCAAGCATCTGTCATGATTGAACACCCGTTCTCCATCCACTCCTTCTCATGTAGTTTCAGGAAATCTTTAACACTTGCACCTTCCTCTTTCAACAATGGCTCCCTCAACTCATATTGGCTAGGACCTCTGAAATCCGGTCCAAATTGACCAACTGCTTCCATCATCGCTATCCAACTGTCATTGTCAATAGCATTGAAAGGAATACCAGATTCATACACCCACTTAGCAACAAATCGCTTGACATTATGCGTCTTTTCTTTAAAAAGCGCTTCATTAATATTTTGTTGCCTCATTGTTTTACCATCACTAGCTGAAGAATCAGGAGGGGTTACCACTGTCCACCTATCCAAAGGGCCGCGATGCCGAGGGGGTCTTGAATCTAACCCTTCTTCTATTTCACGAATTTCAGCTTCTTCTTCATCGCCCCCAATATTAACTCCTTGCCTTATCTCACTAACATGCTTCTCCTTTCTTTTCTTCCTATTCTTTGCCTTTAAAATGACTTGTCTACACTTCTCTTGATCTTCTTTACTAGACTTTGGACATTTTGCAACATTCCCCGATATATGTCCAATATGTTCCTTCATTCGGTAAACTCCACCGGAAAATTTTTTTGAACACAACTTGCATTTCACTTTATCCAAGTTATTCGGATCCACTAAAGCCCATACTCCCATCCAACATCATTTGAATTCCGTTTAAGAACGGGACTACTCTGCGAATTTGAAGCCGCGGAAGAAGAAGAAGCCATTAACCCTACTAAGAATGAATCACGAATTTGATTAGTAAATGTCATTATAATTATCAATTAATATTCGGATTCTTATAATGTGGAAATCTATCTTAAATTCTTATTTCTTAATTAAACGAATTATGGAATTTAGTAGAACAATTAATTTCCAATCAAACAAAAAATACCAATTGATTATTCGTTTGAATGTTAAAATACCAATCAAACAAAAATACCAATCAAGCAAAAATCCTTAAAGAAATTGAAGTAATATATTTGATAAAAAAGCTAAAAAAGAAACCAATTAAAATCTAATTCAATCTCAAATGGACTTTCTAAAAAACCTAATTCAAACCTAACAAATTACTCAGAACTCTACTTTCCCTAAAATCTCCTCATCCCGTAACAAATTAAAACCTAATTCAATCTCAAACTTGGACTTTCTAAAAAAAAATACTCAGAATCATAGACTTTAGGTTTTTTTTACCTTAAAATAATACTCAAAATACTCAAAAATTGCTCAAATAACTAATTTTCAATTAAATGAAGTTGGAATAAAAAATAAAATAATAAGTTTACCTTAGTTTTCCCAAATTGATGTGATGAAAAAATTAAAGAAGAAGAAATGCAGAGAAGCCGTAAGCAGTAAGCTGAGAGAAGAAGAAGTAATGCAGAGAAGCCGTAATTTCAATTAAATGACCAAAGGGCCGCGATGCCAAGGGGGTTTGAATCTAAAACCCTTCTTCTATTTCACGAATTTCAGCTTCTTCTTCATCGCCCCCAAATTAACTCCTTGCCTTATCTCACTAACATGCTTCTCCTTTCTTTTCTTCCTATTCTTTGCCTCTAAAATGACTTGTCTACACTTCTCTTGATCTTCTTTACTAGACTTTGGACATTTTGCAACATTCCCCGATATATGTCCAATATGTTCCTTCATTCGGTAAACTCCACCGGAAAATTTTTTTGAACACAACTTGCATTTCACTTTATCCAAGTTATTCGGATCCACTAAAGCCCATACTCCCATCCAACATCATTGAATTCCGTTTAAGAACGGGACTACTCTGCGAATTTGAAGCCGCGGAAGAAGAAGCCATTAACCCTACTAAGAATGAATCACGAATTTGATTAGTAAATGTCATTATAATTATCAATTAATATTCGGATTCTTATAATGTGGAAATCTATCTTAAATTCTTATTTCTTAATTAAACGAATTATGGAATTTAGTAGAACAATTAATTTCCAATCAAACAAAAATACCAATTGATTATTCGTTTGAATGTTAAAATACCAATCAAACAAAAATACCAATCAAGCAAAAATCCTTAAAGAAATTGAAGTAATATATTTGATAAAAAAGCTAAAAAAGAAACCAATTAAAAAACCTAATTCGAACCTAACAAATTACTCAGAACTCTACTTTCCCTAAAATCTCCTCATCCCGTAACAAATTAAAACCTAATTCAATCTCAAACTTGGACTTTCTAAAAAAAAATACTCAGAATCATAGACTTTAGGTTTTTTTTTTACCTTAAAATAATACTCAAAATACTCAAAAATTGCTCAAATAACTAATTTTCAATTAAATGAAGTTGGAATTAAAAAAAAAATAATAAGTACCTTAGTTTTCCCAAATTGATGTGATGAAAAAATTAAAGAAGAAGAAATGCAGAGAAGCCGTAAGCAGTAAGAGCTGAGAGAAGAAGAAGTAATGCAGAGAAGCCGTAAATTTCAATTAAATGACCAAAGGGCCGCGATGCCAAGGGGGTCTTGAATCTAACCCTTCTTCTATTTCACGAATTTCAGCTTCTTCTTCATCGCCCCCAATATTAACTCCTTGCCTTATCTCACTAACATGCTTCTCCTTTCTTTTCTTCCTATTCTTTGCCTTTAAAATGACTTGTCTACACTTCTCTTGATCTTCTTTACTAGACTTTGGACATTTTGCAACATTCCCCGATATATGTCCAATATGTTCCTTCATTCGGTAAACTCCACCGGAAAATTTTTTTGAACACAACTTGCATTTCACTTTATCCAAGTTATTCGGATCCACTAAAGCCCATACTCCCATCCAACATCATTTGAATTCCGTTTAAGAACGGGACTACTCTGCGAATTTGAAGCCGCGGAAGAAGAAGAAGCCATTAACCCTACTAAGAATGAATCACGAATTTGATTAGTAAATGTCATTATAATTATCAATTAATATTCGGATTCTTATAATGTGGAAATCTATCTTAAATTCTTATTTCTTAATTAAACGAATTATGGAATTTAGTAGAACAATTAATTTCCAATCAAACAAAAAATACCAATTGATTATTCGTTTGAATGTTAAAATACCAATCAAACAAAAATACCAATCAAGCAAAAATCCTTAAAGAAATTGAAGTAATATATTTGATAAAAAAGCTAAAAAAGAAACCAATTAAAATCTAATTCAATCTCAAACTTGGACTTTCTAAAAAACCTAATTCAAACCTAACAAATTACTCAGAACTCTACTTTCCCTAAAATCTCCTCATCCCGTAACAAATTAAAACCTAATTCAATCTCAAACTTGGACTTTCTAAAAAAAAATACTCAGAATCATAGACTTTAGGTTTTTTTTTACCTTAAAATAATACTCAAAATACTCAAAAATTGCTCAAATAACTAATTTTCAATTAAATGAAGTTGGAATTAAAAAATAAAATAATAAGTTTACCTAGTTTTCCCAAATTGATGTGATGAAAAAATTAAAGAAGAAGAAATGCAGAGAAGCCGTAAGCAGTAAGCTGAGAGAAGAAGAAGTAATGCAGAGAAGCCGTAAATTTCAATTAAATGACCAAAGGGCCGCGATGCCAAGGGGGTCTTGAATCTAACCCTTCTTCTATTTCACGAATTTCAGCTTCTTCTTCATCGCCCCCAATATTAACTCCTTGCCTTATCTCACTAACATGCTTCTCCTTTCTTTTCTTCCTATTCTTTGCCTCTAAAATGACTTGTCTACACTTCTCTTGATCTTCTTTACTAGACTTTGGACATTTTGCAACATTCCCCGATATATGTCCAATATGTTCCTTCATTCGGTAAACTCCACCGGAAAATTTTTTTGAACACAACTTGCATTTCACTTTATCCAAGTTATTCGGATCCACTAAAGCCCATACTCCCATCCAACATCATTTGAATTCCGTTTAAGAACGGGACTACTCTGCGAATTTGAAGCCGCGGAAGAAGAAGCCATTAACCCTACTAAGAATGAATCACGAATTTGATTAGTAAATGTCATTATAATTATCAATTAATATTCGGATTCTTATAATGTGGAAATCTATCTTAAATTCTTATTTCTTAATTAAACGAATTATGGAATTTAGTAGAACAATTAATTTCCAATCAAACAAAAAATACCAATTGATTATTCGTTTGAATGTTAAAATACCAATCAAACAAAAATACCAATCAAGCAAAAATCCTTAAAGAAATTGAAGTAATATATTTGATAAAAAAGCTAAAAAAGAAACCAATTAAAATCTAATTCAATCTCAAACTTGGACTTTCTAAAAAACCTAATTCAAACCTAACAAATTACTCAGAACTCTACTTTCCCTAAAATCTCCTCATCCCGTAACAAATTAAAACCTAATTCAATCTCAAACTTGGACTTTCTAAAAAAAAATACTCAGAATCATAGACTTTAGGTTTTTTTTTACCTTAAAATAATACTCAAAATACTCAAAAATTGCTCAAATAACTAATTTTCAATTAAATGAAGTTGGAATTAAAAAATAAAATAATAAGTTTACCTTAGTTTTCCCAAATTGATGTGATGAAAAAATTAAAGAAGAAGAAATGCAGAGAAGCCGTAAGCAGTAAGCTGAGAGAAGAAGAAGTAATGCAGAGAAGCCGTAAATTTCAATTAAATGACCAAAGGGCCGCGATGCCAAGGGGGTCTTGAATCTAACCCTTCTTCTATTTCACGAATTTCAGCTTCTTCTTCATCGCCCCCAATATTAACTCCTTGCCTTATCTCACTAACATGCTTCTCCTTTCTTTTCTTCCTATTCTTTGCCTCTAAAATGACTTGTCTACACTTCTCTTGATCTTCTTTACTAGACTTTGACATTTTGCAACATTCCCCGATATATGTCCAATATGTTCCTTCATTCGGTAAACTCCACCGGAAAATTTTTTTGAACACAACTTGCATTTCACTTTATCCAAGTTATTCGGATCCACTAAAGCCCATACTCCCATCCAACATCATTTGAATTCCGTTTAAGAACGGGACTACTCTGCGAATTTGAAGCCGCGGAAGAAGAAGCCATTAACCCTACTAAGAATGAATCACGAATTTGATTAGTAAATGTCATTATAATTATCAATTAATATTCGGATTCTTATAATGTGGAAATCTATCTTAAATTCTTATTTCTTAATTAAACGAATTATGGAATTTAGTAGAACAATTAATTTCCAATCAAACAAAAAATACCAATTGATTATTCGTTTGAATGTTAAAATACCAATCAAACAAAAATACCAATCAAGCAAAAATCCTTAAAGAAATTGAAGTAATATATTTGATAAAAAAGCTAAAAAAGAAACCAATTAAAATCTAATTCAATCTCAAACTTGGACTTTCTAAAAAACCTAATTCAAACCTAACAAATTACTCAGAACTCTACTTTCCCTAAAATCTCCTCATCCCGTAACAAATTAAAACCTAATTCAATCTCAAACTTGGACTTTCTAAAAAAAAATACTCAGAATCATAGACTTTAGGTTTTTTTTTACCTTAAAATAATACTCAAAATACTCAAAAATTGCTCAAATAACTAATTTTCAATTAAATGAAGTTGGAATTAAAAAATAAAATAATAAGTTTACCTTAGTTTTCCCAAATTGATGTGATGAAAAAATTAAAGAAGAAGAAATGCAGAGAAGCCGTAAGCAGTAAGCTGAGAGAAGAAGAAGAAGTAATGCAGAGAAGCCGTAAATTTCAATTAAATGACCAAAGGGCCGCGATGCCAAGGGGGTCTTGAATCTAAACCTTCTTCTATTTCACGAATTTCAGCTTCTTCTTCATCGCCCCATCCCCCAATATTAACTCCTTGCCTTATCTCACTAACATGCTTCTCCTTTCTTTTCTTCCTATTCTTTGCCTCTAAAATGACTTGTCTACACTTCTCTTGATCTTCTTTACTAGACTTTGGACATTTTGCAACATTCCCCGATATATGTCCAATATGTTCCTTCATTCGGTAAACTCCACCGGAAAATTTTTTTGAACACAACTTGCATTTCACTTTATCCAAGTTATTCGGATCCACTAAAGCCCATACTCCCATCCACATCATTTGAATTCCGTTTAAGAACGGGACTACTCTGCGAATTTGAAGCCGCGGAAGAAGAAGCCATTAACCCTACTAAGAATGAATCACGAATTTGATTAGTAAATGTCATTATAATTATCAATTAATATTCGGATTCTTATAATGTGGAAATCTATCTTAAATTCTTATTTCTTAATAAACGAATTATGGAATTTAGTAGAACAATTAATTTCCAATCAAACAAAAAATACCAATTGATTATTCGTTTGAATGTTAAAATACCAATCAAACAAAAATACCAATCAAGCAAAAATCCTTAAAGAAATTGAAGTAATATATTTGATAAAAAAGCTAAAAAAGAAACCAATTAAAATCTAATTCAATCTCAAACTTGGACTTTCTAAAAAACCTAATTCAAACCTAACAAATTACTCAGAACTCTACTTTCCCTAAAATCTCCTCATCCCGTAACAAATTAAAACCTAATTCAATCTCAAACTTGGACTTTCTAAAAAAAAATACTCAGAATCATAGACTTTAGGTTTTTTTTTACCTTAAAATAATACTCAAAATACTCAAAAATTGCTCAAATAACTAATTTTCAATTAAATGAAGTTGGAATTAAAAAATAAAATAATAAGTTTACCTTAGTTTTCCCAAATTGATGTGATGAAAAAATTAAAGAAGAAGAAATGCAGAGAGAAGCCGTAAGCAGTAAGCTGAGAGAAGAAGAAGTAATGCAGAGAAGCCGTAAATTTCAATTAAATGACGCCGCCCAATCGAGCGCGCGCGACTACCACCAACGATTTGGTGGTAGTCGCCACGCTCGGCCACCGCCGAGCGCCGACGCGCCGCCTAGGCGGCGCGTTTTCGAACACTGCCATTTACTCCAACAGAATGTAATTAGCTACTAATGCTTTGAATAAAAACACACATAATTTTATTACTGAACGAGAAAAAGAAATTACAAGAAAATAAAACACACAAGACACCTATTACAAATTCTTCAAGAGAGAAAATGAAAGAAGCATAAAGAAAATGAGATGTGGGCACCTCTATTTATAGTAGAAGTGTTCATCTCTCAATTATTAATTACAACTTTTCAAATCAAATACAAGCAATAAACTTTTACTAATTTATTTTTTTATTTTTGACTTTTTTTATTTTTATTGATCATTTTGCAAACATTTGTCACAATCCACCTAAAGATGGATTGTGACATTTTAACTTTTTATTTTATTTTATTTAATTATTATTTTGTTTTCTAATAACTAAAAAATATTGTAAACAATAAAATTGTAGATATTTGAGTTTTCTTTCATCTGCAATTGGAATCGCCTCAATCCGATATTAGAATAAAAATTTATGGCCAATATACGAAAATTGTGCAAAGTTGGAATTTCTGAAATTGTACACTGTTATAATGTCATTTTAAGTTTCTGCCTCCAAAATCCAAATATCACGTCCATTTTTCTAACTATGCATGTAAAGTATTATTTCACTTATATAAGAAATAAAAATCATAATAAAATATATAAAACATAAATTTAATTATTATGTCACAAAAATGCTAAATTAAGGGGATTAATGAAACTATAAGTGTAAAATGATTATTTTCTCTTTATTACATGTATACTTTTTAGCGTTCATCATTGCTTGTCACCGATATTACCAGATAAAGTTTATATTTTGTACATGCTTTTTTGTTTTGAGCCTTGCTGGACCATGTTCCATCTATTGAATGTGGAACTAATGTTATCATGGATTTGTTTGTATTGAATCAGCTGCTTTGGGAGACAGTGGAACAAAGACATTGAGACTATTACATGTAGAGGAGGACGATGAGGAAAGATTCCAAGCTGACCTTAATCAAGCTGTGCGCCAAAGCCTTGGTAAGCTCTGCTTTTCCCCTATTTATCCTGTAAACTTCTCATTGATATGTTACTGTACTCCAGTAATTGTATCTATGAAGCTATTTAGTGTTCGAATGGACTTTAATATATATGTAAATAAAAACTGCATTAGTTACCAATGGGTAGTTACTGTAAAGTGTTCCCCAAAACTAGTTGTGAATTCTCTATGATTCTGTTGTTCTTAGACACTTTCCAAGAGCATAAAAAAAAACCTTTGGTTTCAAGTTCGAGGATGCCACAAAAGGTGCCTTTGGAAGAAAATAAAGTTGGGGTTTCATCAAATGAAGTCAGCTGTGAAAATGTGAATGGAATTGATGTCTATGGTACAGGACTGAAGAATGAAGTTGGTGAATACAATTGCTTTCTAAATGTTATTATACAGGTGGTAGCTTCTTCTTCTTCTTCTTTTTTATTTTTTATTTAATTTTTCAGTTTCATGATCTCCATTGCTGCACTCATCTTTTATTTTTTTGGTATAACTTATCTTTTCTGGACTGAATTGTTTTTTGTTTCCTCTATAAATTTAGTCCTTATGGCATTTAAGGCGTTTTAGAGAAGAGTTCTTGAGGAGATCACCATCAGAACATATTCATGTGGGAGATCCATGTGTTGTCTGTGCATTGTATGAGATTTTTACTGCCCTGAGCATTGCGTCAACTGATACACGGAAAGAGGCAGTTGCACCTACATCTCTGAGGATAGCTCTGAGTAACTTATACCCAGATAGTAATTTCTTCCAGGAGGTAAATTCACAGAACTACTTTTGCATCCTTTGCCGCGAGTAGTTTTCACTTTCTATTCCTTTTTAATATTCCCGCTTATCAACCAATTTAGATACAATAGTTTATTTATAAAAGAAGTTTTTACTAAGATGATAGCTATTGACAGGCTCAGATGAATGATGCTTCTGAAGTACTGGCTGTAATATTTGACTGCCTTCATAGGTCATTTACTCCTGGTTCTAGTGTTTCTGATACCGAATCAGTGGAAAGTAATTGCACAGGCTTTTGGGATTGTACAAACACTGCTTGCGTAGTCCATTCTCTTTTTGGAATGGACATTTTTGAACGAATGAACTGCAACAATTGTGGTTTAGAATCCAGACATCTAAAGTACACTTCATTCTTTCATAACATCAATGCCAGCGCCCTCCGAACAACAAAGGTATCTACTACAGGAAGAAATTTTTTTATACTAGGTTTGTTACAAGTAATAATTGCCCCTATTCCTCATGACATTTTTCTTCCCTTCAGGTTATGTGTGCAGAAAGCTCCTTAGATGAGCTCGTAAATCTTGTAGAGATGAATCATCAGTTAGCTTGTGATCCAGAGGTTGGTGGCTGTGGGAAGCTCAACTACATCCATCACATTCTCTCATCTCCTCCACATGTTTTCACGACAGGTGATTTCAGATTTATAAAGACAAGTCAAATCAGCCAGTGCGTTTTACAGAAACTCATATTGATGGTTGTGCTTGGTCTTGCAGTTCTGGGTTGGCAGAATACATGTGAGAGTTCCGATGACATAATAGCTACACTGACAGCATTAAGTCCTGAGGTTGATATGAGTATTCTCTATCGCGGGCTGGATCCAAAGAGAAGACATAGCTTGGTTTCAGTGGTATGTGTACTTGGATGAACCTTGAGAATAAATTAATGCTGATTAATATATGTGGACTCTTTTATATGTTGGCTGTGGATTTGGAATGATGGCTTTGCCTTTGTTTATATTTCTGGAAGGGAAGTTGTTTCACCTTTTCATTGGCCTTTTTTTCCCCAGGCACTTGGAAAGATGTTTTTTCCTTTTAATATATTGAGGCGAAGAGATTATGATGTAAATAGCAGAATGGGGGCTTATGCACTGAATTGATAAATCGTGTCTGGTTGATAATAACTTAGTGACGCAGAAGCCAATTCTATAACACTATTTCTGTTCTCTGTTTTGCCACTTTCAGGTTTGCTACTATGGGCAGCATTACCATTGTTTTGCCTACAGTCATAACCATGAAAGGTGGATTATGTATGATGACAAGACGGTGAAGGTAAAATCAACTACATTTAAAACAATGCAATTTAATAGATGCCATTTTCCCTACGTGACAATTTGTATCGATGATCAGGTCATTGGTAGCTGGCCCGATGTTCTTAGCATGTGTGAAAGGGGGCATTTGCAACCTCAGGTTCTTTTCTTTGAAGCTGTGAATTAGATATATAATGGCATTTATCAATTAGTTGTTGCAATGGGAGAGCATGAAGTTTGTCATTACCTGGCATTTGATCAGTGTCTGTGATGGAAAGTTGTTTATAGTGACGCCATTGCATCCTACATTCCTGCAGTTGAGACAGTAATTCTCAGTAGTTACAGCGTTGATTTTAAAAGAAGTTAAAGAAATTTTGGTACAAAATTAGTAGTGCGACTAGTGATATAAATCAAGAGTTCTGTGGAATAATTAAAAATTTTTGTAGGACTAAGTGGCCTTTATGGGAAGAACAATGTGTCAAAAGAAGTTTTTCTGTTTATGTTGATGAAAATCAGAGATTAATGTAGAGCCTGAAATGTAGCTTTGGTACAATTTGCTTGGGAGTAATTTGTCCGTATAGTTGGGGCAGCTGTCCAAGGAATTGTCACCCTTTTATTATGGAGATTTCCAATAAGCAATTTGGTGGAGAAAAAGATCAGTAAATACCAGGTCTGTGTTAATGAATGAATTGCCAGGAACGTAGTTATAAATGGGGAGGGAATGTTAACTAGTGACAAGAAAAACTCTGCTAGTTGTTTTGTATAGATATGAAGGTCCCTTTGGGTCCTTAAAAACTCTTTGTACCTCAGTATGGGGTTAAAATTGTGGATCATATTGTTCCTTATTCTGCTCCAGAGTAATTGTATTATTTAGGATTTTAGCTTCATTTAGGAAAAATGAAAGAAAAAAACAATTTGTTATATTCTCTTCACTTTCTTTTTCATTCATTGATAGCACGAAATTATTGCACTGAACTTCATGATGAAGCTGCATGTGTTCAAACACCCCAATCATCATCATATTATTGTTGCAGTTAAGCATCGAGGTCTAAAATTCTGCTGAATTTAATTTCTCAAATTACTAACCATGGAACGAAATATGATTGTTACTAAATATGTGACCAAGAGGCAAGGACCTTTTGAGCATATCGGAAATTTTTTTAAAAAAAATGTCTTGCGTCTAATTTAATATTATCAACTCATTTATCAAACATTATTTATTTTATTCATTTTATTCTTGATGAAATGAATAAAATTATATTTGTAATAATAAATATTTTTTTAATGGTACACCGTAATACCGTATAGTAGAGCTACATCTTGACAAATATCACCACAGGACTTTTTTTTAAAGGCAAAAAAAAAAAACAATCAAGTCCCTCTCTTTCTCCAATCAGATTCTAAAGTGACGTCATTATATCACTCATAAGTCATGTTAGAATAATTTGCACAAATAAGAACTCTTTGGCGCTGCAAGTGGTTTCAGTATTTCTGCTGAAGTTGATGGCTAAGAATCTGGGGATTGAGCGTTTCTTTCTGAAGCAGATAATGAGCAATGGAGAATATAAGAGCATAGAGCACAGAGCCGTTGTGAACCCAGAAAAGGAACGCCTATCAGTAGCAGCATTTCACAGTCCAAACATGAAGACTACCATTGGCCCTCTATCAAATTCTGTCAAAGATGCAGCAATTTGAATTTGAAGAACTGGGTATTGGAAAGGAAATCAGAAGCAGAAACAAACAGTAGGACTCGCAAGCTGTTACAATTAGTGATTTTTTTTTTAATTGATAGTCATTAATTGTAACTTGAAAAATTAAATAGTAATTAGAAGTCAAATTAAATAATTTCAGTTACTGGAATTGTTATTATTTTTAAATTCATAATCAATGTTTATCAATCTCCCACTTGAATTTAAAAAAAAAAAAAAATTCATCGAGGAATATAACATAAGGTCGTGCATAAATAAATGTGTCTGTCGACTTGAACCTTTACATAGTGTAGAGTAACTTGTAGTTTTGAATTTTATCTCTGACAACGTTACATACACAAACCTTTCAGGGTGAAGTAAAAAAACCCGAGCATTACGGTCGTGCTCGTATATCCCGGTATAGTGAATGCTCTAAAAACTTTTGCCCAAAATTTCATAAGAAGCGGCCTCACTTCTATATTCACATATGTGTGTCTATCAAGAGTACTCATGTAGTTAGGTACTCCACTCTACATAGAGTATATAATACATTAAGAGTTAAGTATAACTCATCATTACACCGCTTCAGGATATCATGCTCTCAGAATGGAACTCACAAATAAAATAATAGCATGATTCATCATTACTTCATGACTTGTTATTACCCATTGAACCTTTTTCTTGGGATCTCCAGTCTATTAGGTCAGGTTACCATCATAAGTGACTGTCTAATGGCAATAGTCTCATTCTTTTCTAGGTATTGGATACTTCTCTCTTGCTAGTCTTTTTATCAAAGGATCAACTAAATTATCATCAGTCCGTACATGATCCATTCTTACAGCTCCATAAGAGAGATATTCTCTAATTGTACTGTGTATCTGCATTCTCTTACTGTTATAATAACAGTTCTGAATATTTACAATAGCCGCAGTACTATCACAATGGATCAAGACAACCGGTATCGGTCTCTCCTATAAAGGATATCTAATAGCAAACTTCTTAATTCTAGGTTCATGGTCCTTTTCAGATACCTTATAACCTTCTCAATTGCATGTCAATGTTCATATCAGGTCTACTAATAAATCTACACAGTAATCCTACGACATATGCAATATCAGGTCTAATGTAATCAAAACATAACGTCAGTTACCAATGTTGTTTGCATACTCAGATTGTCTAACACTGTCACCAATGTTCTTGAACAACTTTACACTAGAGTCATAAGGAGTATATGTAAATTTATTCTTAGATTCCATTTTTTCTGACCTAGTAATTAATTCCGAGAATTACATCAGTTTCTTCTTTCATAAGACAATATACACTTTAACATAATTAACAACATACATATATGATGAGTGGTAATTATATCACTATTTCCCACTCATTTAACCTAATATTTTGTATAACTTCTCGGGTTTTGTGAACGTTTTGATGTGTTTTATTGTTATTTTGCAGATAAATAAAGTTTGAAAAGCATTGGAAGCAATTTGGGGCCAAAACAGTGAAAAAGGACGAAAAAGGTTATTTTTGTAATTTGGCCGCGTCGCGACGCGCAAGCCTTCTGCGTCGCGACGTCTAACGTGCGCCGGACACGTGGACCAGTCAGAAGAAATTTGCTAAAATGCGCCGGATGCTAACGTACGCCGATCATGCTAACGTGCGCCGTGACACATGTCATCATCAGAATCGATCATGCTAAAATGCGCATAGACACGTGTCGTGATTCTATGGTGCCGACACTTCGCGTGACACGTGTCACCTTCTGAATGGACCGAATCATCGGTGAATCATCTTCTGCCACATGTCAAGATGCCATTGGACAGAATCTTACCACGTGCCACGTGTCGAAATCCTATTGGGTCGACGAAATACGCGTCAATAGTCAACAAGTCAAGCCTTGTGGACCAAGTCAACAGAGACAGCGTCGCGACGCAAGAAGGAAGTTGGCGTCGCGACGCCAGACGCAGAATTTGCCTATAAATTGAGGCATTCAACATTCATTTCTCTTGGGATTTTTTCTCTGATTTCATAGGAAGCATCTAGTTTTGTAATAATAAAATTATGTATTTTTATTTTTAGTTTTTATTACAGTTTTTTATTTATTTACTTTATGTTTTGTAGTTAAATTTCCGCTGGGGTAAAATGTGAAACCTTTAATATAATTATCTAGGTAAATCTCACTTAATTATAATTTATAAATTATAATTTAACCGGATTAATTAATGTCAGACTTTATTACCGCCTATATGGTCGGGTTAAATATAAATTACTTTACCGCCTATATGGCTGGTCTTTATGTGACAAATAATTATCGCCTATATGGCTGGTGTAATTGGACTAAATGGATTACCGCCTAAATGGCTGGTTTTAAATGTTTAACATTATTAATTCCTGAGAAAGCAGAACAGAAAATAATTTATATTTTATAATAAGTGAGATTCCTAGATAAGAAATATTAAATGTGGATCCTCTAACCCCATCATTTTATTTTTATTCTAGGGAAGTGATGAAACACAATATCCACACTTAATAATTGATTTTCTTTTTATGGGTAATTCTTTAGTTTGTTTATTGAGTCTTAAACTTAATGTTTCTTGTTGTCTGATCACCAATAAGATTGATGTGGTAAACTTAAAATGAACTAGACATAGAGATTTTAGGTTTCAGCCTTAGATTCAATAGCCCACGATCTTCCTTGAGGATAGATAACCATTTTAATAGATTTCCTTACAGGATAGACATATACCTGTCGGGGGCGGGGGTTAGCCATAATTGGAACTGAATCTTAATGAATCCAGGTAATTTGGTTGACATAGACATATGGTTCAATTGGGTTATACTGGGTATTTGCGTCTGACCATCGACAAAGGCTTTTGCATATTTTCGTGTTCCAGATTAGCAAATTAATTTATTACACATAGATAAGAGAATCAATTCATCTTTATAATAATATTGTGTGGAGTCACGACCCTAGATCCTTGAGTCTTTTATTTTATTTTCCTTAATATTTTCTTTTGAGTCTGTTTTTATTTTATTTTGCAAAACCACATTCAACTAACCAAAAGCAATCAATTCCCTTCTCCCTACAATTAGATACTTGTAAATAAATAGTATCAACAATTAATAACAACAGTAGGAATTAAGTCCTTGTGGGATATATATTTTTATACTACTTGAACGATACGTGCGCTTGCGTTATACGCGTGTGAATGCACCGGTCAATATATAAAAATAAGCATATCAATATATAAGTATTTCACATGTTGTTTTATAAAAAAATGTATTTGTCACTTTCAATCACTTTAAAACCATGAGTAAAACATTAGAGGTAAAACCCATACTATTTCCCATTTATCATTGGAGGTCGAGCCCCCACTATTTCTTAATTAAAAGATTTTCTTTCCATAGAAACAATATGTTCATATAAATCATAAAATTTATAGGTTTAATTATTAATGTTATATCCAAAGTTTTAGGTTCTCAAACCTTCCATATTTTATAAAGTAAAGTTTAAATTCCACATCACTAGTTCCAGCCGCTATAATGGTGTGGGAATCACCCATCAACATTTTCTTATTTATAGTTTCTACAAAGGACTCGAACATAGCATAATCATATTAGACATGACGGAAAACGCCATTGCCTACCCACCATCTCTTGGTCAAAATGAGGACGCAACATATCCCTACAGTTTTTATATTTTATATTTTTTAAGGTTATGTGTTGTTTAAGTGTTTGGCTGAACTTTAATTATATTACAAAGCCCATGCACAAAATTTTCAAGTATCTTATATGTTATTGGGTTTATTTTATTAGGGTTTTATTATATTTGGGTAGAATTAAGGTTAGCCACATATTTAAAGTGGTATTATTCATTGTAATTGAAAATTAACTAAGAATATATATTTTTACAAAACAAAGTGACTTTTGTCATCTTGAGGGAGTGGATTCTTCCTTGATTTTACGGAACAAAAGCTTATCAACGTGTGGCAAGCGTTGTGGCGCTGTATCGATGTTCAGGATTCTCTAAAGAACTAAAAGAAAAGTTATTAGGGCAAGGTTCCTTAAGGGTTGGACTTGATCTCTGAAGGATTTTGTTCTTACGAAATCAAGATTCGCGGTTCTTAGGGCTTAGAACACGTGGAGGGGTTTGCTTGGCTTTGTTCCAGGCAGGTTCTTATCATTTGGTATCAGAGAGCTCAGGGTTCCAAGGTCAAGATTTTCTCTATTTTTATCGTTTTATGAAGTCTTTATATTTCTTTTTTTCGTCTCTTCTAGTTTCAAATTTTTCTGTGTTTTTCATGTTTATGACTGCATCTTGGATGTTATTATAATGTTCTTTCATGATAATAGCATTTAGGATTCAATTCTTAGAGTTTTGAGTCAATTCGAGTCGAAATTGTATGTAATTTTCGGATCAGTTCGGTCAGATTTCAGCCGCGCACTGAATTTAAAAAGACTGTAACTTTTGATATAGAAAGAGTTACGAGACCCATAATATATCGATTTACATATACTCGATGAGATCTAGTCAATATTGCACAGTTTAAGGCTGTATGTTCTCATATCGGGTCCCAATTTATGGTCCGAATATTAGTTACGGGATTTGAGTCAGTTTCAAGTTCTGGCTTCTAATCAGTTCTGAATCAGTTTGTTTGTTTAATTTGCATGCGTAATTAGGATTTAGAGAGTCCTTATCAAAAAAAATAAATTCAAATTTTTACAAGAGAAATAAGCAATTTTGATCAATTACCTTGTGTGTTAAGTTGTTCTACGGATTACTTTAGTGTTCCTTAATCGAAAATGAAATTTTTGGTTGAATTTATCATTGAGTTTTGAATCTGATTTTTTTTTTGTATTTTTATTTTGAGTCTTACGTGGTTTTTTTTAATATTTTTTTCGCCTTATTGTTTATCTTGTCTTTGTCAAATTTTTTTGGTATTTTCTTTATTCTTGAGTTTGTTTTGTCAAGATGGCCAATGTGTTGATTGATATTATGGGACAACTAAGAGATAATATCTTTCGTACTATAGTATTTGTGAAAGATGAGGTGTGTAGTGTGATTATTGATGGGGAACATTGGACTAATTTAGTGAGTACCAATCTCGTGGAGAAATTGAAGATGCCATTGCAAAACCATCCTAAGCCTTATGTGTTACAAGGCTTTGCCTAATTGTGCTGAGGTTAAGGTGAAGTATCAAGTTATGGTTGTATTTTCTACTATGAGGTTTCATGATGAGGTATTATGTGATGTGGTGCCTATGCTTGACTGTCATGTATTGTTGGGTGGTTCATGGAAATATGATAGGCAAGTGTGACATCATGTTGAGAGAAGTAGGTACATTTATGTCACAGAGCGGAGGTCAGTGATTCTTCCTCTTTTAACACCACAACAAGCCTATACATATCAATTAAAAAAGAAGAGAAAAAAGTGAGGTTGAAAAGAGGAAAAAAGAAAGAGTTGCCGAGTGCTTGGAAAATAAACTTGTTATTGATGTTGTGAATGTTACAGAAGAAAATATGAGCATGGTAGTGAGTGAGCAAGTAGTGAAGAGTGAGTGTGATGTGGAGGTTGTTGCTATTGCTAAGGTGGATGACTTAGTTGTTGCTGGTGATGATAATTTTGAAGCTCAATGCACGGCTCAATGTATTAATGAAACTACATGTATATTCGAATGTGTTGAGAGTTTTGATAATCCAAATGAGAGTAATGAGTCGGGAAATACTTGGGTAAACTCATGTGAGAATTTTGTGCGTGTTAAACATATAGAATTTATTATGAATGAGATTGAGAATGTGAACTTAATTAGGAATCTCATTGGGGCAGTGAGTGCAATAAAAATAGATTTTGAGGAAGAGTGTGGGCAAGAGGGAATAGTATGCAAATATTATTGTCATAACATTGACATTTCTCCTTTGTGTGATTTTTCTTTGTTCCGAATGGTGCATTAACAGTGGCGGGAATAATCATCAAATTCATTTTATCATTACTATCTATGATCCGGGCAAGGATTTGAGGACGAATCATTTTCAAGAGAGGGAGAATGATGTGATCTAGAATGAGTTCTGTTTGTTGGGCCAAGTTAACTTGAAGTTGTGGCTGATTGCATGGCTTGGTCAGATTGGTGTATTTGGGCCATTTTGGTGGATTTGGAAGATTCCTTGGGTTCTGAAGTTTGGTCCATGCATGAGACTTTATATG
Source organism: Zanthoxylum bungeanum (assembly GCA_019454045.1). Taxonomy (NCBI): domain Eukaryota; kingdom Viridiplantae; phylum Streptophyta; class Magnoliopsida; order Sapindales; family Rutaceae; genus Zanthoxylum; species Zanthoxylum bungeanum. The sequence continues at coordinate 91,048 of SKCR01026145.1, read as the reverse complement.
AAGGATTTATTATGTCTAAATCAAGAATGAAATGTGTTTTGGACGTGCATGGGCTGCCTTGATTTATTTTGGCTTTATTTCCGAATGATGCATTAACAGTGGCGAGATTTGCGTAGTTTTCGTAATTTAGACGTAAATTTCTCATCCGATGTCCGATTTTGGTGATTCAAGTTGCATTGGAAAGAGAACTCATAGATATACAACTTTGTAGCTTACATCAAAGTCCAGTTCGGACTTACTCTTGGTCAAAATGAGGACGCAACATATCCCTATAGTTTTTATATTTTATATTTTTTTAAGGTTATGTGTTGTTTAAGTGCTGAGCTGAACTTTAATTATATTACAAAGCCCATGCACGAAATTTTCAAGTATTTTATATGTTATTTGGTTTATTTTATTAGGGATTTATTATATTTGGGTAGAATTAGGGTTAACCACCTATTTAAAGGGACATTATTCATTGCAATTGAAAATTAACTAAGAATATATCTTTTTACAAAACAAAGTGACTTTTGTCATCTTGAGGGAGTGGATTCTTCATTGATTCTACGGAACAAAAGCTTATCAACGTGTGGCAAGCGTTGTGACGCTGTATCGCTGTTTAGGATTCTCCAAAGAAATAAAGAAAGGTTCTTAAGGGCAAGGTCCCTTAAGGGTTGGACTTGATCTCGGAAGGATTTTGTTATTACAAAATTAAGATTCGCGTTCTTGGGGCTCTGAACACGTGGATGAATTTACTTGGCTTTGTTCCAGACATGTTTATATCAATCGTAGTAACAAGTTAGTCTTCGGTAAGGTTCGCTTTTGGAGAAGAACTCTTTAACCGACAGTTCCAGACAAGGTGCACTGGTTTGCCACAATTGTAGCATTTGAAGTAACTATTGTTATTTCTTGAGAGAGGTTAATGCTAGTTCCGGTTATTCCAATTTTTGTGATTATGGTTCTTGTGGTTTCTAGGATCATGATTATTCATATTGAAGCAAAGACCAGTTAAGCATATATTAAGGACAATCTTAATGTTCCACATCAACACTGAAATTCTTAAAAGCACCAACTAATACAACCAAAATTAATCATGTTTTCAAGAACGATATATTGTAATCCAAATTCATTCAAATCGGTGAATACATGTACAATTCATTATAAGTAATGTATTCCCAAGAGTTTCTCAAATAATACTCACATGATAAGTCTAAAAAATTTCGGAATAGGACCTCGGGCTGTTAACCTAAAAAATCTATATATTCATTCATGTTCTAACAACAATGAACAATTTAAATAAAAAGTTAATAGTCATCAATTAATTATCAGCTCTCTCACTATTTCATATTCTAGAAGTTCAACAAATTCATCAACATTATCATCTCTAAATGACCCACTAATCAAAATATTATATGTAATAATATCGGGCTCACAACACTCGTAATCATCAATCTAAAATTTCCCATGCGTTCACATTTAACATAAACGAAATTATTAATATTACATACCCGAACATTCATATCCAAATCTCTCCCTTTCATTTCCCCCACAAGCCAATCAGTTCCCTTAAAATTCTATTTCATGTAGAATTTACTTATAATTTTACCATAAAACAATAACAAATGTAACATAAGCAAATATGGCAGATCAATATACGTCTTAAAATTATTAGAATAATTTGCACAAAAAAAAAGATATTACCATTGTATGGACCAAATTTGGTACAAGGGCAATTTCGTAATTTGGCTTCAGGCCCATCGTTGAACGCATCTCAGACTCCCCAACACCAGACCCATGCCCAAGCTTCTACCTCAAAGGAAGCCCCAATGTTTAAAGTGTATAGAGACCCAGAAATTCACAAGCCCAATAAGAGACCACTTGCTCAAAGCATAATCGGGGCTCACCCTACTCCAGTTCACATAACAGCCAGACTCATAAATGTTATTCACAACCCATCCGTTTCAGCTAAGGGTGGCAATGGGCGGGGCCGGGCTTTTGCAAGCCCGGCCCGAGCCCGACCAATAAAAAAAAAGCTCGGGCCCGGGAAAAGCCCGACCCGACTCGGGCCAGGCTTGGGTCTGGGCTTTTTTTTGGGCTCGAATTAAAAAAAAATTTAAAAATTTAAAATATATAAATATAAAATATATTTACACTATATGCAAAGACAATTCATAAATAAATCACAAGTTTCATTGATAAATTAACAATTTAAATGTTAAAAATAAATAAAAATGATACAAACATATTAAATATATATATATTTTTTTTATTTTTTTTTTTAAATTTTGGCCCGGCCCGGGCTTTTTCCACCCCGGGCCGGGCCGGGCCGCGGGCTAAACTGCCACCCTTAGTTTTAGCCTACAACGCAGTTATAGCTCCTCATGAAGTCGACTATTATCATGATCCAACAGACGATTAATCAAAAGGCAATAAAGACACACGTTACTAGAGCATGTATATATAGGGAACAAGGCTCCGAAGGGAAGGGGGTTCAAATTCTAGCTCTCATACTCCTAGCCTAATATTACTCTCTCCATAGCTCTCAGCACCCCCCACCTACCGCCCTCACGGCAGCCCACATGGACCAAGGTAACATCTGACTTTGCTACTCCTTCTACGATTTTAGCACCTCATTCCCATCACTGACTTGGGCGTCGGAGTGCCTACGGCATCCACCACACCGGTGGGTAGACTTCTCCGTTCACTCTACTTCCTTTGTTTTGCAGGATCGCCAGTGCCCCCCTCACGAAATCTCTATTGTAGGCCTCGGGCGAAAACCAGCGTCTACAACCATTCACCAGGAATATAAAATTGAAGCTAGCTTGAGTCGCGGACTAGGTCGCTCTTTTTAAGACGTTTCGCGGCTCTGCCTAGAATTTGTGCTAGCAGTATGTTAGCCCCGCCGTCCCCAGGATAAAACAAGCACATAAAAAATATTGTCTCAATCGATTTTGTGGTATGCTCACACCCAAAATTATTTGATCGGAATACTATAAGACTCTGGCCTACCATCCCCGCTTCTTTCAGGTAATCGCACACTTTCATTTTCCTTTTTTTCTTTACAACTCAATTACACATCTGTTGGAGATTTTGCCAATACCAGAGTAAGCCTGGAGAAATACTTTTTGGCGCTGCAAGTGGTTTCAGTATTTCTGCTGAAGTTGATGGCTAAGAATCTGGGGATTGAGCGTTTCTTTCTGAAGCAGATAATGAGCAATGGAGAATATAAGACCATAGAGCACAGAGCCGTTGTGAACCCAGAAAAGGAACGCCTATCAGTAGCAGCATCTCACAGTCCAAAAATGAAGACTACCATTGGCCCTCTACCAAATTCTGTCAAAGATGCAGCAATTTGAATTTGAAGAACTGGGTATTGGAAAGGAAGGTGAAATTGTTTCAGAAATTGAAAAAGTTGTCATCTTTAATTTAATTCTTCAAGAAACTGCCCACTCTCATTTTTTTCTCTGTGCAGAGCGCAGAAGGTATATAAAGAAAAAGAAACGGAAGAGGAGAAATCAGAAGCAGAAACAAACAGTAGGACGCGCAAGCTGTTACAATTAGTGATTATTATTTTTTTAATTGATAGTCATTAATTATAACTTAAAAAATTAAATAATAACTAGAAGGTAAATTAAATAATTTCAATTACTGGAATTGTTATTATTTTTGAATTCATAATCTATGTTTATCAAGTCAATAAACAACAATTCTCTCTTCAAAACTTTGGCATGCAAAACAGAATTTCAAGCCACGTAAACTCAATCAAATACAGAGTCAAATATTTGACCTTAAGTGCTCCAAAAAATCAGGACTCAGCTTTGCTTTTCAACACTTGTCCCTCCCTTAATCTGTCAGTTATACTCAATAACTTCCCCCCTCTCTCTCTCTTTATACTGAGTCTCTTCATCATATCCAGCAAATCCGCTCTCATATGAATCAGATCTATTCACATCCATTTTTATCTTTCTTATGAAACACTTTCTCGCTTTCTTCTTCTTACTTCACAATTCTAACTAGAAACAAACAATGACCCTTAAGGGTGGCACCAGCCAAGCCTGTGCTGTGTGCAAGTACCAGAGGAGGAGGTGCTCTTCCGATTGCCTTTTAGCACCATTTTTTCCTCCTGATCAACCAAAGATGTTTCAAAATGCTCACAAGTTGTTCGGTGTTAGCAACATTGTAAAGATTATTAAGACATTGGATTCTGATGAACAGAAGGCTGAAGCAATGCGATCAATTATCTACCAAGCTAATATTCGGGACAGACATCCTGTTCATGGATGCTGGGGCTTAATTTGTCAATTACGTTACCAAATTTGGCAGGCTGAGGAAGAACTTCATGTCGTCCATGAACAACTCGAGATGTACAGACAGCATTATCAACAAGTACAGGTTTCGACTATGACTGCTGATGATGTGCCTTCGCAATTAGAATTAGGGATGGCACCTCCTAATAATGCACTCTCCCTCTTCAACCAGCAGCAGCCTTATAATGTTGTTGCTGCTCAGCAGCTTTCTTTGCCATTTTCGCAACAACGTTGCTACTCTAATAACAGTACTTACAGCTCTCATTACATGGATGGCAAAGATAATGTTTCCAATTCTCTGTGGATACAGCAGCCGTGTGCTACGAACAACAATGGCTATTCCATGGCTATTCAATCCCAATTGGTTGCCTCACAACCTCCTTTGACAATCCAGGAAGAAGCTGTTCAGGACTATGATGAGATGCATCCGTTTTTCGATACGATCGATGACAGACAATCATACATAGATTCTAAGGAGGCTTATGAGTCGAGGTAAAATCACCCTAACATTAGTTCTTCATTTACTGATCATTGAAATTGATAAAGAATGTAATATTCACTTGCAGCTCCGAAGAATCATTGAAAGATACAACACAATCCATGGAACAGGTTGCAGAGAACGAACTGAAGAACGCTGCTGCATATTTTAGTCTTACCAGTGTTAATTGATCAACAAAGCCAGTGAAGCTTCTTTTTGTCTTGTTTGTTAAATTGTTCTCTCAGGGGTAGAGTCAACATTTTTGCACCTAAACCCATTTTTTTTTTTTTTTTTTTTTTTTTTTTGAATTTCATTTTCTTAATTTCTGCATATTTTTATTTTAAGCATTTCATAGCTTAATGTAGATCTTTAATCAATCATTCACTTATTAAATTACCTGTCATAATTCAATAATATAATTTTATTTTTTTTGGTTGAAGTTGTTAAATAACAGAACCTGAAAATACAGCAAACTACCAAAACAAATAGATATCATAAACACACATATAGAATGTTCAAAGGATTAGCAATACATAGAGTGCTTTTGTTCAATCACAAGCACAAAAGTTTAAAGTTATTGATTTTATGAAGTTCATCTTCTGCACAAATTAAGTAACTTGAGTCAAGCAATTATTAGAGTCATACAAGCCTAGTGTTGTAAGACCCACAATTGGAGCATTTGTGATAAAGCCAATGGAAGGGAGCAGCTCCTTTCTTCTCACAATCGTTACACAGTATGACCTGTGATTCCTTTCACAGTCAATCGAAAAATATATCCGGTAATAATTTACAATACTGGTTATGGTAATAAGAAAGAGGCACGACGAACCTGAGTTTGGCCGAAATACTCCTCTGGAATTTTCTCCTCAGCCAACAATGCATCTAACATGCTAAAGTACACCTACAAAAAAAAAAAAAAAAAAAAAAAATTTCAGAAGCAAAAGCATCAGGACATTTCCATCATTAAAAAGTGTAATTGCGGAATTTATCAAGTCCATAGTTTACTCAAGGAAGGATAACCATTAGAAGCTGTAAGCAATTCCTCTCAAATGAATGCACCAAATGTAATTTTAGCTGCAAGAATGAATTATTTGCGGCAACACAGTAACTGACCTGCATGTCCCCAAGTGACTTGCTACATATAGGGCAGGTATAGTGGGTACAAGTGTAATCCTGACAGCAGCATGCCAGAGATGTCAATAAAACGCACATATTTATAAAACTCATTGAGAGAAAAAGTGCAGAATTATAAGAACCATGTACCTGAAAACATCTTGAGTGCATCATATGACCACATGGAAGGGCCTTCACTGGAGGACTCGAAGAGAAGAGATCTTCATGGCAGATTGGGCAGTTATCCATGAAAGATTTCTCTCTGCATATATGCACTGCAAGAGACCGCGACATGCAAGCATTGCAATTCATGCAATGAAAGTAGTCAATTCCCAATCCCTTCCCTACTCTGCACAGATTACAGTAAGGGCAGTGGTAGATTTCCCTGTTGGAGGATTTGCTTTAGACGCTCCACAATCAATAATTGATAAATCTAATATCAGCATAGGGGGATAATATATGCCAAGTAAATCTGAACTTATCCCAGATCATTGGAATTTTCTAAAAAAGAAAAGAAACTGACATTATCGGATAACAATACTAGTAAAAGTGTTTGATCAAAATGATAATAGGAGTGAATATCAGAAAAGTTTCTGCTGAAAACTCCATAATTTGAAAGTAAGGTTGGAAGGAAGTATAAATTAAGTGAGTATATTCTTTGAAAAAGATTAGATCAATAGCTATTCATCACAAAGTGTAAAGCTTGAAAATTAGAGGAGGTCAATTATGCAACATCACCTTTCATCATCAAATAATTTGCAGATCCTGCAATAATATCTCGCCATGGAAAAGCTTTTGCAGGGAGCACTTGAGCATGTGGACCCAACTGGCTGAATTTTCAAGCATTTCATGCACATCATCTTTGATATAGATTTCCTGCATGCATATAGAAATTAGTACAAAATCCGAGGAGGAGGAGATGAAAACCTCAAAATTCTAAGCATGAAAGCTAAAAAGTAACCAAAAGTGTTGTTACCTTTCCAATGCATGATCAGCTACCTCATCATGGCAGCGTATACATGTATAAAGCTGGTTGCAGCAGGGGGCCACAAGCTTACAGTTCCTCTTGTAGTGTTCGCAACCGAAATTCAGAGTGTCTCGATAAGATGGCTGCTGACCTGGAATTTCTTCCCCACCACTTGAGATGGTTACTTTTGAATGTGTCATATGTTTTCCAGTGATCCAACGGCTGAAACAGTGTGGATTTAAGTGTAAAGTTTCATAGATTTACAGTATAGAATGTGAGAGTAAAAAATACATATATTTAATTAAGCCGCATAAGCATGAGACCTCCCAGCAGCACACTGTCTGCACAATGCACTTCGACTTAAAAATCAAGCATGCACCGTTTGACTACAGTTTTGTCTTGAAGTTGATCGTGATTAGATCCAATACAACATATGACATCATTTTTGGTTAGGGAAAGCATAGTTGCAAGTACATCCCTTTGTATTAATGGCTGTGTACCATGGCTTTCAAACTCATAAAACCATATCAGCGTCTAATCCTCACAACAGACAATCTAGACAGTTTTCTCCATATAAACGTCCAGAACTGGGATACTAAAAAGAATATGAGCATAGACCCCAGCACAAGGATGACTTGCACACAAATTGAGACATAGTCTATATTGTCATCATAAGAGAATTTTAAAAATGAAAAAAAAACTTAAATATCCCCTAGAAAAGAGGGAACAACCAAAAGCTTTAGTAGGAAAGAAACACTTGTTACCTCATTAGCAGGTTCTGGATTATAAATGATTTTTTCTGAGGATCTAAAGAAGAATCACGGGATACTCTTCTGATTGCAGCCTCCAGATTTTCTTGACTCACTGCCAGAAGGTTCTCAAGATTCCTACACTTCTGACTTTCCGGAAATTTTTGACCTGGTTTATCAATCCCACCCAAAACACCAACAGCTTCATTCCATCTCTTCTTGTCATCCTCACTACAATGCTCTATACACTCTGAACATTCATAATTACTTTGTTCTTCATTAATATTTTGATCTTTGCAGCCCACACTACTCTTCTCTACGGACCCACTCTCAGTGCCACTGCAATTGTTTTGCACGTAATTGCATCCTTTGTTGCAAGATTCTCCTTTTAATTCATCAGGAACTTCTTTAGACAGATATGTGGAAATAATGTCCACAGGATCTGAAGCAAATGAAGGAGCAACCCTGGACTCCACTGTTACCCTGGTTATATCATACCCCTCCCACCATTCTCCTAACCATTCTTCAAAAAATGTATACTTCGTGGCACTGCGCCACAAGGACATCATGGCATTCTGTTCTTTGGCTGTTAACGCTGCCATCAACCATGGTATCATATCTCGTAAAGTTTCTGCCCTTATTCTTCCAATCATGCATTTTATGATCTTTTCTTGCTCCTCAATAGAGAAGCATTCTCTAAACAAGGGCCACAGTTCGGTTTCTTCACGATGAATATGCTCTGACAATAATTTATGCATTGATTTGCATATATCTTGGAGCCTGATGCATAATTGATGATACTTCAACATTCTCTGATCCTGCACATTTGATTCAATACTAGAAACCGAAGCCTGTAATTCAAGCATCTCAATTAGAATGTTTAATATCTTTTTAAAATTTTCACTTTCCAATCTGTGGTCAATGGAGTATGCATGACTAATATTTTGCAGTTTCCCCTTTGCCTCCAAAGCAGGAAAGGCGATCTCATCCTCTGCATCACTATGAATTTCATATAGAAGTTGTATGAGATTGAAGCGACGGTGGAAGTCCACTAGAAACAGAGCATTTTCAGACAATTGAGCTGAACCAAAGACGAGATAATCCAAATCTTTCTTAAGCGCCTTGTGGAAGAAAAAGATGAGGTCCATTGGGATTGGTTCATCAATGATGGAACTGCTACAACTTCTTTCAACAGAAAATTTTGGCAAGGGATCAAATGTCCTTAATGTTTGTGGGAAAGATATGAGCAGACTGGTACCACTCGAACATGATGTCTCATACATTTTAGCAGTGTGGGACTGAGAAGATGATGAATATGGATAACATTTGCTGTCCTTGTTGGAAGAGATTGGATCCATTTGTCTTCCTTGTTTTTTCCCTTCACAAGGTTGAATATTCGGGTGCACGGAAGAAGATTCAACGACTTGCTTCTCACACAGAAATGAGCATCTGCTCTTGAGCATTTTCTGCAAGCCCATCCTGAAATTTTCAACAGAGGTTTTTCCTGAACAGCCAATACGGAACCATTCTCGCAATAGGTGTGCAAATGATTTATTGACCAAAGGTTGTCCGTGATTTATGCCATGAAGAATGGACCTAGATTCATCCTCAGATAAGTTAGCTGAGAACCAAGTGATCACACACTTTAGTAACCCAAGCGGCATCATATAAAGGGTCCTGTACAGAAGCTGCTGCTGCATTTCAAGGCTGCAGTTCTGGCAACAGATTGTGAGCACCTGATTAGAAAAAGGACAAAGTAACAAATGAAAGTAGCACAGAAAATATTATTTGATTATCTAAAAGGAACTGAAATTAAAATAAAATTTACTAAAGTTGACTAGACGCACAGTTATTAGGGAATTGCAAAGGAATTATAGTTGTGAACTTGTACTAAATGCTCAAAGTTACTGGTAGTTTAACCTTAATGGGTGTATTCTCCCCTTCACTAGCTTAAAAAGAACACTAATTAACAAAATAAACAGTATACCTTTGTTTCCCAAAAAGCAAACTGTTTTCTGACATCCATCACAAAAGACTCTAATTCCCAGATAAGCTTCTCCGCAAACTTGCATGGAGGTGTACTGTTCTGAAAATAATGGTATAGTAGCTGCTGTAAAGCTTCAACATGAAATTGTTCCTTGGGAGGAGCAGGACAGCTTCTGGGAAGTTCAGTTAACCCAAGATGGTAAAATTTTTCCAATGCGGTGCTGTAAAGTGGAAATAAATAACTTTTATATTTATTATATTTAATAATAACAAAAGAATAAAGAGACATTCTTCTTGACACCTTGATTAAGTAGAGTTGAGGCTAGAGAAGGAAATCCTCGAGCAACGATATTAATTACCTGTAGAAGATAAGGACATCAACAAGGAGTTTCAGCTTGGTAACTACTGAATGCAGATCTGAAAAAACATTTGAACTTTTCATTTGAAATAGGTTGTCCAGAATTTCTTCCAAATCTTTCCCTATGGTTCTATGCCAAAGCAGAAGGCTATTGACTGGACTTTGTTCAACATTTGTCTGTAGACCACATATTCTCTTCTGGTCCTGATTTTCTCCAGAATACCTCTTAAATTGAAGCAATTTTGGTAAGATTTTCATATTTGCAGCTTCATCAAGACGATAAGCTCTTTTTTCATTCTTGACAAAAGCCCCAAAAGTGGGTTGGCTATTGTTATGAAGCCAAGAAATTAGCACCTACAAAAATATATCTAAACTAATCACAATCAGGAAGATTATTTGAACTAGGGTGAGAATTTAATTCTGAATCTACCTCTTGCAGTAATTTTTCCTTGGGTATAGTTTCTTTTATACAATGTCTGACTTCTATTTTTTCATCCTGGGAGAGAAAGGTGAACATCCATGGCAAAAAGACCTCCAGCAAAATTACAGGAACACTACATAGAAATTGACACACGAGTTGAGCCTGCTCTTTAGAAGAGAACTGCTGCATCAGCAAAGGAAAAACCTGCATCCTCATGAATAGTATGTTAGTACACACGATACTGCCAGATGATATGAAGGATCATTTATTTTAAAGAATACTAATCTGGTTTCATGAAATAAACAAATAGATATCATTCAAATTAAAACCAATCAACACTATGTTACAAGTATCAATCAAATGACCTACTCACTCATAACATTTAGAGATACGCAACTTATTGTATACATCCAGAAGTTTGTCTGTTTGTACTGTCAATTTATACAAATTACTTAGCAATAAAAAGATCCAAAGGAATCTCCTGGTTGAATCTAGTATGCTTAACAGTTCATTTATTATAAAATGGACTAGAGGCAGCAAAAAGAGAACAGCTAGCCAATGGAACCTCTTCTGAGTTTCTGTATATATCTTGTACATTCATTTATGTTATTCATTGTTCAAACATCCATACAAGGATAAGATATGCTGAGTTTTACCAAACTGATAATATCAGCAATTGTGTTCCATTCTGCAAGCTAAAAATGTTTCCCCTATAATTAATCATTACATTTCTCACCATTGACCTTTTTCAATTTCCTCATTCACTCTATTTGTTTCTACTACATGCTAGGTGCATAAAAGGCTACGCTATAAGCAGTTTAAGGCTATTGAATCTAAATGTCATGTAAGTTGACAACCACTTTGTTCATGTTTATTTACCTCTTCACATCTAAGGCATTGTATTTTATGTACCGAATCAAAATTAGGTGTTTTTTTTTTGTAACTTCATGAATGCTACCTTGAAGTTTTAACCGGCTCAATTCAAGTGAGAAACTAATAAAAGTTGTTTGAAGCAGGTAAGAAGCAAAAATTTCATGACAAGCCCTAAAAATGCACCAGAACAACTTGAATTAAGAGAAAATACATTAACTCTATAAAGTTCCTCAAGCAGCAACATTACCATAAAGAAATAAGTAGCTACCTGCTCTTCTTCTTTCAGCATATGCTGGCAAATGAAGGTCTTGATTGTGCCAATGCAAAAGACAAGTTCTTGAAATGGCTTGGATGCATTTTCATTTCCCTCCAGTATTACATTCAGGCGATCAAAAACAGAGCCGAAGAGCTCATCTATACTTTTATGTTCAAGAGAATATGTAGAGACCACATTTTTTATATGTACATCTAGTGCTAAAAAGATCACCTGCCAAGAAAATATAAGTTAGCTTCACTCTTGAAACCTAAAGAGTTCTACAAGGAATACAAAAAGAAGAGGAAAATTTGGAAAAGGATAATAGCTCTCAAAAGTTAAAAACATCATTATCACTTATTCCCCCCTTTTCTCTTTGTTCATGATGAACATCCAACTTTCTGGACTTTTCGGTCAAGTAATAACTGGGATTATTCCTCTACTCATTTGACTAGATTAAGATTTACAACTAAATAAATTATAGATAGTAATTAATGAAAGTCAGTGTTTGAGAAAAGTCAACTTCTGTGGTTCTTACAGCAAGCAAGTCATCCTCCTCAAATACATTTTCGCTAAAAAAAAAAAAATTAACTAAATCAAATGTATCGTCTTACAAATCTGCTATTCACAAGTATGCAATTTGAGCTATTTAGTTTGAAACCTCATCAATTATTCCTTCAATTGAGCACTTGCTCATTAAAGAAGTACAAAAAATAGGTATTTTATTGAATAACACCTATTATATTGATTTCCTTCAGAATTACAGCAAACTGAACACGGCTCCAAGAAATTTGTGATGAATTTTTGTAAAGTAGTATTTTTTTTCCTCCTCTTATAATGTTTCAGCATAGATGAACTTTAAGCTTAACCTTACCCAAGTTAAAGCCTTGTTGAGCGTTGAAAAAAGTGTTAAGTAATGAAAAGAGTTTATTTTGACTTTCCTCAGTAGCATTTTCGCGGGAACCGAACAGAAATATTGAAGCATATGGAGAAAAAGAGATTGCAAATTAAGCTGACCTCATCTTCAGCGGCACAGTGATACTTATAAACGACTTTCAAGAACTCGAACCTCCGCTGGAGTTCGAGTAAAAGCTCACGGTTGTGACATCCACGCTCCAAAGCCGTAACTGCCACGCGATGGAGCTCGGCAAGCTCGGCGCGTTGAGCCTTGTGGAAATAAACAAGCAAAAGAATCGGAGCATCGGCGAGGCGGACGTGCGCTTCGTCCTCGTCCTTGTCGGTCGCGTTTTCTGTGGAATCCCCGCCGTCCATTTACAGATTGCATCAACGGCGATGAAGCAAAGGGGAAGGTCTCGCATTGGCGATGCTGCTCGATTTAACTCTCTGTGTGTGTCGTGTTTAGTTTATTTGAATATAAATTATTTTAATTTTAACGTCTATTTGAATTTGGATTTGATTATTGATATTGCCACGGAGGTGATTGAGACCCGGTACCGAACGGGCAACGGATGTGAATTATTTCGTTGCGATTATATTGTTGTTCCACGCGCCTCCTATTCTATGAAACCGGGTTGCTATAAAAACCAGGCTCCGTTTTTATACGGACCCATATAAAATTTCGGGATAATAACATCTGGTTCTCTCTATTTTACAATCTTTACATGATGAAATAGTTATAATATTCATATCATTTAAGTCCTTATTTTCATGAAATGTTCATATAATATTATTTATTTTCTTTAATCATCATAGAATCGTCATATAGATGTGGCCAAAAATAAATCGAACAAAACCAAATTTATCTAAATGATTTGAATCGGTTGGTTTAATTTTGACAGGTTCAATTTCTAATATTATATAATAATTTCAATATATTTTGGATTAATTGTCAGCTGTATAATTATATAAAATCGAATAAATCGATCCAAATAAAAGAAGATTTATATATGGTTTTTATATGTGATAAAACTTAATTGTTGGTTTAATTTTTATTGTCATATACACAATGGACAATAATGGTATTATTAAGATACGAGCGGCTGCGAATTCACAAATTTATTAAAATATGCCCTATAAATTAACAAAAAAATTAATTTATTAATGAAATATTTTTGATTTGTGCTCGTAAAATAAGAGTATCTAATTTTTTTTGTGAAAAATCATATTTTATCCTACTAATCAATGTGTTGATTATACCACTGCCACACTTTAGCATATTTTTGTTATGATAAATTGAAAAATCCTAAATTTTTATTATCTTTTCTTATTTTATCTTATTGGTTGCCAAACCGTTATCCTCTTACCTCACTAGAGCGAAAAAATTATATTTCAGTTTTTTAAGTATGAATTATTAATTGAGGATCTATTTAATGAATTATTAATTGAGGATCTATTTAATGCAGATAAACAATCTATGTCTTCGTTGTAAACTCTTTAAAATTTCAGGGATTATAATGTTAATAAACCATAAATTTTGAATCACAAGTGTAATTTCTCATTACACAAGTGACAATATAATATATCCATTGGCTGTTATTTCGGATCAAATCCCAAATGGGAAAGTGGAAAACTCTGCTTTTTGATTATTGATTACTTGAGAGTAAAATGAACGCGCTAGAAAGAAAGTTGAAGTAAGATACATTTGTGTTATTATTTAAATTTCCCGCCATGTCGTTGTTTACAACGGTCAGATTATCTTAGTAAGATTAGATATTGAACCCCGTGACTGATTAATGTGGAGTTTGGTTTAAAGATTTTAAGTGTATGATTTATGGCTTAGTCCACGTCGTCCGTATCTTGTCATCACGTGCGAGTCAACCGCTTTAAATTCTTTCTTTTTGTGACTGCTCGAGCTTGTGTTCGTGTGGGGACGCAACGTGTTGTCTTGCTGCGTCCACGTTCCCTGACATATCTTTTCCACATGGAAATTTCCTCATCATTCGAGCGACGAGGCTTCCGATATATTGTAAAGATTATTAAGACATTGGATTCTGATGAAAAGAAGGCTGAAGCAATACGATCAATTATCTACCAAGCTAATATATTCGGGACAAACATCCTGTTCATGGATGCTGGGGTATAATTTGTCAGTTACGTTACCAAATTTGGCAGGCTGAGGAAGAACTTCATGTCGTCCATGAACAACTCGAGATGTACAAGCAGTATTATCAACAAGTACAAGTTTCGACTATGACTGCTGATGATGTGCCTTCGCAATTAGAATCAGGAATGGCACCTCCTAATAATGCACTCTCCCTCTTCAACCAGCAGCAGCTTTCTTTGCCATTTTCGCAACAACGTTGCTACTCTAATAACAGTACTTACAGCTCTCATTACATGGATGGCAAAGATAATATTTCTAATTCTCTGTGGATACAGCAGCCGTGTGCTACGAACAACAATGGCTATTCCATGGCTATTCAATCCCAATTGGTTGCCTCACAACCTCCTTTGACAATCCAGGAAGAAGCTGTTCAGGACTATGATGAGATGCATCCGTTTTTCGATACGATCGATGACAGACAATCATACATAGATTCTAAGGAGGCTTATGAGTTGAGGTAAAATCACCCTAACATTAGTTCTTCATTTACTGATCATTGAAATTGATAAAGAATGTAATATTCACTTGCAGCTCCGAAGAATCATTGAAAGATACAACACAATCCATGGAACAGGTTGCAGAGAACGAACTGAAGAACGCTACTGCATATTTTAGTCTTACCAGTGTTAATTGATCAACAAAGCCAGTGAAGCTTCTTTTTGTCTTGTTTGTTAAATTGTTCTCTCAGGGATAGATTCAACAGTTTTGCGCCTAAACTTTTTTTTTTTTTTCTTAATTTCTGCATATTTTTATTTTAAGCATTTCATAGCTTAATGTAGATCTTTAATCAATCATTCACTTATTAAATTACTTGTCATAATTCAATAATATAATTAGTTTTCATTCCTTATTTTAAACTGTATTTACAAATAATAATAATAATAAAATCAAGAAAACCATAATAAATAAAAGGAAAAATAAAATTCAATTTTGTAGGACTAAGTGGCCTTTATGGGAAGAACAATGTGTCAAAATGAGTTTTTCTGTTTATGTTGATGAAAATCAGAGATTAATGTAGAGCCTGAAATGTAGCTTTGGTACAATTTGCTTGGGAGTAATTTATCCGTATAGTTGGGGCAGCTGTCCCAGGAATTGTCACTCTTTTATTATGAAGATTTCCAATAAGCAATTTGGAGGAGAAAAAGGTCAGTAAATACCAGGCCTGTGGTAATGAATGCATTGCAAGGAACGTACTTATAAATGGGGAGGGAATGTTAACTAGTGACAAGAAAAACTCTGCTAGTTGTTTTGTATACACTACAAGAAAATGTACTTTTAGCGCCCAAATATTTAGCGTCGAAATTATTTTCGACGCTAATAACCACTTTTAGCGTCGCAAATAATATTTGACGCCAAATGTCAACATTTTAGCGTCGAAAATAATATTCGACGTCACATTGTATACTTTTAACGTCGAATATTAAAAACGACGTTAAAAGTTGTAATTTTAGCGTCGAAAATTTTTCAACGCTAAAGGTTTTCAACTATTCCCATTATCTTTGGCGTCGAAATAAATTACGACGCTAAATTTGATACTTTTAGCGTCGAAAAAATATATTCGACGCTAAAAATTTGACATTTAGAGTCGATTAAATTGCGTCGCTAAAGGTTTATGACGATACCACCGACAGTTCGTTAACCTTTAGCGTCGAAACGCTCAAAATCGGAACATTAGCGTCGAATTTAGGGATTCAACGCTAAAAATAGATTAAAATATACAATGCCAACAACCATTCTTCCCCCTCTGTTTTTCTCTCATCATCTGCAATCTTTACTCTCTCATCTGTAACCTCACAACTCTCCTACAAATTTTCAATAAAACTCTAATTAATTTTCCATAAGGTAAATCTTCTTTCATATATCTTTATTATTTTTCTTTATATTTGCAAAGAATAATTATACATCTCACTTAAGTATTTCAGTTTAATCTTTGTAAAAAAATATGGTTTTCATTTTTTATAATTATGTTTATTATATACTTTGTGTTAGTGGTTTATGATGCATATATGTAGATTAGTTAATTAACTAAATATATTTTATTTTGTAACTAATTAATTAATTAACAGAATATATATGTGTATGCTTAAATAAATAATTAATGAATTGGTGATGTTGATGAATGTAATATGATGTCTAATAATTATATTTTTATATTTAGATATTTGGCTGAAATGGATAGAAATTGGATGAGCTCGGTGGATAGATTGAGTGTTGAATACCGTAATGGTGTGTATGAGTTTATGGAATCGGCAAAGCAACACATTGATGCAGAAGGTCGTGTTTGGTGTCCATGTACAAATTGTTTGAATATGAAAAGGAAACGGTTAGATGAAGTTCATAATCATTTATACATGCCGGGAATATCACCAACTTACCATACGTGGATTTATCATGGTGAGCAGTATAATTCTCAATCACGGTTTATTGATTCCGGTGAAGGGAGCAGTAGTTACAATCAACTAGGGGTGTTCACGGGTCGGGTCGGGTTTTTTGAAATTTTGTGAGACTCGATCGGGTCGGGTCACGAGAAGTTCGGATCGCGGGTCGGGTCACGCGAAGGTGGAATCCGATCAGGTTCGGGTCGGGTCGGCATAAAAATAATAATTTTTTTAATGAATTAATTATTTTGAAATACAAATATTTGTTATTTTATGTTTAAAAAATTATCATAAATATAAAGTTTTAATACAACAAAAATGATAAACAAATGAAATAAAAGTAAAATCTTTAAAAATAATAATAAATTTTTTAGAAAAATAATATAAATATTATAGGGTCGGGTCGGGTCGGGTTTTAGTATCAAACCCGTTGCCCAACCCGAAAATTTTGGGTCGGGTTGAAAATTTGCAAATTTTTTTTTGACGCGCGCGAGTCGGGTCGGGTCGCGGGTTGACTCGACCCTATGAACACCCCTACAATCAACCTGCACATGATGAGATAACTGATGCTTTGCATGACTTACATGATCCACAACTTGGTCATAGTGTTAGCGGTGACATACTAGTGTTAGGTGGAAATGATCAAAATTTATTTAGTGAACTACTTGATGAGGCAAAAAAAATTACATTTGAAGGTGCTGGAATGTCGATCTTGAATTTCGTTGTGAAATTATTACATATTAAAGTGATCAACATAATGACCAACAAAAGTATTGCTATGATGCTAGACTTACTGGGGTAAATGTTACCGGTTGGAAGTGAATTGCCTAAGTCATATTACGAGGCAAATAAAATATTGTGTGATCTGGGAATGAGGTATGAATCATTTCATGCTTGTAAGTATGACTGTGTATTATTTCGTGCCGAGTATGAATCACTTGAATATTGTCCGATATGTGGTGAAAGTCAGTACAAAGTCTGTGGTATGGGGAATAAAGTGACTCAAAATATATTACGATATTTCCCATTAACGCCCAGGCTGCAGAGATTGTTCATGTCACGACACACAGCGACTGACATGATGTGACATCATGAAAAGAGGATCGGTGCGGAGGGCATACTCAGACATCCTGCGGATGGAACCGAGTGGAATGAATTTGATGACATGTACCCCTGTTTCGCTGAGGACCCCCATAATGTCAGGTTAGATCTCACCTCCGATGATTTTAACCCGTTTGGGAATATGTACAACTCTTACAGCATGTAGCCTGTTATTGTTATTCCATATAACTTACCTCCATGGAATGTAAGAAGGATCCGTTCATGTTTATGTCATTGCTTATCTATGGTCCACGTTCCCCTAGTAAAGATATGAATATTTACTTGAGACCATTGATCGAGGAGTTACAAACATTATGGAATATGGGTGTGCATACATATGATGCAGCTTCTGAGCAATATTTTCAGATGCATGCCGCATTATTATGGACCATTAATGATTTTCCTGCTTATGGTTCATTATCTAGATGGAGCACTAAGGGATACATGGCATGTCCAGTTTGTGCGGGTCAAACACCTTCGCAACGGTTATGGAATAAAATAAGATACACAAGGCACATGAGATTTCTTGAGTTGAGTCATCCTTGGCGGAGAAGTAAATTATTCAACGGTCAACAAGAACCTTAGAGTATGCCCAGTCCATTGTCTAGATTCGACATACTTTGCCAACATCAACATCTCAGAGACATCACACTAGGGAAACATCATAATAATAGAGATAAAAATCGAAAACGTCAACCTGAAGAGTTGAATTGGACATGAAATAGTATTTTCTTTGAGTTAGAATATTGGGGGAGTCTGAGTCTGCGACATAATTTGAATGTAATGCATATAGAAAAAAAAACATATGTGAGAGTTTAGTGGGCACACTGTTCAATATTCCGGGTAAGACGAAAGACACTGTAAATGCTAGATTAAACCTACAAGATCTTAGAATTCGCAGTGAATTGCATTTACAGGTCACTCCTCGAGGTCTTATTAAGCCACCTGCTAGTTACGTGCTAACTCAATCAGAGAGAAAATCATTATGTGATTGGCTGAAAATGGTTAAATTTCCTGATGATTATGCATCGAATATTGGACGTTGGGTCAGGGATGATACAATAACAGAGTTAAAGAGTCACGACTGTCATGTGCTTCTGGAGATTCTCCTTCCTGTTGGCATTCGACCTTATCTGCCACCGAATGTATGCGACGTCGTACTTGATCTATGTGGCTTCTTTAAACAATTATGTCAGAGGACATTAACCACATCTGTTATTGACGAACTTGAGCGAGGAATCGTGATAATCCTATGCAAGTATGCAAGCTGGATCGAATATTGCCACCCGCTTTTTTGATGTGATGGTACATTTGACTGTGCACCGAAGCTAGGAAGGGAGGTCATGTCCATTACAGATGGATGTACCTCATTGAGAGATACTATACAGTTTTAAATATTACATTCTTAAATTTGATTTTGCATTAAATTTATTAATAATGTAAATTTGTTGTCATATCTGCAGGGCTTTGGGACATTACAAACAATATGTGAAAAACAAGGCGCAGCCTGAAGGGTCAATAGCAGAGGCTGTTTTAATAAGTGAGGCAATAACATTTTGTTCGGTGCTAATTGTCGTTCTCGTCCACATTTTAACGTCTAAGTTTGGCGTCGAAATGTTTCGATACTATTTGCTGTTGGCGTCGATTGTTTTCGATGCTAAAGGCCTTATTTTTTGTAGTGATAGATATAAAGGTCTCTTTGGGTCTTTAAAAACTCTTTGTACCTCAACATGAGGTTAAAATTATAGATCATATTGTTCCTTATTCAGCTCCAGAGTAGGGAGGATTCTGAATCGATTTTCGCATTTGTATTTAGGATTTTAGCTTCATTTAGGAAAAATGAAAGAAAAAACAATTTATTATATTCTCTTCACTTTCTTTTTCATTCATTGATAGCACGAAATATTTGCACTGAACTTAATGATGAAGCTGCATGTGTTCAACACCCTAATCATCATCATATTATTGTTGCTTATTAATGTAGTTTTGTTGCAGTTAAGCATCGAGGTCTAAAATTCTGCTGAATTTAATTTCTCAAATTACTAACCATGGAACGAAATATGATTGTTACTAAAATTGTATTCCAAACAATTTCTCAAATAGTACTCACATGATAAGTCTAAAAAATTTCAGAATAAAACCTTGGGATTATTCCCGAAAATGTATATTCAAATCACTATTTTTCATTTTCTATTCTCTCTCTTATCACATGAAGAAGCTAATGTCAGAATCAAGCTACGAAAGAACACTAATCGACACTCATCACTGGCTCACTTCCCATCCTATGTGATGGGAAGAAATTGAGTTTTTGAAATTTATTATGAAGTGCATGCATCATATATAAGTTTCAAAACCTTTTATATTTAGCTTTATATATTTACGTTTGGAAACTTTCCTAGTTTTCCATGCAAATAGCTAGTTCACAGATTCAAATGTTATAGAGACACTGACAAAACAAAATAAGTCATGCTACATAGTCGCCAAATATTTTCAAAAAAAAAAAACATCAATTCTAAAACGTGAGCATGATTGTTAGCGCATGAAAGTTGTTACTTCATGAATGTGCTCCTGAAACTACAACAAAAGAGTTGACTATCTGAACATAAGAAACACCATAAGCATACCAAAAGAAAATTAATTAATAACATGCAATCTCACATGGTTGAACATATAAACTAATAACCATGTATAATTTGTCATGTAAAAACTCAATTCAAAACAGCACTCTGCATGATGCAAACATCAAATATATCTATTTTAAGAAGTATGGATATTTGTCAAGACTGAAGACACAAAATCTTTTAAGGTCAACTTCCTCACAAGCCTATCAATTCCCTTAAAATTCATTTTATGCATAATTTACTTATAATTGCACCATAAGAACAGTAACAAATATAACATAAGCAAATATGACATATCGATAACATCTTAAAATTATTAGAATAATTTGCACAAATAAGAAATATATTACTGATCACCAAGAATATAAAATTGAAGTTGGCTTGAGCCGTTCATCAGGAATATAAAATTGAAGTTGGCTTGAGTCGCAGACTAGATCATTCTCTTTAAGACGCGCGAAGGTCACTCTCTTTAAGACGTTTCCGGCTCTGCCCAAAATTTGTGCTAGCAGTATGTCAGCCATGTTGTCCCCAGGATAAAACAAGCCCAGACAAACACCGTCTCAATCGATTTTGCACAAAATCGATTGGTATACTCACACCCAAAATATTTACTCGGTATCTCAAGAAATCAAGACAATTCTCCCTTTAGGTAGCCCACCACCTAAGGCTGAATCTAGATTCAAACAACAACTGGGAAAAATTTCACCATATAAAGAATTTGAACAAAATAAGGAGAAAAGCTGTTAACTTTGCCCGTCAAATTTACAATGAATTTTCTTGTCACGTATTCTGATAGCTGACAGTTTTGAGGTGGTGCGTATGAGGAGAAGCGCATGGTGGAGGCTTGAGCGGGGTAATCAAGCGACAGAGTTTCGGATCAAACGAGCAGATCTGGCGTTGATGTGTGCGGTTTGGATTGGGCTATCATCCTTTCACATTTATATCCTTTATCTCCTTTTAAAGGTTAGGATTTAATCAAGATAAATCTAAGGGTCAAAATCTTGACAACACATTAATGAATTTGATCCAAAAGTTGGCTTGACTTTTGTGTTGGCAAAATAATGGCCATTAGATTTATTTTAACTAAATCATAACCATTAAAAGGAGATAAATGAGATAATGCAAAAGGATAGTAGCCCATCCCGTGCGGTTTCCTTACTGGAGTACTTCTCTCCATTTTCAATAATCAAATAACAAGAAAATGAGTGAGCAAATACAAGGAGTGCTAGAGTGAGAGTTGTTTTAAATTCTTCAATTATTTCATAAGGGTATATATGTCTTTGTGTATGGCAAAGGGGTGCTAGAGTGGTTACAATCCATAGAGGGTTGCAACCCCACCCCAAATGGTGTCCTATGGCACCCCTCCATGCCTTTATAAAGGGGTCATGTACTCCTAATTTAAAGAGTTCGAAAATAATATCCTACAGACACTTTGTTTTTTACTTTTGGTTTTGAGAGAGAGATCCACCATTATTCCTAGTTCACACACTTGTTAAGGAGTGCTCCTTGAACAAGAAGATTCCGAGTAATCCTGGGAGAACGTTGGCAAAACGAATCCGTAAAGCACCCGTGACGGAGCCAATAAGTTCTTAAGGACAGAGATCATCTCGACTTGGACTATTCTGTGATCTACACTTTCTGGTTTGTTTTAATGGTTTTGTGTTTTTAGGGTTTCATGCATTTAGATCTTCTTTTGTTGTTTTGATCTGTTTGATTGCAAGTTATATTACTGTTTGATGACATATATTTGCTAACAATCTTAAGAACTTATTGCTTTAATGTTATTAGATAGTAATTCGCATGTTAGGGTTTGAATATTTTCTGGAAAATACGAACTGTGCATGAAAAACCCGTAGGGCGTTCGAACGCCCGACGCACGCGAAGGCTAAATATTTGAACTTTCGTTAGAACGTTCGAACGCAAGCCTTCTGCCTTAGAACGTTCGAACGCGTACTAAACGCAACTCGAACGCAAACTCTCTGGAATCATTCCGTTCGAACGCGTTCACGAACGCTATACGAACGTGAACTCTCTGGAATCATTCCGTTCGAACGCATTTCAAACGCTACTCGAACGTGAACTCTCTGGAAACACATCGTTCGAACGCGTTATCAAACGCAACACGAACGCACACACACTGGACAGTCTCGTTCGAACGTAGATACGAACGCGACACTAATGATATAGTCCTGTAATTCTTATAAACTGCAAACTTAAATAATATTAACTTGGTAAGTCATATACTGTTAACACATTAATCTTGGAAGTATAGATTTAAGTTATTATTAGGTTGATCAATTATCACAAGCATACACATGGTGATAAAGTTGAAATTGTTTGATTGTCGCATAATTGGTTGAGAATTTAAAGTGTAATAATACACAAGTAATTCCATCCAATCTTGATTGAATTATATATATCTACATTTATCGTTTAACACTTTGAACAAGATCATTCGTTGATCGTTGTGCAATTTGTCTTTCGTAGACTAATTGACCCTGTTGATTTTCCAGTTACATATGGCTAGCGGAAATATCACGGTACCGGTCTCTCATGGAGAAAAACCGGAGAAATTTGGTGGGGCAAATTTCAAACAATGGCAGAGTAAGATGCTGTTCTACCTGACAACTCTCCAGTTGGCAAAATTCCTCAAAGATCCTCCAGGTCCTGTGGAGGGTGAATCCGAGAAGGCCAAGGAAGAGCGAGAACAGACTTGGATGTCTGGAGACTTCTTATGCAAGAACTACCTTTTGGGTGGTCTTGACAATACCCTGTACAATGTGTACCAAGGCATGACTTCTGCGAAGGTTCTCTGGGAATCTCTCGAGAAGAAGTACAAAACCGAAGATGCCGGACAAAAGAAGTTTGTCGTGGGTAGGTTTTTGGACTACAAGATGGTAGATTCAAGGACGGTGATGTCTCAGTTGGGTGAACTGCAATTGATCATTCATGAAATACTGGATGAGGGGAATGAAACTCTGTGAGATGTTTCAAGTTGCCGCCATAATTGAAAAGTTGCCTCCATCATGGAAGGACTTCAGGAGCTATCTGAAACACAAAAAGAAGCAGATAAGCCTTGAAGACCTCAGTGTTCGATTGAGAATCGAGGAGGACAACAGGATGTCCGAGAAGGCCAGCTACAAGACTCTGGAGTCTAAGGCCCACATCATTGAAGGTGCAAAGGGTAGCAAAAAGAGAAAGAACAATGGAGCTGACTCTGGGAACAAGAAGTTCAAGGGAAAATGCTACAACTGTGGAAATAGCGGTCATATGTCAAAGGACTGCAGGAACAAGAAGTCTCAGGACAAGGGCAAGAAAAAGAATATGAGGCCCATGTTACTGAAGGCGAGCAGCTGACTGATGATATCTCAGAGATGGAACTATCAGCAGTGGTAACCGAAGCCAACATAGTTGGGAATCCGAGAGAATGGTGGGTAGACACTGGGGCTACTCGCCATATCTGTGCAGAAGTAAGATGTTTTCCATGTACCAGAAGGTCGATGGCGGCGATCATCTGACAATGGGAAACTCGTCTACCTCTCAGGTGGTTGGACAAGGCACAGTTGTTCTGAAGATGACATCCGGAAAGGAGCTAACATTGAAGAATGTACTGCACGTTCCAGATATTCGGAAGAACTTAGTCTTCGGATCTCTTCTTAGTAAGGCTGGGTTTAAGCTTGTATTTGTTTCTGACAAGTTTGTAATGACTAAGAATGATATGTATGTAGGGAAAAGGATACCTAACTGAGGGCCTTTTAAGCTAAATGTAATGACTGTTAATCGTGCTATTAATAAAGCTAGTTCGTCTGCTTATTATTATTGTGTCACAAAATGTATGGCATGGGAGGTTAGGACATGTTAATTATGATACCATGCGTAAATTAATTAACATGGACCTCATACCTAAATTTGCAATTGATAGCCAACATAAGTGTGAAGCATGTGTTGAAGCAAAAATACATAGAACATCGTTTCATTCTATCCAACGCAGTTCTGAACCGCTAGAACTTGTACATACTGATGTATGTGACATGAATATTGTGCAAACAAGAGGCGGTAAAAAGTACTTTGTCACTTTTATCGATGACAGCACAAGATTCTGTTATGTGTACTTGTTGAGAGAAGCAAAGAAGCTATGAAAGCTTTGTACACTATAAGAGCGAAGTTGAAAATCAACTTGGCAAGAAAATCAAAGAATCAGGAGTGATAGAGGTGGTGAATACGTTTCACCGTTCGGTGAATATTGTTCTGTGCACGGAATTATTCACGAAACCACTGCTCCTTATTCTCCTCAACAGAACGGAATTGCGGAACGCAAAAACCGAACGTTGAAGGAAATGATGAACGCCATGTTGACAAGTTCGGGTTTACCCCAGAACTTGTGGGGGGAAGCCTTGCTTTCCGCAAACTACGTTCTGAACAAGCTTCCTCACAGAAGACTAGACAAGACACCATATGAATTGTGGAAAGGTTTCGTACCTTCCTACAAATACCTCAAAGTGTGGGGGTGTCTTGCCAAAGTAATGGTTCCTAAACCTAAGATGGTTAGAATAGGACCTAAAACTGTTGACTGTATATTCATTGGATATGCTCACAACAGTAGTGCGTATCGATTCTTGGTGCACAAGTCGGAGATTCCTGACATCAATCCTAATATGATAATTGAGTCAAGGAATGCGATATTTTTTGAAGAGACGTTTCCTTGTAAGGAAAGACAAATAACTGGGTCTCTCAAAAGAACAATTGATACTGTCAAGGACAGTAATCAAGTTGACCAAGAATCAGATCAACATGTAAATGCTGAGACAATCGAGCCTAGACGTAGCAAAAGGGCTAGAACGTCTAAATCGTTTGGTCCCGATTTTCTAACATACTTGTTAGAAAATGAGCCTCAAAGTATAAAAGAAGCAGTGATTCTCCGGAGGCACCTCTTTGGAAAGAGGCTATTAACAGTGAGATTGATTCAATCCTACAGAACCATACTTGGGAGTTGGTTGATATTCCGCCAGGTTGTAAGCCGCTGGGCTACAAATGGATATTCAAAAGGAAGATGAAAACGGATGGATCAATAGATAAGTATAAGGCAAGACTTGTCATAAAAGGTTATAGACAAAAGGAAGGCCTTGATTACTTTGACCCATATTCACCGGTGACTCGCATCACATCGATAAGAATGCTCATAGCCATAGCAGCTATATTTGGTCTTGAAATACATCAAATGGATGTAAAGACAACATTCTTGAATGGTGAATTGGATGAAGAAATTTACATGGAACAACCAGAAGGGTTTAGTGTTCCTGGACAAAAACAGAAGGTGTGCAAACTTGTAAAATCCTTGTACGGATTAAAAAAGCACCGAAACAATGGCATGAGAAATTTGACAAAGAAGAGATGTTGTCAAATGGGTTTAAAACCAATGAGTGTGATAAGTGTGTGTACACCAAATCAACTCAAAAAGGATATGTCATTGTGTTGTCTCTATGTAGACGATATGCTGATAATTGGTAGTAATCATGAAATGATTAAGCTTACCAAAAACGTGTTATCCAGCAGATTTGATATGAAAGATATGGGGATAGCTGATGTGATCCTAGGAATAAAGATTTCTAGGACATCAGACGGATATATATTATCACAGACTCATTATATTGAGAAGATACTCGATAAAATAATCAAAGGGGATCTAAACGTGGCTAGAACCCCTGTAGACCTAACTCTTCATTTATCAAAGAATACTGGTTCAAGCATATCGCAACTAGAGTATTCGAGAATCATCGGAAGTCTGATGTATCTCACGAATTGCACACGACCCGATATCGCTCAAGCTGTGAATCGGCTTAGCAGATATACGAGTAATCCAGGACACAAACCACTGGAAAGCCATAGTAAGAGTTTTGAGGTATCTGAGAGAAACTTCAAAATATGGGCTACATTACGAGAGATATCCTGCTGTACTAGAGGGTTACAGCGATGCTAACTGGATATCTGATACGGTGGATTCCAAATCACGAGTGGATTTGTTTTCACACTTGGTAATGCGGCCGTGTCATGGAAATCCTCGAGGCAAACATGTATTGCCCGGTCTACTGGATCAGAGTTCATAGCGTTAGACAAACAAAACAGCGGAAGAAGCAGAATGGCTTAGAAACTTCCTGGAGGATATTCCTAGTTGGCCCAAAACAGTGCCAGCGATAAGCATACATTGTGACAGCCAATCGGCTATTGGGAGAGCCCAAAATACAATGTATAATGGTAAGTCTCGACACAGACGTCGGAGACATAATACCATACGTCAACTGCTCTCAAGTGGCATAATAACGATCGATTATGTCAGGTCGAAGGAAAACCTAGCGGATCCACTAACTAAAGGTTTACCTCGAGAGCAAGTTGAGAAGTCATCGAGGGGAATGGGTTGAAGCCTATAATCTAAGAATTGTCACTGTGGAAACCCAACCTAGTTGACTGGAGATCCCAAGATCTAGGTTCAAAAGGGACAACAGAAACTTTGTGCAATTCAAAACAAGCACTGAAGAGTTTCGTACTCTTTCCCATTCCGATAATGACGCTGAGTGCTGTCTGTCATTGGTTAGGATAAGCTAAGGCTTTTAATGATCACTATATTAGGAGATGAGTCCTAATGGGGGTAAAGACAGATTACCTCTTCATAGTAGATCACCTATTTCAAGTAAGAAGTGAGGCCGCTTCCATGGGAACCTTTAAAGGCGGGTTACCCTAAAGTGCTTGATGAATCCAGGACCGTTGTTCAGGGCCAAAATGAACACAACCGTAGAACGGGTAAATGGTCGAATTAAAGCTGTGTGTTGGCAATTGTCTTGGTTTACACTAACGGCATAACAGTTCAAGACTATGGGTCACTGGTTTGCCAAGTAAATCCGATTGTCATTCACTAGGAAAGGTTCAAGGCGAAAGCTACCTATTTCGATGCAGCTTTAGCTCACGGTATCTCTCTCACGTGTCTGAATGAATATCTGAAGAATTGTGGGAGATTGTTGTAAATTCTTCAATTATTTCATAAGGGTATATATCTTTGTGTATGGCAAAGGGGTGCTAGAGTGGTTACAATCCATAGAGGGTTGCACCCCACCCCAAAGGGTGTCCTATGGCACCCCTCCATGCCTTTATAAGGGGTCATGTACTCCTAATTTAAAGAGTTCGAAAATAATATCCTACAGACACTTTGTTTTTTACTTTTGGTTTTGAGAGAGAGATCCACCATTATTCCTAGTTCACACACTTGTTAAGGAGTGCTCCTTGAACAAGAAGATTCCGAGTAATCCTGGGAGAACGTTGGCAAAACGAATCCGTAAAGCACCCGTGACGGAGCCAATAAGTTCTTAAGGACAGAGATCATCTCGACTTGGACTATTCTGTGATCTACACTTTCTGGTTTGTTTTAATGGTTTTGTGTTTTTAGGGTTTCATGCATTTAGATCTTCTTTTGTTGTTTTGATCTGTTTGATTGCAAGTTATATTACTGTTTGATGACATATATTTGCTAACAAGAGTCGCTATTCTTCTTCTTCAACAAGTCTTCTGTAACTAAAACACTGGCTCGGACAAGTCAGTGTCAGATTTCTCCGGCTTCTCATCCCAAACAACTACATCTTTCTCGCCAATAACAGGCACCATAACCGGCACCGTAACCAAACCGTACGGCTAACGACAACGGAGACGACGCCATCGAACTTGAAGCGCCTTCGGCGTCAAATCTCCTACAAGAAAAACTAGTACTACTACTACAACTTTCTGACTCCCTGACGTCAGTGCTCAAAGAGTAGCTCCCGCACCTCTCGCTTTGCTGATCAGAAACGTTGTCGTCCGACGACACGCTCCCCATTTTGCTTTAACAAAGATCGAGCTCAGATAAAATATCAAGGATCAAAAGATCTCAGTCGCGGCTAATGCCTGAGCATTTGATAAGAATGATAAAGAAGAAAGCAGAGCCACAACAAATGAAGAAGTGTTTTTTTAGTTTCCCTTTTTTTTTTTTCAATAAACAACAATTCTCTCTTCAATGCAAAACATTATTTCAAGCCACGTAAACTCAATCAAATACAAAGTCAAATATTTGACCTTAAGTGCTCCAAAAAATCAGGATTCATATTTGCTTTTCAACACTTGTCCCTCCCTTAATCTGTCAGTTATACTCAATAACTTGAAAGCATCCTCGAAATATTCGCTCCCATATCCCCCCTCTCTCTCTCTCTCTTTATACTGAGTCTCTTCATCATATCCAGCAAATCCGCTCTCATATGAATCAGACCTATTCACATCCATTTTTATCTTTTTTATGAAACACTCTCTTGCTTTCTTCTCACTTCACAATTCTAGCTAGAAACAAACAATGACCCTTAAGGGTGGCACCAGCCAAGCCTGTGCTGTGTGCAAGTACCAGAGGAGGAGGTGCTCTTCCGATTGCCTTTTAGCACCATTTTTTCCTCCTGATCAACCAAAGATGTTTCAAAATGCTCACAAGTTGTTCGGTGTTAGCAACATTGTAAAGATTATTAAGACATTGGATTCTGATGAACAGAAGGCTGAAGCAATGCGATCAATTATCTACCAAGCTAATATTCGGGACAGACATCCTGTTCATGGATGTTGGGGCTTAATTTGTCAATTACGTTACCAAATTTGGCAGGCTGAGGAAGAACTTCATGTCGTTCATGAACAACTCGAGATGTACAGACAACATTATCAACAAGTACAGGTTTCGACTATGACGGCTGATGATGTGCCCTCGCAATTAGAATTAGGGATGGCACCTCCTAATAATGAACTCTCCCTCTTCAACCAGCAGCAGCCTTATAATGTTGTTGCTGCTCAGCAGCTTTCTTTGCCATTTTCGCAACAACGTTGCTACTCTAATAACAGTACTTACAGCTCTCATTACATGGATGGCAAAGATAATATTTCTAATTCTCTGTGGATACAGCAGCCGTGTGCTATGAACAACAATGACTATTCCATGGCTATTCAATCCCAATTGGTTGCCTCACAACCTCCTTTGACAATCCAGGAAGAAGCTGTTCAGGACTATGATGAGATGCATCCGTTTTTCGATACGATCGATGACAGACAATCATACATAGATTCTAAGGAGGCTTATGAGTCGAGGTAAAATCACCCTAACACTAGTTCTTCATTTACTGATCATTGAAATTGAAAAAGAATGTAATATTCACTTGCAGCTCCGAAGAATCATTGAAAGATACAACACAATCCATGGAACAGGTTGCAGAGAACGAACTGAAGAACGCTGCTGCATATTTTAGTCTTACCAGTGTTAATTGATCAACAAAGCCAGTGAAGCTTCTTCTTGTCTTGTTTGTTAAATCGTTCTCTCAGGGGTAGAGTCAACATTTTTGCACCTAAACCCCTTTTTTTTCTTTTTGAATTTCATTTTCTTTCTGCATATTTTTATTTTAAGCATTTCATAGCTTAATGTAGATCTTTAATCAATCATTCACTTATTAAATTACCTGTCATAATTCAATAATATAATTTTTTTTTTTTATTTTGATTGAAGTTGTTAAATAACAGAACCTGAAAATACAGCAAACTACCAAAACAAATAGATATCATAAACACACATATAGAATGTTCAAAGGATTAGCAATACATAGAGTGCTTTTGTTCAATCACAAGCTCAAAAGTTTAAAGTCATTGGTTTTATGAAGTTCATCTTCTGCACAAATTAAGTAACTTGAGTCAAGCAATTATTAGAGTCATACAAGCCTAGTGTTGTACGACCCACAATTGGAGCATTTGTGATAAAGCCAATGGAAGGGAGCAGCTCCTTTCTTCTCACAATCGTTACACAGTATGACCTGTGATTCCTTTCACAGTCAATTGAAAAATATATCCGGTAATAATTTACGATACTGGTTATGGTAATAAGAAAGAGGCACGACGAACCTGAGTTTGGCCGAAATACTCCTCTGGAATTTTCTCCTCAGCCAACAATGCATCTAACATGCTAAAGTACACCTACAAAAAAAAAAAAAAAAAAAAATTCAGAAGCAAAAGCATCAGGACATTTCCATCATTAAAAAGTGTAATTGCGGAATTTATCAAGTCCATAGTTTACTCAAGGAAGGATAACCATTAGAAGCTGTAAGCAATTCCTCTCAAATGAATGCACCAAATGTAATTTTAGCTGCAAGAATGAATTATTTGCGGCAACACAGTAACTGACCTGCATGTCCCCAAGTGACTTGCTACATATAGGGCAGGTATAGTGGGTACAAGTGTAATCCTGACAGCAGCATGCCAGAGATGTCAATAAAACGCACATATTTATAAAACTCATTGAGAGAAAAAGTGCAGAATTATAAGAACCATGTACCTGAAAACATCTTGAGTGCATCATATGACCACATGGAAGGGCCTTCACTGGAGGACTCGAAGAGAAGAGATCTTCATGGCAGATTGGGCAGTTATCCATGAAAGATTTCTCTCTGCATATATGCACTGCAAGAGACCGCGACATGCAAGCATTGCAATTCATGCAATGAAAGTAGTCAATTCCCAATCCCTTCCCTACTCTGCACAGATTACAGTAAGGGCAGTGGTAGATTTCCCTGTTGGAGGATTTGCTTTAGACGCTCCACAATCAATAATTGATAAATCTAATATCAGCATAGGGGGATAATATATGCCAAGTAAATCTGAACTTATCCCAGATCATTGGAATTTTCTAAAAAAGAAAAGAAACTGACATTATCGGATAACAATACTAGTAAAAGTGTTTGATCAAAATGATAATAGGAGTGAATATCAGAAAAGTTTCTGCTGAAAACTCCATAATTTGAAAGTAAGGTTGGAAGGAAGTATAAATTAAGTGAGTATATTCTTTGAAAAAGATTAGATCAATAGCTATTCATCACAAAGTGTAAAGCTTGAAAATTAGAGGAGGTCAATTATGCAACATCACCTTTCATCATCAAATAATTTGCAGATCCTGCAATAATATCTCGCCATGGAAAAGCTTTTGCAGGGAGCACTTGAGCATGTGGACCCAACTGGCTGAATTTTCAAGCATTTCATGCACATCATCTTTGATATAGATTTCCTGCATGCATATAGAAATTAGTACAAAATCCGAGGAGGAGGAGATGAAAACCTCAAAATTCTAAGCATGAAAGCTAAAAAGTAACCAAAAGTGTTGTTACCTTTCCAATGCATGATCAGCTACCTCATCATGGCAGCGTATACATGTATAAAGCTGGTTGCAGCAGGGGGCCACAAGCTTACAGTTCCTCTTGTAGTGTTCGCAACCGAAATTCAGAGTGTCTCGATAAGATGGCTGCTGACCTGGAATTTCTTCCCCACCACTTGAGATGGTTACTTTTGAATGTGTCATATGTTTTCCAGTGATCCAACGGCTGAAACAGTGTGGATTTAAGTGTAAAGTTTCATAGATTTACAGTATAGAATGTGAGAGTAAAAAATACATATATTTAATTAAGCCGCATAAGCATGAGACCTCCCAGCAGCACACTGTCTGCACAATGCACTTCGACTTAAAAATCAAGCATGCACCGTTTGACTACAGTTTTGTCTTGAAGTTGATCGTGATTAGATCCAATACAACATATGACATCATTTTTGGTTAGGGAAAGCATAGTTGCAAGTACATCCCTTTGTATTAATGGCTGTGTACCATGGCTTTCAAACTCATAAAACCATATCAGCGTCTAATCCTCACAACAGACAATCTAGACAGTTTTCTCCATATAAACGTCCAGAACTGGGATACTAAAAAGAATATGAGCATAGACCCCAGCACAAGGATGACTTGCACACAAATTGAGACATAGTCTATATTGTCATCATAAGAGAATTTTAAAAATGAAAAAAAAACTTAAATATCCCCTAGAAAAGAGGGAACAACCAAAAGCTTTAGTAGGAAAGAAACACTTGTTACCTCATTAGCAGGTTCTGGATTATAAATGATTTTTTCTGAGGATCTAAAGAAGAATCACGGGATACTCTTCTGATTGCAGCCTCCAGATTTTCTTGACTCACTGCCAGAAGGTTCTCAAGATTCCTACACTTCTGACTTTCCGGAAATTTTTGACCTGGTTTATCAATCCCACCCAAAACACCAACAGCTTCATTCCATCTCTTCTTGTCATCCTCACTACAATGCTCTATACACTCTGAACATTCATAATTACTTTGTTCTTCATTAATATTTTGATCTTTGCAGCCCACACTACTCTTCTCTACGGACCCACTCTCAGTGCCACTGCAATTGTTTTGCACGTAATTGCATCCTTTGTTGCAAGATTCTCCTTTTAATTCATCAGGAACTTCTTTAGACAGATATGTGGAAATAATGTCCACAGGATCTGAAGCAAATGAAGGAGCAACCCTGGACTCCACTGTTACCCTGGTTATATCATACCCCTCCCACCATTCTCCTAACCATTCTTCAAAAAATGTATACTTCGTGGCACTGCGCCACAAGGACATCATGGCATTCTGTTCTTTGGCTGTTAACGCTGCCATCAACCATGGTATCATATCTCGTAAAGTTTCTGCCCTTATTCTTCCAATCATGCATTTTATGATCTTTTCTTGCTCCTCAATAGAGAAGCATTCTCTAAACAAGGGCCACAGTTCGGTTTCTTCACGATGAATATGCTCTGACAATAATTTATGCATTGATTTGCATATATCTTGGAGCCTGATGCATAATTGATGATACTTCAACATTCTCTGATCCTGCACATTTGATTCAATACTAGAAACCGAAGCCTGTAATTCAAGCATCTCAATTAGAATGTTTAATATCTTTTTAAAATTTTCACTTTCCAATCTGTGGTCAATGGAGTATGCATGACTAATATTTTGCAGTTTCCCCTTTGCCTCCAAAGCAGGAAAGGCGATCTCATCCTCTGCATCACTATGAATTTCATATAGAAGTTGTATGAGATTGAAGCGACGGTGGAAGTCCACTAGAAACAGAGCATTTTCAGACAATTGAGCTGAACCAAAGACGAGATAATCCAAATCTTTCTTAAGCGCCTTGTGGAAGAAAAAGATGAGGTCCATTGGGATTGGTTCATCAATGATGGAACTGCTACAACTTCTTTCAACAGAAAATTTTGGCAAGGGATCAAATGTCCTTAATGTTTGTGGGAAAGATATGAGCAGACTGGTACCACTCGAACATGATGTCTCATACATTTTAGCAGTGTGGGACTGAGAAGATGATGAATATGGATAACATTTGCTGTCCTTGTTGGAAGAGATTGGATCCATTTGTCTTCCTTGTTTTTTCCCTTCACAAGGTTGAATATTCGGGTGCACGGAAGAAGATTCAACGACTTGCTTCTCACACAGAAATGAGCATCTGCTCTTGAGCATTTTCTGCAAGCCCATCCTGAAATTTTCAACAGAGGTTTTTCCTGAACAGCCAATACGGAACCATTCTCGCAATAGGTGTGCAAATGATTTATTGACCAAAGGTTGTCCGTGATTTATGCCATGAAGAATGGACCTAGATTCATCCTCAGATAAGTTAGCTGAGAACCAAGTGATCACACACTTTAGTAACCCAAGCGGCATCATATAAAGGGTCCTGTACAGAAGCTGCTGCTGCATTTCAAGGCTGCAGTTCTGGCAACAGATTGTGAGCACCTGATTAGAAAAAGGACAAAGTAACAAATGAAAGTAGCACAGAAAATATTATTTGATTATCTAAAAGGAACTGAAATTAAAATAAAATTTACTAAAGTTGACTAGACGCACAGTTATTAGGGAATTGCAAAGGAATTATAGTTGTGAACTTGTACTAAATGCTCAAAGTTACTGGTAGTTTAACCTTAATGGGTGTATTCTCCCCTTCACTAGCTTAAAAAGAACACTAATTAACAAAATAAACAGTATACCTTTGTTTCCCAAAAAGCAAACTGTTTTCTGACATCCATCACAAAAGACTCTAATTCCCAGATAAGCTTCTCCGCAAACTTGCATGGAGGTGTACTGTTCTGAAAATAATGGTATAGTAGCTGCTGTAAAGCTTCAACATGAAATTGTTCCTTGGGAGGAGCAGGACAGCTTCTGGGAAGTTCAGTTAACCCAAGATGGTAAAATTTTTCCAATGCGGTGCTGTAAAGTGGAAATAAATAACTTTTATATTTATTATATTTAATAATAACAAAAGAATAAAGAGACATTCTTCTTGACACCTTGATTAAGTAGAGTTGAGGCTAGAGAAGGAAATCCTCGAGCAACGATATTAATTACCTGTAGAAGATAAGGACATCAACAAGGAGTTTCAGCTTGGTAACTACTGAATGCAGATCTGAAAAAACATTTGAACTTTTCATTTGAAATAGGTTGTCCAGAATTTCTTCCAAATCTTTCCCTATGGTTCTATGCCAAAGCAGAAGGCTATTGACTGGACTTTGTTCAACATTTGTCTGTAGACCACATATTCTCTTCTGGTCCTGATTTTCTCCAGAATACCTCTTAAATTGAAGCAATTTTGGTAGGATTTTCATATTTGCAGCTTCATCAAGACGATAAGCTCTTTTTTCATTCTTGACAAAAGCCCCAAAAGTGGGTTGGCTATTGTTATCAAGCCAAGAAATTAGCACCTACAAAAATATATCTAAACTAATCACAATCAGGAAGATTATTTGAACTAGGGTGAGAATTTAATTCTGAATCTACCTCTTGCAGTAATTTTTCCTTGGGTATAGTTTCTTTTATACAATGTCTGACTTCTATTTTTTCATCCTGGGAGAGAAAGGTGAACATCCATGGCAAAAAGACCTCCAGCAAAATTACAGGAACACTACATAGAAATTGACACACAAGTTGAGCCTGCTCTTTAGAAGAGAACTGCTGCATCAGCAAAGGAAAAACCTGCATCCTCATGAATAGTATGTTAGTACACACGATACTGCCAGATGATATGAAGGATCATTTATTTTAAAGAATACTAATCTGGTTTCATGAAATAAACAAATAGATATCATTCAAATTAAAACCAATCAACACTATGTTACAAGTATCAATCAAATGACCTACTCACTCATAACATTTAGAGATACGCAACTTATTGTATACATCCAGAAGTTTGTCTGTTTGCACTGTCAATTTATACAAATTACCTAGCAATAAAAAGATCCAAAGGAATCTCCTGGTTGAATCTAGTATGCTTAACAGTTCATTTATTATAAAATGGACTACAGGCAGCAAAAAGAGAACAGCTGGCCAATGGAACCTCTTCTGAGTTTCTGTATATATCTTGTACATTCATTTATGTTATTCATTGTTCAAACATCCATACAAGGATAAGATATGCTGAGTTTTACCAAACTGATAATATCAGCAATTGTGTTCCATTAATCCATTCTGCAAGCTAAAAATATTTCCCCTATAATTAATCATTACATTTCTCACCATTGAACTTTTTCAATTTCCCCATTCACTCTATTTGTTTCTACTACATGCTAGGTGCATAAAAGGCTATGCTATAAGCAGTTCAAGGCTATTGAATCTAAATGTCACATAAGTTGACAACCACTTTGTTCGTGTTTATTTTACCTCTTCACATCTAAGGCATTGTATTTTATGTACCGAATCAAAATTAGGTGTTTTTTTTTTTTGTAACTTCATGAATGCTACCTTGAAGTTTTTACCGGCTCAATTCAAGTGAGAAACTAATAAAAGTTGTTTGAAGCAGGTAAGAAGCAAAAATTTCATGACAAGCCCTAAAAATGCACCAGAACAACTTGAATTAAGAGATAATACATTAACTCTATAAAGTTCCTCAAGCAGCAACATTACCATAAAGAAATAAGTAGCTACCTGCTCTTCTTCTTTCAGCATATGCTGGCAAATGAAGGTCTTGATTGTGCCAATGCAAAAGACAAGTTCTTGAAATGGCTTGGATGCATTTTCATTTCCCTCCAGTATTACATTCAGGCTATCAAAAACAGAGCCGAAGAGCTCATCTATACTTTTATGTTCAAGAGAATATGTAGAGACCACATTTTTTATATGTACATTTAGTGCTAAAAAGATCACCTGCCAAGAAAATATAAGTTAGCTTCACTCTTGAAACCTAAGTGTTCTACAAGGAATACAAAAAGAAGAGGAAAAATTGGAAAAGGATAATAGCTCTCAAAAGTTGAAACATCATTATCACTTATTCCCCCCTTTTCTCTTTGTTCATGATGAACATCCAACTTTCTTGACTTTTTGGTCAAGACTTAAACCCCAATTATAACTGGGATTATTCCTCTACTCATTTGACTAGATTAAGATTTACAACTAAATAAATTATACATAGTAATTAATGAAAGTCAGTGTTTGAGAAAAGTCAACTTCTGTGGTTCTTACAGCAAGCAAGTCATCCTCCTCAAATACATTTTCGCTATAAAAAAATAAAAAATCAAAATCAAATGCTTCCTCTTACAAATCTGCTATTCACAAGTATGCAATTTGAGCTATTTAGTTTGAAACCTCATCAATTATTCCTTCAATTGAGCACTTACTCATTAACGAAGTACAAAAAAGAGGTATTTTATTGAATAACACCTGTTATATTGATTTCCTTCAGAATTACACTAAACTGAACACAGCTCCAATAAATTTGTGATGAATTTTTGTAAAGTAGTATTTTCTTTTCCTCCTCTTATAATGTTTCAGCATAGATGAACTTTAAGCTTAACCTTACCCAAGTTAAAGCCTTGTTGAGCGTTGAAAAAAATGTTAAGTAATGAAAAGAGTTTATTTTGACTTTCATCAGTAGCATTTTCGCGGGAACCGAACAGAAATATTGAAGCATATGGAGAAAAAGAGAGTGCAAATTAAGCTGACCTCATCTTCAGCGGCACAGTGATACTTATAAACGACTTTCAAGAACTCGAACCTCCGCTGGAGTTCGAGTAAAAGCTCACGGTTGTGACATCCACGCTCCAAAGCCGTAACTGCCACGCGATGGAGCTCGGCAAGCTCGGCGCGTTGAGCCTTGTGGAAATAAACAAGCAAAAGAATCGGAGCATCGGCGAGGCGGACGTGCGCTTCGTCCTCGTCCTTGTCGGTCGCGTTTTCTGTGGAATCCCCGCCGTCCATTTACAGATTGCATCAACGGCGATGAAGCAAAGGGGAAGGTCTCGCATTGGCGATGCTGCTCGATTTAACTCTCTCTGTGTGTCGTGTTTAGTTTATTTGAATATAAATTATTTTAATTTTAACGTCTATTTGAATTTGGATTTGATTATTGATATTGCCACGGAGGTGATTGAGACCCGATACCGCACGGTCAACGGATGTGAATTTTCGTTGCGAATATATTGCTGTTCCACGCGCCTCCTATTATATGAAAGGAAATTACTCCTCCCCTCCCTGCCACCCACCCCCTTTTGTCCTTCTTAGATTATCACAATATTTCTCCCTCCGTGTAAAATGACTCCGCTTCAATTATTATACATGATAAAATTTATTTATTTATATGTATTAATTTAAAAATAATTATATATTAATTATAATTCATTTTGCCATTTTATTAATTATTTTATTAATTTTTTAATTTTTTAATTTTTGTAATAATATTATAGATTTTCGTATTTATTCATTTAATTTTTTTGATTCATTTATAATTTAATTAATACTACTTATGTATAAAAAATATAATTTAACCAAATAAAATTAATTTATAAAATAAAAATTTTGATAGTCTATTTGTTTAATGCGACCTTATTGAATAGATTCAACAAAATGAAGATTTATATGATCGACTTTATCCATCAAACTGATGGGCATATAATCTATTACACTTACGGCATTTCTTCCAGTCGCCGGCACCAGAGGTACATTGGATGGACTCAATGAGTTAGGAATTGTTATTGCTTCGAGGTACAATCTTGTACTGCATACATTTGTTGAGAATGTTTGAAGTTGTTTTACTCACTTGCCATTAAGGTCCCCTGCAGTTCCAGAGCAAGAGCGTCAAGAAATAGCTATTGCTCATGTTTGCAGACACTTTGTGCAAGTTTTTTTACACTCTCATTACCATGTACCACCCATCACAATGTGGTGGTGGGAACATTCATCGTACGAAGCTAAAGAATGAGCACTCGTTATAGGATTCGTATGTGGTATGAAGTATTGTGGTGGTGGGAACCATTCATCGTACGCAGCTGGCGAGTCAGGTAAGTGAAAATACATTGCATAACTTTGATAGGATTGTCACTGTTACACATTTACACAAGTCCCATCAAAGTGGGGGGGCGACTGTAGGCACTGCATTTTTGCATGTGAGTCCCATGATGAGTCTCATATGGAGACACTACCTTTTTAGTTAAGGATATTGCGGGAAAACGGTCGTTGGAAGGGAATCGGTGTTTCATTAGATTTTTATTCACTTGTTTAGCTCCAAGCTCGCTCGTTGGACCTTCCGTTTTAAAAGCACCTTTACCTAAAAAACCCAGAACCATTTTAACCTTGGCCCAAAACCCACTCACCAAACCACCAACACAACACCTAGGCCCACCAAGACAAGGCCCACACGCCCATCACCCTAAAATACACCCAAATTAAATTAAATATTAATTAAATAATGTAATTGAATTAAATAAAATAATTAAACCATTTACCAATTAAATCAAACATAAAATATAATCCTACCTAATTTAGATAAATCAAATATATTAACTTCCTAACTAAACAAAATCACATACTAAATTAAAGAAATATTATGCCTAATTAACACCAATCAAATATTCAACCTTCCTAATTCACCAAAATTTGTCCCCCATCAAATCCCTTGCTTTCCTTGTCTAACACCAAATCAAATTCTCTCTTTAATGCCAAAATCTCTTCCTTGTGAGACAAGGATAAACCCCGAGCTATTGTCTATATAAACAACCCAAAACCAAAGCCAACCTCATATCCCAACTACAAGACACTCACGGCCAATACAAAAAAGAGCAAACACCAACCCTAAGACCTCTCTCTCATTCACGGCAGAACCAAAAAAAAACCCTAAACACTCACTGCTCACGCCTCTCTTCTTCCTCCTCTCAACCCCACAAAACCACACGGCCACAAGAACCCTTCAGCCACTTTAATGCCTCATAAAACTCACGCCTGGACCTTTGTTTCAGCCTCTTTGCCTCACGCTAAAACAGCCAAGTCATTCTCGACAGCTGCTCTGTCTTCCACACATCACCCACACTGCCCATCTCACGATTAAGCTACCCTCACCTGGACCCCACTCAACAAAACGCACACAAACACTTCACGCAGATCACTCACGCAGTCAACAAAAACAAACCCTTCACAACCCACTCAGCAGAGGCGCACACTGCCAACGTACCCAAGCTTTTTACGCACAAATACTGCCCTCAAACACCCTTCATTACACGTCTAAACTGTCCTAAAAAAAACCCTGACCTGCACGCAAAATCACCCTAAAAAAAACCCTGACCTGCACGAAATTCTGCCTCAAAACAACCTTCAAATTGCCGTGAAAACTGTACAGTTCTGCACCAAAAATCACCAAAAATCTGCACTGGAACAGTCCAGATTTTACCTCAAAACCAAACCGCGAGGAAACAACAGCAAAACGGAGGTCAAACAGCAAGCAAAACAACAAAACAGTGAGCTAAGACGTTAAACCAGTGAACCGGAGAAGTTGATAAGCTTTAAACCTTCCGATTTCCGTGAAATGTAAGTCCGAAAGTCGGCAAAAAAGGTTAGACCTGAGGGTATTTTTCACACACTTGTTTTCAGTTTTATTTTTATTATTTATTGAGTATTGTTCGCATGATTATTATGTCAAAATGCATGTTGTGGCCCTTGATTAGATAAATATGCATGTATTACGAAATATTGTATGTTGTGGCCTTGGAATAAATGAAAGATGTGTCAACTTTCGCGGTATATCGGATGGAAACCCGGACATAAATTTCATAGTCGATTCCGAATTGACGTAGTAGATCTGTACTCGGGATACAACTCCACGTACCGCTTGAGTAAACGGCACATTCTTTTGTTTTGTTGCTTTGATTTATTATTTTTCGTCATTTGAATTCCTACTACTTATTTATTTGATGTGTTCATGAGATGGTATTCAAGCATGATTTAACCCATTTAGCTGTTCATTTTCAAGCATGATTAGCCATTTATTTTGCGTTATGTTTAGGTTGTTCTTTGTTTTTCGCATTATATGATCAAAGTATGTTCATGAAATTGCCGTGGGATATTGCGAAATTAGGGCATATTCCTTCCTTTATATAGAGAAGTATCATTTGGGGTCGACAACTTCTGAAACGTGGGATCCGATGGCGAATAGGAAATGGTAAAACAACAGCCCGTATCTTCAGCAGTGACTGGATTCCAATTACAGGCCGCTCCAGGCCCCATCCATCGCATCTTCTGCACCATGAAGCTTGTCTGTCTCAATGCTAATAAAGGACAACCATACTTGGAATAGCGAGATGATTCATGCCTCTTTTGGAGAGATTGATGCATAAAATATTCTAAGAATTCCACTTCCTATAACACCTCAATAAGATAGAATTATTGGCACCTTGAAAAAAGTGGGAACTTTACAGTAAAGTCGGCTTATCACAAAGCAACAGCTATTATATGAGTCAACCAGGTTTCGTCTTCTCAACGGGGGGGGGGGGGGGGGGGGGGGGGGGCTATGGAAGAATATTTGGAAGTTGGACATTCCCCCAAAAATCAGATGCTTCATATGGAAGTGCATAAAAGGGTGGTTGCCCACATGTGTGAATCTATGGAAAAAAAAGTGTTACCCTCTGGAATTTGCCAGAGATGCAATAATCATGCAGAAACCATTGGGCATGCCATTTTCCAATGCAAATTTTTGAAACCCTGCTGGGAATTGGAGGGGCTGCAACAACTACTGAAAATGGCTAGATGCGGGTCGATTGGTGATGTTTTGGAATTCGGATTCGTGAATTATGATATGTCCAAAATGAGGCAGATCGCAACCTTAATGTGGGCAATATGGGAAGCTAGAAATGCTTGTATCTTTGCGAATACTACTTGTAGCGTGGAGCATATCTGTAACAAGGCAGAAGCGACACTATTATCTTTTGATGGCATTCAGAATC
Source organism: Zanthoxylum bungeanum (assembly GCA_019454045.1). Taxonomy (NCBI): domain Eukaryota; kingdom Viridiplantae; phylum Streptophyta; class Magnoliopsida; order Sapindales; family Rutaceae; genus Zanthoxylum; species Zanthoxylum bungeanum. Next base: position 49,266 of record SKCR01026145.1, on the reverse strand, counting down.
AAATGGGTGATGATGGCGGGTTTCTGTACCAGCTGAGGGGGCAGAATTGGCAGGCCCCTCCAGCAGGCTTCATCAAGATTAATGTAGATGCGGCCTTTAATTTTGAGAAGTAGATGGTGGGACTGTGCCTGGTGATGAGAGACAGTAATGAGTCAATCATTGGTATAGGAACTAAAGTGATACCATTTTTTGAAGATATTGAATTGGCAGAAGCGTAAGCTATTTTGTTTGGTATCCAAAGAGCCAAGTCAACGGAATTTTCGGCTATCATTCTTAAGTCGGATGCCAAAAATGTCATTGACTTAATTCTTGGTACTTTTTCTACAACTAAAGAAATCGAGTGGATTACTCAAGAGATAACGGATGCCGGTGCTCTCTTCGCTTCTTGCTCCTTTCTTTTTACACCAAGATGTTCTAATTTAATTGCTCATAACCTTGCCAAATTGGCATGTAATCTTGACATTCTGGTTTTTGGAGGGAGAACTAGTATCCCCCAAATCAGTTGTTAGACTCTCAATGTTTGCTTATTCATAACCGCTACGCTAAGCTCAAGATATCAACAAAAAAGACTTCACAATCTTAGGGGAGGTTTTTAATGTTGAGAATCATAATGGACATCTTGATTTCACACGACCATCATCGTATTTAAGAATAAATTTTGATCTTATATTGCTATTCTTAATCCTATCAACCCAAGATTTATAAGTTTGATTATAGTCTGGACATGTTTTAATATTTGATAACGTTGGGGTTCCATATTTTAATATTTTAATAGTACAATGAATTTCAAGATTTTGTAATGATATAGATATAGCTACGTTGTTGCTGCTAGTAAAAAAAGAAGGAAAACAAATAATGGTTTATAAATAATATTTTTTATTTTTTTATGTTAAATAATTACGGTATATTTTTCTACTATTTTGATAGTTATAAAGCTACAAATTTTACTTTTTAAACTCAATTTTTAAAATAAATCACGATTAGTGATTGTAAATTTTTATTATTAACTAAACACTTAAAAATTATATTTCGATCAAAACATATTTTCATCATCGCAATATTAAACATTAGCCATAATAAAAAAATATAATTTTTAAAAATATAATAGTAAAATATTATATCCCATAACTTTAATATAAAATCTCAATAATAGTTAATTGTGAGAGTTTCTTTTTATAAATTCTGAACCATGTTTTTTTAATGATAGGGCATTACTAACATAATAATAATGCGACGCACAAGTTAATGGGCCACATGATCTTAAAAAAACATTTTGGAATCAAAATCCAAACCAAACAAAATCAAACAAAAAAATCTCTTAATGAGTAAATTATATAAATTTTCTGACATTATTGTATTATATATGATATCATTAATTTATCAAGTTTCATAAAATATAAATCTCTTTTTATGATATCTGTTTATGTCAACTTATGTTTTTCCATTCCTCACTTGACGTATGATAGAACCATCTTACCATTGTTTATCTCATATTCTTATCTATCAGTGCTACACCCATTTTTTTTCCTAATTATTTTATTTTTAAATTTATCTTTCTCAGCCATCCATATTTTTTGGACGTATTGATACATTATTGTTCATCATTCTAACGGTTTCATAAAACATTGCAAGTCTCACGACTATTCTATAAAAAATTTCTTTAAATTTTTAAAAAATAGACCATAAATACACATTTCCATTCCTTCAATCTTATTAAATTTTGTATGTAATATCTCGATGGATTTTCTTTTAGAATAAAAGGTCCAAACAAAATTCCAAAGGCAATGAGTTATGAAAAGATGAATCGGTTATGATGTTATCCTTCTAGTGGTACAGACCATATATTATGTTTGGTATGGTCCCACACTTACCTCTGCCGATTGTATTATTAGTGATCAGCATTTTCAGATGCTGACACGTATGCATACTTCATACTTGCATTAACTTTGGATAATGATGGAATCAACTGTAACATTTATATGGATTTCACTTATCACCCTTTAACTAATACTCGACATTAATTGTTAATAAGTTTAATTACATTTTGTTCCAGATATATGGTGGTGATTAAAAGTTGTAGAGTGAGGATCTAATACTGTAATGAGTTTGTGTTAATCTTTAGATCGACAGTATAAAAAAAGAGATATTCACGTGAAATCCACATTAGTGGTTAACACAAACTCAACACGTTTGTTTAAAAAAAAAAGAAGTTTATATTGTTCAACTCAAAGGAAATTTGATACCCTTCCAACTCATGTGAGTGTGATTCAAATATAGACAAAACCGTTATTTATAACATAACATGTGATTGTATCATTTATAATTTATATTCAAGATTAAGTTAAATCATGTTGAATTTTTTATAATGTTACACGTGTATTAATCACAATTAAAGTTTGAAGGCATTAAAAGTGGAGAGAATACCTTCAAAATATTGTGCTTGACCAATTCAGAGTTCGATTAAATTTTGACTTTGCTTTTGAAATCCAATAACGTTGACCTACACAATTATATGCGTTGTTTGATTAAAATCTCTGTTTTTCCTCAATAAAAATTTATTTCTTAGTTTATAAGTTTATGAAAACTCTCCCATTTTTATATAAGCTCATTAGCGCATATATGACATTTTATGTGGATGTGTTAGCATTCGGTTGACATGTGTTAATTGATGAATTGCTTTATGATTGCATGATGCAAATCTGTCATAGGGCATGTTGAAATATTATGTGTTATTACACATGTCATTATTCATGCTTAATCTAACTTGTATGTTAATATAAGTTAGATTGTTATTAAAGTTGATCAATACTGAACGTGGTCTGTGACATCATGTACTTCGAAGTACTGAGTCGGGGTTAAAGTATCTCTAATATTTATCATATAGATTTCCGGAGTAAATACTCTCTGGAGTGCATATAGATTGGAATAGACTGATTTTGGAGTGAATGAAATGACCTAGTGATATCCTTCCGAGATCAAGATTGAATCTCTTTGTTCATATAGTTTGTAGAGGTTGTTCTGACCTCTCCCGTCTACTAATACTATTGAATAATATCATAACAAGTGGTATCCAATCCACCCATTAAACTTTTATCTGATTGTAACAGTTCCACTAAATAGACGTGTTGATAAAGAGTTAACCGTGTGGCGACACGTGACCTAGGGTAGAAGGTTAAATTTTGGCGGACAGTAAATTCAAATCAAATCCTCGCCCAATCCGAGTCTATCAGTTGTCGACCTTTCCGATGCTGACAATTATGCATACAGGCATTATAAGTTTTGGATCATCAATCACGCTAAGTGTTCCATTGTGTCCCATCCTCCCACGCCATTAATAAAAAAATGTCACAAATTTATTTATTAATAATATAAAGGATATATCGTTATTAATTAGACCAAAATCAGCAATTATAGAAACGGAGCAGAGACATGGAGGTGAGACTAAACACAAAATGGATAGCAACGGTGGCGAGCATATGGATTCAGTGCTGCGTCGCTGGTACTTACACTTTCAGCATCTACTCTTCCACTCTCAAGTCAACCCAAAACTATGACCAGTCAACGCTCGAGTCAGTGGCTGTCTTTAAAGATATCGGTGGCAGCGCTGGCGTTTTGTCAGGCCTCCTCTTCTCCTACGTCACACTCAACAACCATAGGCGTACTCGCTTTCTTCGTGGGCCATGGGTGGTTCATTTGACGGGTGCTATCCTCTGCTTTACTGGGTACTTCTTAATATGGGCCTCTGTTGTGGGGCTGATTCACAGGCCAGTACCTGTGCCGTTGATGTGCTTGTTTATCTTCATTGCAGCTCATTCACAGACGTTCTTTAATACCGGTAATATTGTTACCGGCCTTATGAACTTTGGTAATTATAGCGGGACAATTGTGGGTATCATGAAGGTATATAAGTAACACGTGAACATTTTTATTTTTAATTTTGTTAATTTCATATCGGATTAGATGTTAAAGCATATAAAGTTTTGTTCTTGTCCAGGGCTTTTTAGGTCTAAGTGGAGCAGTGCTAATCCAAGTGTATAATACAATATGCAAGGGCAATCCTAGCGCGTTTCTTCTGATTCTTGCATTGTTTCCAACCCTTGTGTCCCTTCTGCTCATGTTTCATGTAAGAATTTATGGAACAGATTCAGTTGATGACAAGAAGCACTTGAATGCTTTCTCTGCTGTTGCTGTGACAGTAGCTGTCTATTTCATGGTCATTACAATTATGGAAAGTATCTTAACTTTTCCATTATGGGCACACATCATTACATTAATAATTCTGTTGCTTCTGCTTGTATCACCTCTTAGAATTGCAATCGTAGCCAATATGGAGGAGGAGGCCCCTGCATTTTCTACGGAACCAGATCCCGTGGCATATCAAGAGCTGCCTGATGATGAAAGTCAAGTGAAGGCTGCTTTTGATGACAAAGTAATGAAAGATGAAGAGGATGTGAATCTCTTGCAAGCAATGTGCACGGTAAACTTCTGGTTGTTGTGCATTGCCACATTATGCGAATGGGATCGGGGATTGCTACAATGAACAATATCGGTCAAGTAGGAGATTCTCTTGGATACACAACCACTGAAATAAATTCTCTGGTCTCATTGTGGAGTATATGGAATTTTTTTGGTCGTTTTGGAGCAGGTTATGTGTCAGATGTATTCTTGCACAAAATTGGCTTGGCAAGGCCAATATTCATGGTAATTACTCTAGTTACAATGTCAATTGGTCATATAGTTATTGCAGTTGGCTTTCCAGGAAACTTGTTTGTGGGTACCATTATAGTGGGTGTTTCTTATGGTTCCCAATGGTCTCTAATGCCTACGATTACATCCGAAATATTTGGTGTAGGACATATGGGGACTATTTTCAACACAATTGCCATAGCATGTCCTGTTGGATCTTACCTATGCTCTGTGAGAATCATTGGGTATATTTACGACAAGGTAGCTAGCAGTGAAGATCACTCTTGCTATGGCACTGGATGCTTCATGTTATCTTTTCTGATCATGGCATCCGTTGCTTTATTTGGAAGTCTTGTTTCCTTTATGTTGTTCTTTCGAACAAGGAGGTTCTATAACCAGGTTGTTTTGACAAGGTTGCGGCATTGTTCAAGAACATAACCACCAGAGTTTCACATGTACAGGCTGCAGAAAACAAAAGCAATTCCATTTTCCGTTTCTGTATAATGGCTAGATGCCAGTGTCAAACATTTTGAAGTATGTATTCTTCTATCTTTTTATTTTAAAAATCTCGAACCCAGATTGATTAGTGTCAGCCACATTTAATCAAAGTTTAAAATATATTTTGCATTTAGTCCATCACATATAAAAGGCATAAACATACATAGCAAGATACAGTAAATACATGCATGCCACTTAAAAAAACAAAAACAATAATAATAATCAGCGCATACGTGAATGTAATTGTCCAAAATTAGTTTTTTTCCTTTCTAATTTTTAATTTAAAAATTAAATATCTCCATATTTCAAGAAAAAAACTATTTTAAATCATATCTTTTAAAACAAATAATTAACAAGAAAAATAAGTAAAAAAAGTCACTTACATTTGAAGAGATTGACCATCATTTTCAAACACACATCTCTTCCATCAGGAGAACATTTTCACTTACATTATGGACACGCATAAATACATTCATAATTTTGCTACTTTTACGAGCCTCGCATCTCAGAATTGAAATATATCAAAGCCAGGGGGAGGATACAAAGATGATATATCAATTGTTTTACATACTATATTTAGACTCGAATTGAATGATTCGATTGTGTTATTTCCAATCCTTCAAAAAAAAAAAACACGAGATGATATATTTTACACTGCAGTTGATCAGTGGACCCTAGCGACGAGTGTGGAAAATAATTATACGCAACTTATTTAGCAAAAACTTAATGGTTAGACATTACAATACATGCGATTGCACATAATCAAAAGTATTAGTTGTCATCAAATGTAATGCCACATCATCCGAGAATGCCATCATGACACTCAAAAGATGGAGAAAATCTACCATACAACGGAGGTATATTTTAGTAAATGACATCAAATGTATACCGCGTTGTATGGTAGATTTTCTCCATCTTTTGATTCGATAGAGAATAACACAAAAGAATCATTCGATTCGAGTCTAAATATAGTAGGTAAAATATTTGATTATCTTAATCTCTTATAAAAACACATATCTTCGTTACTAGCACTAGTTATAATTTTTTGACAAAAATTCATATTGAACTTGAGATATGTGTTTTTGAAAAAAAATAGCTCGAAGATGCAAGCAGAGTACGTTTACTTTGCTTTAGCTTCCTCTGTCTGCCTATATTTTCTAATTGAGAGTATTAATTAAATAACAGACAAAGTACGTTTACTTTGCTGTTGCCGTTATTTGTAACGGCAACAATGATGAATTTATAACGGAGCCTTGAATTGACAAAAATTGAAAGTTAGAGGACTGAATTGACAAAACTGAAAGTTAACGGACTTAAATGAAAAAACATGAAAGTTAGAAGGTCACTTTTGCATTTTTGCCTTTTTAATTTAAAAATTAAATATCTCTGTATTTCAAGAAAAAACTATTTTAAATCATATCTTTTAAAACATATAATTAACAAGAAAAATAAGTAAAAAATGTCACTTACATTTGAAGAGATTGACCATCATTTTCAAACACACATCTCTTCCATTCGGAGAACATTTTCACTTACATTATGGACACGAATAAATACATTCATAATTTTGCTACTTTTACGAGCCTCACATCTCAGAATTTAAATTTATCAAAGCCAGTGGGAGGATACAAAGAGGTTATCACTAACATTTTCCACTGAGAGGAGTCTGTTAGTCGACTGCCCTTCTGCTAAATTCTCTACAGCACATGATCCAGTAACATATCATGAGCTGCCTTATGATGAAATTCAAGTGAAGGCTGCATTTGATGACAAAATATTGAAGGATAGAGAGGATATGAATATTTTTGCAAGCAATGTGTACTCTAAAACTTTTGGCTGCTATTTATTGCCATGTTTTGTGGAATGGGCTTCGGGCTTGCCGCTGTAATCTATATCGGTCGATTAGGAGAATCTATTGGCTACATAACCACTGAGATCAATTCTCTAGTCTATTTTGTGGAGTTTATGGAACTTTCTTGGCCGTTTTGGAGGATGGTACATGTCAGATATATTCCTGGACAGTATGGGCTGGGAAAGGCCTTGTTTTATTATCATTACTCTAGCAAAATGTCCGTTTGTCGTATTATTGTTGCTTCTGGTTTTCCAGGAAACTTGTATGTGGGGTTCAGTTATAGTTGGTATTATGGTTTCAAGTGGTCGTTAATGCCTACAATTACATATGCAATGGCTCTCACCGCTTCATGTTATCTTTTCTGATCCTGGTATCTGTTGCTTTTTTGGGATGTCTTGTTGCATTCCTGTTATTCTTTCTGTTATGAAACATAGTCTCTAATATATTTACATGTTTGTCCTCTTAGGATCTAACCATACATGTATTACTAGTCCTAGATTTATTTACAAACTAATTGAAATAAATCTAAGTTAATCACAACACAATTGCATACATTTTTTCTTGTAGAGACCTCTTAATCAAACTTAATTGATTGCTTAACTTAATAAGCAAATGGTCTTATTTATAAGAGGGAAACCAAGTCACTATTAGCTTACATGTATGGATTACTATTAATCCTTGATTACTATTTAATCACATGTATTTGGATGCATAATGACTTTCTCTAACCCTTCCAAAAAAGTTACCATCATGGGTGTACCATATGTTCCCCACTTAACATTTTACTAATTGTTGTTGATTAACAACTCTTGTTGTTACTTAATAATTTCCAACATGAAATTATTACTAATTGTTGTTATTTAACAACACCAAATAATTCCCAATCAACAATTTCCAACATCTCTCACTCACACATGATGGGATCAACAATTTTTATTATCTCTACAAGAATAATTCATACTTTGCAATTGTGTCGTGCGACCAACATACTTCGAGAGCTCAATTGCTATACATCTGTTAGGAATATATAGCTGCTCAAAAAATGGATAGAACCATAGTTGATTATGTATGCAGTATCCTCGATCATTTATCACATTATATCTCTCTCGATCTCTTTTCGAATGTAATAATTAGTTTGTATTCACAATCATGTTTGATCACATAGAATAACATAATTGATCGACCAGTGAATACAAGCTAATGTGATATTACTCATATAATGATCTTTATCCTTTCTCGAATCTCTCAACTTTGATTCAATTCGCTTTTCTAGAGACGTTCTTTCAGATCGAATCTCTCATGATCTTTCAGCAACACTCCAAGATAGTGATCACCAAATCAAAGTTTTAAGAAGCAGACAAGAGTCTAAAGGGTACAATGTAAGATTGAAATAATCTCAAGGGTCTCACACAATATCAAGATTGAGATCTTTACTTGTATTACCCTTAATAGTCGCTAATGTACACATGGTATGAAAACATGTGCTACAATATTCTCTCATTTCCCATGGAGCGCATGACTCATAAAATACCGTACAGATTATATTTCAGACAAACACAATGTCTAACTCATATCTGACATTAAGACAAGTAAGGTGAAACGAACTTATTCACCTTAGGTCATATTACAGAGAAAGTGACCCCATACGACATTACATAATTTTTAAGCTTGAGCTCTCTAGATTATCACTCAGATAATTAGCTTAAAAATTTATCTCATATCTCATTAACACAAAGTAATGGAGGCGATTGCCCGTGTGAGAGGGCCAATCATTCACTTGTCCGACATACTTCTAATACTAACCAATAGTATATTTGCTTAAACATGTATCAACATAATAACATGTAAGCATTGAACACAAATATCAATGAGTATTAACATTAGTAAACATTATTTGGGAAAAATACATATCATAATATGTAAGCACATTAACATCTACGCAATCCCTTAGTTTTTACATGTCTAACAAAGACATCTCTAGGAATATGCTTGGTCAATGGATCTGCTACCATTTCTTGCGTAGAAATGTACTTCATGTTTACCTCTTCTCGTGCAACTATGTCTTTCACAAAGTTATATTTGGTATCTATATATTTCGTTTTACAATGGAATTTTGGGTCTTTTGTGTAGGCTATCGCTGCTTCACTATCACAGTTAACTAATACTGGACCAGAAGCTTCATTTGACATACCCAAATGATCCAAGAACCTTTTCAACCACACAGCCTCTTGTACTGCTGATGAAAAGGCCACAAATTCAACTTTCATTGTGGATAAGGCTATACAAGACTGTTTCTTACTGCTCCATGAAATGTCATCATCGTTTAGCAAGAAAACAAAACCGGAGGTAGATTTTCTTTCATCTAAATCTCCTCCCCAGTCAGCATCAGTATAACCTCTCAATTGCAGATCATTTCCTTGATACCACAATGAGTAATCAGTTGTCTCTCTCAGATACCTAAATATTCTTTTAACTGATTTCCAATGTGCTAGTCCTGTATTGGATTGGTATATACTTATCATTCCAACAGCGAAACAAATATCAGGTCTTGTACACAACATTGCGTACATTAAACTTCCAACTGCATTTGCATAAGGAACTTTATTCATTTGTTCCTTTTCATGTGGAGTTTCAGGACACAATCTATGACTCAAAGCTTCAGTTCTTGTGATAAGAGTATCAATAGGTTTGCAAGCCTGCATTGGGAAACGTTCAAGAATTTTCTTTATATATGACTCATGTGAAAGAGATAATAAATTCTTTGAACGATTTCTTGAGATCTTAACCCCAATAATATATGCAGCTTCACCCATATCTTTCATCTCGAAGTTAGATGATAACCATTCTTTGATGTGTTTTACAAACTCCTTATCATCTCCGACTATAAGTATATCATCCACGTACAAAGATAAGATAATGAACTTATCTTTATCTCTCTTGGTGTACACACAATGATCTTCATCTATCATTGTGAAATCATTCGAAATGATTGTATTATGGAATCATACATATCATTGTCTAAACGATTGCTTGAGACCATATATAGACTTTAAAAGTCTACATACTTTCTCCTCTTCATTTTCTTTATTGAAACCTACTGGTTGTTCTATGTAGATTTCTTCATCAAGTTCTCCATTGAGAAAAGCAGTCTTTACATCTATTTGATGTAATTCTAGATCCATGCTTGCTACTATAGCCAGAATCAAGCGAATTGAGGTAAACCTTACAACGGGTGAAAAAGTCTCTCCGTAGTCAATTCCTTCATGTTGTGTATACCCGTTTGCTACAAGCCGTGCTTTATACCTTTCGATATTGCCATCGGTATTACGCTTTATTTTAAGAACTCATTTGTTCTTGATAGCTTTGCGTCCTTTGGGTAGATCAACCAATTTCTAAACTTGGTTGGACCTCATTGACTTCATTTCTTCTTCCATTACTTTCATCCATTTTTCCTTAGCAGGACACTGAAGAGCCTCTTTTATGTTTCTAGGTTCTTCATCCTCTTGAGGTAGAATCATAAAGGTTTCTCCTTCGATATCGAAACGACGTCGATGAATGCCTATACGATTACTACGTCGCAATTGGGATTCTAGTGGTGGAATTGATTCCTCACTTTCCATATTATTCCCATTTGGATCGTGCACATTGTTCCCACTTGGATTATGTACATCACTCCCACTCGGATCACATAAATGAGACTCGTGTGAAACTAATTCATCATTTTGAGATTCATGTGAAACAGATTCATCATGTTTTCTCAAATTTCTCTCATCACTCCCACTTGAATTAGGTAAACCCGAGTGTTCACCAATCATGTGATCCATGTGATCTTGAGTTTCATATAGAGATAAATCTTGACCTATCTCTCCATGCTTAGGAAAATCATTTTCTAAAAATGTGATATCTCGTGATTCAAATTCTGTCACGCCTGCATTTTCATGTTCACCTATGCAAACATACCATTTTGATTGTTCAGAATATCTTATAAAGATACATTTTTTTCCTATTGGGCCTAACTTTCTATGTTCGTGAGAACGCACATGAACATAGGCCGCACAACCCCAAGATTTCAGAAAGTGAATATATGGTTTGCGACCTGTCCATAACTCATATGGTGTGGTGGCAACAGATTTTGATGGCACTCGGTTAAGTATATATGTGGCAGTTAATAATGCATCACCCCAATAGGTTATAGGCAAATTTTCTTGTGCCACCATAGACCTAACCATTTCAATAAGAGTTTTATTTCTTCTTTCCGCAACACCATTTTGTTGAGGAGTAGCATGAGTAGTCAACTGACGACTAATTCATTTTTCATCACATAATTCTCTGAACTGATCAAATAAATACTCACGACCACGGTTAATGCGTAGTGCTTTAATTTTCTTGTTCAGTTGATTTTCTGTTAAATTCATAAATTTCTTAAAACATTCTAACGCTTCAGATTTATGAGCAATCAAATAGACATAACTAAAGCGTGTAAAATCATCTATGAATGTGATGAAATAAAATGCTTCATGCATTGCCCTGACATTCATTGGACCATATATATCTGAATGAATTAATTGTAATGGAAATTCTGCTCTAGTCCCTTTTCCAAATGGTTTTCTCACAGTTTTTCCAGCCAAACAATATTCACAGGTTGACAATTCTACCTTCTCAATATTTCACAGAAAGCCTTCTTTGGCTAATATGTTCATTCTTTGTTGGCCAATGTGGCCAAGTCTAGCATGCCACACAATTACATCACTATCATTACTGACAGATGAAGTAACAAACGAAAAACTTGAATTGTGATTGAAACATTCACCATTCAATATAATAAAACCATCAAGAAAATAACCAGAACCATAATGTACTGTACCTAAGTACAAATCAACACCAAATTTATGGAAGTTCAAATTGAAACCTAAATTAACCAAAACCAACACAGAAACTAAATTTCGACGAATTTGTGGAGCAAACAATACATCATGTAGTAGTAAAGTTTTTCCACCATGCATGACTAACTTGCATGTTTCTATTCCTTTGACTTCAACCCGTGAGTTGTTGCCAACATATATCCACTTCACCTCAGGTGAAATTCGTTGAAATTCCACGAAGGCATCTCTATCATTCGCTACATGGTCTGTGGCTCCTGAGTCTACAGTCCACAAAGGATTAGATTCAGTTGGAAAGATTGAACTTGAAACACATATTTCATTTGAATATGCACGAAAGGTATTCACCTTTTTAGGCTCAGTGTAGTCACGAGCAAAATGACCTTTCTTACCACAGTTAAAACATTTAACCTTTGCCATGTTTTTCTTTTTGGTAGGACGTTTTCCTTTCCCATGTTGATTGGTTTTTTGTTTCTTTTCTGGCTTGGAAGAATTTTGTTCTTTTCCGAACTGGAACCCACCACCATGAAATTTTCTTTTCTTCTTGAAACCCCCAGGTTTGCTAGTTTCTGTCATATACACTTCAGTATTTGACTTAGCGGCCGCAAGTCGGTCGCTTTCTAATTCAAGGTGATGTTTAGCATCATCAAAGGTTTTGATGCTCTCATTGTGGGTCAAATGCATCTTCATATGCTCCCAGCTATTTGGAAGAGAACGAATGACCGCTTGGACTTTTTGTTCATCTGTAAGAACATGTCCAGCATCTGCCAGTTCAGTAATCATGTTTGACATTTGCCTTAAGTGTTTTGACATAGTAAACTCAGGGCGTTTCTTGTATGTGTCAAACTTGATTGTCAGTGACCTGAGTTTGGTTATTGAGGTACTACCAAACTTTTCAGCTAGCGTCATGTCCTTAGCCATGTCATATTTCCTAAACTCTTTCATTAGGTCATTATCCATACTGCTTAGCAACGTAATGCGGGCAATTGAATTCTTTTTCTTTCAGGCCTCATAAGCCTCTCGGTCTCGCCTGTGTTGGGCCGTAGTGCCCTGTTCAGGTTCATCCATGCTCATTTTCAAAGTTTCAAGAACCTCTTGTTCTTCTAGCACAAATTGGATTTTCATGCTCCAAATTTCATAATTATCGCCATTCAGTTTCTCACCCTTGTTGAGTTCAGCGATAATGTTTTTTGTTGCGGAAGCCATTAAAAAAACACAAAATTTCTACAGACATTCATGCACAATTGTTAATACTTTTTTTATTTTATCATGAAACGAATTATGTTTAATAAAATTCTTCAATGTGGTTATAGTCAAAAGGCCACTATGTGTCCAATCATCATCCAATTACCCAATGTAAAAATATTATCAACATAATCATGAAGGGGTTATTTAGGGGTGAATCCGGTAACGCAGCGGAAGCGGTGAAAATCCGATTTTCAGATTTCAAAAACTTTTTCTCGGATAAATTAAATAAACACATTTATTTAATTACCCAATATTCAAATTATGAAATAAAATTTCAAATGAATCAAATTCAAGTGAAATTACCAAATTACCCTTATATGGTATTTTGTCCATTTTAGTCCGAAATTGATCTAATCAATTTTGAATGATTCTAAATCATTTCTAAGATGAACTTAGCATGTTCAAAACATCAAAACACCAAAAGCCACAAAATCCCCAAAATTCCATGCCATTGCCGTGAGCACCATTTGGTGCCAAAAATGACCATTTGGTCATTCATGCTTCAAAACTCATCCAAATGAAATCCAATCAACATGAACTTTGCATGCATCATATACACACCCAAATGCTCAACATAACTCAAAACCCCCAAATTTAGAATAGGTTATAAACCCTAATTTTTCAATTTCCACAAATTGGATAAATTAGGCCATTTACATTAAATCAAATGTTTCAATCATCAATCTTTCATCTAATTCAAGTCTCAACACAATGAAACAACTCAAGATCAAATCTAGGTTATTTAAGAGTGGGTCAACAACTCTAGAATAGCAACATGGTTTCATAAACCTTAAAAGAATACATATAACTACAATAGTTACATCCTTTCTTCATCATACATGCTTTACAACTTCACCAAACTTTCCATCACAAAAACGCAAAGAACAAAGAAAGAAATAACCTAAGGATATCATATATGGAAGCCTAGATCCTAAGGAACAATTTCCTTACTCATAGTAAGTTGGAGAAAACTTACTAAAATCAAGCTTTCCTTGGTTTTTCTTTTCTTTCTCAAGCTTCTTTAAGTTCCTTCAATGGTGTTTTGCTTTTGTGAAATGTGTATTAGGTTATGAAATGAAGATGAAATGAAAACAATATATACTTGTAATAAATAACCCTTGGCCGAAATTACAAGCATTTATTTTACAATTTTTCATTTCAATTTCATTTAACTAAAGTTTGGTCAACTTGATTAAATATCTAAAAACAACTTTATTAGATATTTATTTAAGTCAACAATTGCAACTAACATCATTAACTTTAATTATCCTAACATAAGATATTTATATTTTAATTAATTTAATCATTTAACAATTAAATAATTAATTAATTAATCAAATACAAATATATTAAATATATGTACAATATTTACATTAAATATTAAAAACATATATTCATTTAGGAAATAAGTCAAATAACTCATTTTGACTATTAATTAATGTGTATTTAAATTAATCAAGTATTAAATGTAAATACACAATAATTAAGGAAATGACTATCTAGTCTCTTTAGCATGTATCTTGCGTTTAACCATTAAACGACTTTATAAATAATCAATATTTTATTTATGTTGCTCTGGTGCTCAACGAGTATGTTTCATTATTGAGACTCTCTAGGTTCAGGTATATCCGTCACAAAATCTAATTTCGTGTCCATAATCTATCCACCCGTAGATTATGACGATCACGGATAATCTCGCTGAACCATACAGGTCGAGGTCATCGCAAATGTATAATTCCTCCGTCACAGGTATCCGGATAAATCCCAGAGATATAGATGTAAACGTCAAATCTCTATCGGGATTATCCAGTCGACTATTCTATTAGCAATCTCAAAAGAATGTTTAGAACTAGCTTCTAAACTTTACCACGGGCCCATGGATTTATCTGATTGCTAATCATATGGACTACCTATGCTCTGGTACACAGAACTGACGGATCCTATCTTGATACACATAGGACACCCTGAGGATCTATCTACACCCAACGAACAGGCGGAGGTCTGATCTTAATAGATCGGTGACGTGACTGCCGTCTAAGTGTAGAAGATGTCTCATGTGCCCACAATGGCATCTCAAGTCTAAGAATCACAAGTGCTACTCAACCCAAGAAGATTCTTATTGACGCTGGTGTACCATCCATTAAGAATCTTCGGTGAGTCGTTCAGTGTTTATCCGCTATAAACACCTACACGTCTATACTAGTCTCCAAGACTAATGGTTCATTGAGAAACCATTGGAATCATATATTCCAGTATACGACATGTACCGGTCTCAACGGGTTTACTATACTGACCAAGTAGTGTAAACCTTGACCAGGAACTGTCTGAGAATGACAACGTCATGATACGACTCAATGTCCGTTGCGACGCTTTTGCAATTGTACCATGACTAATCATTCTAAGGTCATTACGTCTTTACCATATAAAAGAAATATAGATTATATTATAGAAACTGCATATATTATTCATAATAATAATGTTTTACAGAAGTATTTAACAGAAATACAACCGGGAATTGGCGCTCTGAGCACCAACCCCAACAAAATCTCCCACTTGCTCTAGTGCCAATATCGATTGTATCTAATACCCATCGACTCCACGTGTTTATCAAAAAACTTCGGAGGTATGGCCTTCGTCAGCGGGTCTGCTACATTATCTTCACTTGGTACCTTGCACACGACAATATCCCCTCGCGACACGATCTCTCGAATGATGTGGTACTTGCGTTCCACATGCTTCGACTTCTGATGCGCCCTCGGTTCCTTTGCTTGCGCAATGGCTCCAGTATTATCACAGTATAACGGAATCGCATTCTCGATACTTGGGACAACTCCCAATTCTGTGATAAAGTTCTTTATCCACACAGCCTCTTTTGCAGCTTCAAAAGCTGCAATATATTCCGCCTCAGTGGTGGAATCAACTGTCGATCCCTGTTTGGAACTCTTCCAACAAACTGCACCTCCGTTAAGGGTAAAGACAAATCCAGATGTAGACTTTCTATCATCGGGATCCGATTGGAAATCGGAGTCTGTATACCCATTAACCTGCAGTTCGTTTCCTCCATATATAATCAACTTATCCTTAGTACCTTTAAGATACTTTAGGATATGTTTAATGGCCATCCAATGGTCATTACCTGGATTGGACTGATATCGACTAGTTACGCTAACAGCGAAACTGATATCAGGCCTCGTACATAACATGGCATACATTATGCTACCCAAACACGAAGCATAAGGTTGGTTAGACATTCTAACCTTCTCATCTTCTGTTTGTGGACACATCTTCTTAGAAAGATGAATCCCATGTCTGAACGGTATGTTTGCTGTCTTACAGTTACCAAAGCTATACCGTTCCAAGATCTTATCTACGTACGTTGATTGGGATAACCCAATCAGCCTCCTTTGTCTATCTCTATAGAGTTTTATCCCTAAAACATAGGAAGCTTCTCCCAGGTCCTTCATGGAGAAATTCTTACAGAGGTACGCTTTCACGCTTTGCAACATTCCTAAATCATTCCCAATGATTAGGATGTCATCAACATATAGGACTAAAAATACGACCATGCTCCCACTGGCCTTCTGATACACACAGGATTCTTCCGAATTCTTGAGAAAACCAGACGATCTAATAATCTCATCGAATCGAAGATTCCAACTTCGTGAAGCTTGTTTAAGTCCATAAATGGACTTCTTAAGCTTACATACCATGCCCGAGGTTTCGCTGGATGTGAAACCTTCCGGCTGTTCCATATAGATTTCTTCATCAAGAAATCCATTTAGAAAAGCCGTTTTGACATCCATTTGCCAAATCTCGTAGTCATGATACGCAGCTATAGAAAGCAAAATCCGGATAGACTTAAGCATTGCTACCGGCGAAAAAGTTTCATCGTAGTCGACGCCAGGTCGCTGCGTGTAACCTTTTGCTACCAGTCGGGCCTTGTAAGTTTCAACCTTACCGTCAGGCCCGCGCTTCCTCTTGTAAACCCATTTACAACCGATAGGAACAATTCCTTCGGGAAGCGGAATCAAGTCCCAAACTTGATTTTCATGCATTGAGTCTATCTCGGATTTCATGGCACTTTGCCATTTCACGGAGTCGATGTCCAACATCGATTCTCTATAGGTGAAAGGATCTGTCTCTTCAACTAAGAGAACATCCAGACTCTTTTCTTGTATCAAATACAAGCGTTCAGGAGGTCTAAATACCCTTTCCGACCTACAGAGTGTGTGTGTTGAAGGTCCTTCATCTACTTGAACTTCAGGTTCCTCCGTTGGTTCGTTGTTTTCAGGTTGGACTTCATCAAGCTCAACCTGTCTATGATCACCACCTTCTGACAAAAATTCTACTTCTAGAAATTTTGCGAAGCGAGCTACGAACACATTTCGATGCTCGGTATCATAGAACAGATATCCCCTCGTGTTCGAGGGATATCCAACAAACCTAAACTTTTGCCCTCGAGGCGAAAGCTTACTTTGCTGAGTTACCCTGACATAGGCAGGACAACCCCAAACCTTAATATAATTAAGATTCGGTCTCCTACCGAACCATATCTGATACGGTGTCGTAGGAACAGCCTTTGAAGGAATCTTATTCAAAAGATGTGCGGCTGTTAAGAGACAGTAGCCCCATAAGTAATAGGGCATATCTGTGAAACTCAACATCGATCGGACCATATCCAATAAAGTCCGATTTCTCCTTTCAGATACACCATTGTGCTGTGGTGTACCTGGAGGAGTATATTGAGCGAGAATCCCATTCTCCTTCATATAATCCATGAACTCACCACTCATATATTCGCCGCCTCGATCTGATCGAAGGCATTTAATATATTTACCAGTTTGTTTTTCTACTTCATTTCGGAACTCTTTGAACTTTTCAAAGGTTTCCGATTTATGTCGCATCAAATACACATAACCATACCGTGATAAATCATCGGTAAAGGTAACGAAGTACGAATAACCACTGTGAGCAGTTTGACTTAGTGGACCACATACATCAGAATGTACGAGTTCCAGTAAGTTAACGGCACGGTGTCCAACTTAATTAAGTCATTATACCAAATAAAATATTGCAACTTCCTAATCCAAAATATTATATACTAAATTAAAGAAAATATTAAATTAAATCATACCTAATTAAGATAAATCACAAATATTATATACCTTACTTAACCAATATCATGCCTAAACAAGATAAATCAAATATTCAACCTTCATAATTCACCAAAATTTGTCCCCCCAATCAATCAAATCCTTTCATTGTTTGACACCAAATCCAATCTATTCCTTGTGAGACAAGGGGAAGCCCTAGCCCTTGTCTATATAAACAACCCAAAACCAAAGCCAACCCGTTCTCCAATCTTTCACAATTCACGCCCATACATGCCCAAGAAACCCTAGCACTCCAACGCATACAGCAACAAGAAGAACCACAAACAATTCTATTCATCTCCACCCTCACTTCACCGAAAATACACAACCAGAAACAACAGCCCCATTCACGCATACAGCAGCCCCTTTCCACCGAAAATAGCAGCCCCAAAAACTGCAGCCATATCACCGAAAAACACCTTAAAACAATCCTTAAAATCCTTAAAACAGTAACCTAAAAAACTGTACCCTAAGCCTCATTAAACAACCGAAAAATACAGCCCTTAGACCCCTAAAAAACGCAAAAACAGTAGCTTTAAAGACCTGAAACAGTAAGCAGAAAATACAGAGAAAACAGCAGCAAAACGGAGGTCAAACAGCAAGCAAAACAGCAAAACAGTGAGCTAAGAGGCTAAACCAGTGAACCAGAGAAGTTGAGGAGCTTTAACCCTTCCGATCTCCGTGAAACGTAAGTCTGAAAGTCAGCAAAAAAGGTTAGACCTGAGGGTATTTTTCACACTTGTTTTCAGTTTTATCTTTATTATTTATTGAGTTTTGTTCGCATGATTACTATATTAAAATGCATGTTGTGGCCATTGAGTAGATAAATATGCATATATTGTAAAATGATGTATGTTGTGGCCCTTGAATAAAATGAAAAATGTGTCGTCTCTCGTGGTATATAGGATGGAAACCCGGACATAAATTTCATAGCCGATTCCGAATGGACGGTAGTATGTGTAGGCATTGCATTTTTGCATGTGAAACCCGATGATGAGTCTCATTTGGAGACACTACCTTTTGAGTCACGGAAGCCGCGGGAAACGGATATCGGAAGGGAAAATTCAGAATAAACAAGGTTCACTGTTTTCGTTCGTGCTGCGTTCGTGTATGCGTTCGAACGGCAAACAGATTGCGGGCGTTCGTGTCGCGTTCGAGGAAGCGTTCGAACGGTGTCGGTAATTCTGGTTTTGCTGCTAGCCTCACACCTCAGCCCATTTAGCTCCCCAAAGCCCATAAAACACATCCCAATTTAATTAAACTAAACATTAAACATTAAATAAAATATTTAAACCATTTACCAATTAAATAAAACACAAAATAATCATACCTAATAAAGATAAATCAAACATATTAACTTCCTAACTAAACAAATCACATACTAAATTAAAAAGATGTCATGCCTAATTAAAATCAATCCTAACCAATTAAAACCAATCAAATATTTGACTTCCTAATCTAATAAGACATCTACCAATTTAAAATTGTTGACTTCCTAATTTAATATATTTTGTCCCCCTCAATCTTGTGTATACCATCCTTAGGACTCCTAATTTGGAAACTAGATCTCTTCCTTGTGAGACAAGGGCAAACCCTAGCTTTCTTCTATATAAACATGCATTAACCTAGCCACACCATCTCTCCACTCTCTCTAATACACGCCCAAGACATCAAGACACTTCACATATACACAAAAGAGAACAAAGAGCCATAACGATCTCCTTCATAGCCGAGACAACAAGAGCACTAACAACCACCATAGCCGAATCCAAAACAAACCAAACTCACCATTAGCCGAATCCAGAACACCCCTTAATAAACACTCAAAACCAGCCCCCTAAACGCCTATACACCACCAAAAATAACCACCAAAACAAAAGCCACATTCACGCCTACACAGCAGCCCCTGCACCCCCCTAAAACACGCCTAAACAGCCCCTGAATCACCTTAAAACAGCAGCCCAAATCCCCTTAAAACAGTCCCTAAAAACCTTAAAAACAGTAACATAAAAACTGCATTCATAATCTTAAAAATAATCACACACAACTGCACTAAGAACCCACACAAACTTGGAACAGTTCATTGAAATGTCAAAACAGGTGGCCTGAGCAGTGAGCAGCAAAACAGAGGCCGAACAGGAGCAGAACGGAGTTCGAACCGCAAGCAAAACAGCAAAGCAGTGAGCTAGGACGTTAAACCAGTGAACCAGAGAAGTTGAGGAGCTGTACTCTTCCGACGTCCATGAAACGCAAGCCTGAAAGTTGGCAAAAAGGTTAGACCTGAGGGTATCTTTCACACTCGTTTTTTTGTATTATTTGTTAAATATTACTTGCATGATTGTCATGTTGAAATGCATGTTGTGGCCCTTGAGTAGATAAATATGCATGAATTATGAGATGTAGTATGTTGTGGCTGTGGAATAAAATGAGAGACGTGTCAACTCTCGCGGTATATCGGATGGAAACCGGACATAAATTTCATAGCCGATTCCGAATGGACGGTAATATGATCTGTACTCGGGACACAACTCCACGTACCGCTTGAGTAAACGGCACCCTCTTTTGTTTTGTGTTGCTTTTGTTTATTTTTCGTCACTTGAATTCTGTATGTTGTTTATTTATGCATGATTCAATCGAGCGCATGGGCTTAGTAAGTGGAATGAAAGATCCCCTATGGGGAGGGGTTAAAGCCCTTTACCACGATGCTTTGCCGCGCCGGTTGATGTGTGTTCGGTTGGATGCAAGATACGTCCAATCGGGCATACTTAGTTTGATATTATTGTCTTTATCTTTTTATGCATGGTTCAATCAAGCGCATGGGCTTAGTAAGTGGAATGAAAGATCCCTTATGGGGAGGGGTTAAAACCCTTTACCACGATGCTTTGCCGCGCCGGTTGATGTGTGTTCGGATTGGATGTAAGATGTGTTCAATCGGGCATACTTGGTTTTGATATGATTGACTCTATTTTTGTATGTATGATGCGATCGAGCGCATGGGCTTAGTGAGTTAGTCCAAAGGTCCTCTATTTGAGAGACGAAGAGCCTAAAAGACCACCTTTGTGACACTACTTCGCCGTGCTGGACGAAGTGTGTTTGGGTTGAATGTACGTTCAATTGGGCATACGAAGTCCTACACTTTTATTGTCTTTATTTCATGTGTTGTGATGTGACGCGCATGGGCCTAGTATGTTGGTCTAAAGGTCCTCTCTTTGAGAGACCAAGAGCCCCAAAAGGCCACCTTTACGGCAGTACTTCGCCGCGCCCCTTTATTTTGTTGTTTATGTATTGCGTCCCATTTCATGCATCATGTATGTTCCCGTTCGAACGCGTTTACGAACGCAACTCGAACGCGCATGCATTTTGCCTTATCATGCATCAGGTCTCATTTACGTTCGAACGCGTTCACGAACGCCATACGAACGTGAGCATTCTGTTTCATTTCCGTTCGAACGCGTTAACAAACGCCATACGAACGTGAGCATTCTGTTTCATTTCCGTTCGAACGCGTTATCAAACGTCATACAAACGCGAACCTTCTGTTTACCGTTCGAACGCGTTTACGAACGCTACACGAACGCGAACACACTGAACTGAGACATATTCATCACATGCCATGTATAATTGTTTCTTAGGTGATTTTTTTTATGGAACCACACAAAGTCATTCTTATCTTTGTGCACATAATAATGAAAAGCATGTTTATTCCATTAGTTGCGTCATTTGCCTTAGTCTTGATTTAACGCATTACGATTCATATACCTATGCCATGATGACTTTGGAGTATTATTTCTTGTGATATATCGGATGGAAACCCAGACATAAATTCCGTAGCCGATTCCGAATGGACGGTAATGCGGTCTGTACTTGAGATACAATTCCACGTATCACTTGGAAAGGTGCTCACATGTATGCTTGTGCGGTTATTATGTATGCTTGTGTTTTTCATGAATATGATATGCTGAATGAAGTTATATGTTCGTTGTTACTTTGAGGTATTTTCATGCATGTGTTTTTAGATGTGAGATATATGTGAAATGTATGTATAAGTTTGATTTTGTACCCGTGAATTTAGAAGCATGATACTCTTGGAAATAAGTGCTACTTAAGCCTGATTAAATTATTACATAAATCCTGTCATTACAAGTGGCATAAGTAAGAGACCATTCCGAACCCAATGGTTTGAGGTCTTCCCTTGCGAGGGGTGAGTGCGGCCTTAAATCTCATTTTCCCGGTTCACACCGGGTGGCGACTCCATTATTCTCCGGTTTAGTCCCACGTGGCTACTCCGTACTCCCGACCGGGCCGCGAGCCCGGGACAGCATGCGTCGCCCCAGATTCTGTGTTCCCACAGTATGATCTGTACTCGAGATACAACTCCACGTACCACTTGAGTAAACGGCGCATATTTTGTTTTATGTTGTTTTGATTTGTTTGTCATTCGTTACTTGACTTCCGCATGTTATTTGTTTATGTAATGATGTGATCGAGCGCATGGGCTTAGTTAGTTGGATTAAAGGTCCCCTATTCTGAGGGGTTAAAATCTTTTACCACGATGATTTGCCGCGCCAATTGATGTATATTTGGTTGAATGTAAGATGTGTTCAATCGGGTATACGAAGTCCGATATTATTGCCTTTATTTTTATATGCATGATGTGATCGAGCGCATGGGCTTAGTAAGTTGGATTAAAGGTCCCCTATTTTGAGGGGTTAAAACCCTTTATCACGATGCTTTGTCGCGCCGATCGATGTATATTCGGTTGAATGTGAGATGTGTTCAATCGGATACATGAAGTCCGATATTGTTGTCCTTACTTCTTATATGCATTATGTCATTAGCGCATGGGCTTAGTAAGTCGGATTAAAGGTCCTCTATTTTGAGAGGTTAAAATCCTTTACCACGATGCTTCGCCGCGCCTCGTATTTCGCTATTTGCCTTTTATGTATGTATTGCGTCACATTTTGTGCATCAAGTCTGTTCCCGTTCGAACGCGTTATCGAACGATATACGAACGCGAATCTTCTGTTTCCTGTTCGAACGCGTTTTACAAACGCTACTCGAACGCGCATGCATTTTGTTTCATCAGGTCTGGATCCGTTCGAACGCGTTCTCGAACGTTATACGAACGTGAACTTTCTGTTTCCCGTCCGAACACGTTTTACAAACGCTACTCGAACGCACATGCATTTTGTATCATCCGGTCTGGTCTCGTTCGAACGCGTTATCAAACGCTACACGAACGCGTACACACTGAACTGAGTCTGTCTCATCATATTTCATGCATAATTGCCTCTTGGGTGATCTCTCTTGCATTATGTAGCCAATCATATTATTTGTATTCCTGCATTTATCCATTCAATGTATTCATGAGATAGTACTCAAGCATGATTATGTTGTCTTTAGTTTTCCATATCATATGATTGAAATATGTTCATGAGATTGCCATGTGATGTTGTATGTTGTGATGATTAATTTCATGCATGTGAACTTAGAAATATAATTATCATTGGAAATAAGTTGTTTAGGTTTGGCTAAATTATTGCATAAATCCTAATATTACAAGTGGCATAAGTAAGGGACCATTTCGAACCCAACGGTTTGAGGTCTTCCCTTGCGAGGGGTGAGTGCGGCCTTAAATCTCATTTTCCCGGTTCACACCGGGTGGCGACTCCATTATTCTCCGGTTTAGTCCCCCGCGGGCTACTCCGTTTTCCCAACCGGGCCGCGAGCCGGGGACAGCATGCGTCGCCCCAGATCATGTGTCCCACAGAAACCAAGTCACTATTAGCTCACATGCATGGATTACTATTAATCATTGATTATTATGTAATCACATGTATTTGGATGCATAATGACTTTCTCTAACCATTCCAAAAATGTTACCATCATGGGTGTATCATATGTTCCCCACTTAATATTTTACTAATTGTTGTTACTTAACAACTCTTGTTGTTACTTAATTATTTGATTAACAACTCTTGTTGTTACTTAATAATTTCCAACATGAAATTATTACTAATTGTTGTTATTTAACAACACCAAATAATTCACGATCAATAATTTCCAACACTTTCAGACTAGGATGTTCTATAACCACAGGTTGTTCTCGGAAGATTGCGGCATTCTACAAGAACATGAGAGAAGCAACTACAAAAGCTTCATGTTCAGGCAGAAAAGAACTGTCAATCCATGTTTTTCCTTATTCCATTTGTATTACACTGTATTTCTTTTGTCTAGTTATCATTGAGTGATTTGTTTTTCTGTTCTTTTATAGGAGAAAAGTGGCAAAAAAAAAAAAAAAAAAAAAAAGAAAGAAAGAAAGAAAAGAAATGACGTAGCTTGTTACAGTATCATGTCTGTTGTAAAGAAATCAACATTTTGTTCACTCTATTACTAATCTCAACGTGTGATCTGAGTTAAATTGTTGCCCTCAATTTGTTCTTTGAATTTTGTATTTCAAGTTGTATGATTTCTGAACATTGGTGTATTTGTTGATAGTTGAGTTGTGAATTGTGATACTAACAATGATTCATGACTCAAGAGTGTGTGCACAGAGAATTACCAAAGACACGTGGCAGTCAAATTTGAACACAAGCTGACTAAAAACTCACCTGAACTGAACATAACCGAAGCTACCAAAGCAAAAGAAAATGGAGAGACTGAAGCAGTTGAAGCTCAACACCAAATGGGTCTCAACCGTAGCCAGCATATGGATTCAGTGCACCAGCGGCTCACTTTACACCTTCTCCGTCTACTCACCCACTCTCAAAGCCACCCAACACTACGACCAATCAACGCTCGACACCGTGTCCGTCTTCAAGGACATCGGCGCCAACACCGGAATTCTGTCCGGCATCCTCTACACCTACTCTACATCGGATCACCCCTCCCACCACGGACGGCAACAACGGCTGACCAGTTTCCTTGGGCCATGGGTAGTCCTCTTGGCGGGAGCGATTCAGTGCTTCGCGGGTTACTTCTTGATGTGGGCCTCTGTTGTGGGGTTGATTCCAAGGCCGCCGGTTCCGGTTATGTGCTTGTTTATGTTATTGGCGGCTCATGGGATGACGTTTTTCAACACTGCTAATGTTGTCACTTCCGTGCGGAATTTTCCCACTTACAGTGGCACTGCTGTTGGCATTATGAAGGTACTCTTTCATAACTAATAATTCTCAGACTTGACTTGGTTCAAATTATAAAATTTGTATAATTTAACAAACTTGAAGAGGGTTCCAATCTTTTGAGTGATAATTAGGGATTTATGCTCTTTTTAGCTGAGTGATATGGTTTATCGAGACTTTGTATTTGTTGTTAATTATGTAATTATTTGCCAGGGGTTTCTTGGTCTAAGTGGGGCGATTTTGATCCAAGTATATCAGACATTTTTCAACAATAAACCCTCCTCATTTCTTCTGATGCTGGCACTATTGGCGACTATTGACCCTTTGTTGCTCATGTGGTTTGTGAGAATCTGCAACTCAAATGAAGGGAATGAGAAGACGCATTTGAACAGTTTTTCATTGATTGCTTTGATTATTGCTGCTTATCTCATGTTTAGTATAATATTGGAGCACTTATTTGCTCTTTCATTTTTAGCCCATGTTCTTACACTTGTTTTATTGCTGCTTTTGCTTGCCTCTCCACTTTGTGTTGCAATTAGAGCACATAAAAGGGACCATGATAGGATTTTAGAGGCCAGCAGCATTTGTGAAGAGGATGAGTTAGCGTATGACCCCCTTCAGGTGCGTGCTGAGAAGATGCGTGTTAGACAGGATCGTATTGGATATCATCGTTTGCCTAGTGACCCTGATATAGAGGTAGATACTAATGATACAAGGACTTCACAATGGAGAGGAAACCTGAACTTGTTGCAAGCAATCTGCTTAGTGGATTTCTGGATATTGTTTTTTGCTATGGCATGTGGTATGGGTTCCGGACTTGCTACTGTGAATAACATCAGCCAGATAGGAGGTTCTCTTGGTTACTCAAGCTATGAAACAAATTCTTTAGTTTCGTTGTGGAGCATCTGGAATTTTCTTGGCCGCTTTGGAGCTGGTTATGTATCAGACTATTTCCTACATGTTAAAGGATGGGCAAGGCCATTGTTCATGGTCATCACTCTTGCAGTAATGAGCATCGGTCATTTGGTGATTGCTTCTGGTTTGCCTGGTGCTCTGTATGCTGGTTCGATACTGGTAGGTGTTTGTTATGGTTCCCAATGGTCGCTGATGCCCACAATAGCTTCAGAGATATTTGGTGTAGTACATTTGGGGACCATATTCAATACCATTACCATAGCCAGTCCTGTTGGCTCTTATATTTTCTCAGTGAGAGTGGTTGGTTATATTTACGACAGAGAAGCATCAGGGGAAGGGAACAAATGTGTGGGCACTCATTGTTTCATGTTATCTTTCTTAATCATGGCATCTGCTACCCTCTTGGGTTCTCTTGCTGCCTTAGGATTGTTTTTACGGACAAAAAGGTTCTACACTGAGGTCATATTGAGAAGACTGCTACATTCTGTGAGGGAGTAAAATGTTCTTAATGTTTGCAGTAACATGATTTTAAGCCTGAAGTTGCGAAAGAGTTTGTGTGTATATATATATATACATATTCCCTGTTATCCTTTGTAAAGACTAAAGAGCCCTTTGGAATTGATTTCCAAGATAGAAAAATGTAAGAATGCTTGTGATGTAGTTCTGCTGCCTACAAAATGCAGTTAAAGTTCTTTTTTAATTTTTTAATTTTCCTGAAAGTAGCAATTAGAGCTTTAACTTCTAAGAACTGCATTTGCTTGAGCTGCTTACTTTGGTAATTGGTAAATGATAAACGGTTTGATTTTTCAACTAATTTTTCCAATATCAAGGGACTTCGTCAATTAAATTACTTGTATAGTGATGTGGCATCATCTTCAAATGCAGAATCAGATGATGTCAACCACCCAGCCAGCTGCTTCATCAGTAGCAAGGCAAGAATCAACTGGTTCATCGTTGGCACCACAGCCACAGGGAAAGAGCATTGATGAATGATGACTCATATATGGCATTTTTAGAGGACATGAAAGCACTTGGAGCATTTGATGTTATTTATAGCTTGTCAGAGTACAAGGCAAACAAAAGGTATGAAGGCGATGGAAGGAAACTGTTAAGACTCGAGTTCTAAGCCGACTAAAAGAAAGTAATGGATGGACGGTAGGTCAGAACATGCACGAAACACAAGTAGTGAACGTAATGCCTGAACAGTAGTGTTGGTGAACGTAATGCCTGGACAGTGTTTGTGTATCATAACGCGTGACCAGTAATACGCAAACAATGTTTTCTTATTTATGTTTTAGTTTAATTATTTCGTTAAGGGTAGTTTAGTCTTTCTGCTTTATTAGACATTAGTAGGTTGATCGAGGTTTATGACTAGTATTTAAGGTTATCTTTGTAGGTTATTCTAGCAAGTGAAATTGAAGGCTTTTGCTATCTGGTGTTTTTTTTTGA
Source organism: Zanthoxylum bungeanum (assembly GCA_019454045.1). Classification (NCBI taxonomy): domain Eukaryota; kingdom Viridiplantae; phylum Streptophyta; class Magnoliopsida; order Sapindales; family Rutaceae; genus Zanthoxylum; species Zanthoxylum bungeanum. The sequence goes on along the minus strand of SKCR01026145.1, from coordinate 21,464 downwards.
ACTTTTATAGACTTTCCATAATATTCTTATTTTGATTCGCTTGGGTTATAGTATATTTAATTATGTAAATCTATTCTGGGATTTAATCAATTCAATTTTGTAAGTTGATTAAACCAAATATATCTTTACTTGAATTTAGATTTAAAACCCTAAATTCCCAATTTCAAATTGTTTAGGAACACGTTCCAATGTATTAGCTATTCAGTATTCCTATTGCTTGGGTCTTTTTAAGTTGATTCTTGAGATGGGAGTAACTTCGATTGACGGAAGTATCTACTTTGTATGAAGTTGAAAGTGTATGAGATTAAAATTCAGAAATATACTTTCCCATCCCATATGCATTTCTTTTTGGCGACTTTAGTCAACGTTTTAAAATTTTGGACAAAATTGTAATTCTATTTGATTTTGCAAGAGTTAATTCTAGCTTCTGATACGAGGAAATCATCTTGCTATCAGCACAGATATGACGAGTAGCCTCATTGTCTACTCACCATTCTCTCGGATTCCCAACCAAGCTGGCTTCAGTTATCACTGCTGAGATTCATTTCTGAAATCTCATCAATTAACTGCTCATCTTCAGCGACATGGGCCTCATTTTTATTGCCTTTGTCCTGAGACTTCTTGTTTCTGCAGTCTTTTGTCATGTGACCGCTTTTCCCACAGTTGTAGCACTTCCCCTTAAACTTCTTGTTTGCTTGGGAAGAATCAGCTCAACTGTTCTTTCTCTTTTTTGCTACCATTTACATCCTCGACGATGTTGGCCTTAGAATCCAAAGTCTTGTAGCTGACCTTTTTCGGACTTTCTGTTGTCCTCTTCGATCCTTAATCGAACTCCAAGGTTTTTCAAGGCTCGTCTGCTTCTTTTTGTGTTTCAGATAGCTCCTGGAGTCCTTCCATGATGAAGGTAACTTTTCAATTATAGTGGCAACTTGAAACGTCTCACATAGTTTCATTCCTTCATCCAGTATTTCATGAATGATCAACTGCAGTTCACCCAACTGAGACATTACAGTTCTTGAATCTACCATTTTGTAGTCCAGGAACCTACCCACGATAAATTTCTTTTGTCCGGCATCCTCGGTTTTATATTTCTTGTCGAGAGATTCCCAGAGAATTTTCGCAGAAACCATACATTGGTACACATTGTACATGGTATTGTCAAGTCCACCCAAAAGGTAGTTCTTGCACAAGAAGTCGCTAGCCGACCATGTCTCTTCCCGCAGTTCCTTGGCTATTTCCGATTCACCCTCCACAGAATCCAGAGGATCTTTGAGGTATTTAGCCAATTGCAGCGTTGTCAGGTAGAACAACATTTTGCTCTGCCACTGTTTAAAGTTTGCCCCACCAAACTTTTCCGGTTTTTCTCCATGAGAGACCGGTACTGTGATGTTTCCGCTAGCCATGTGTAACTGGAAAACCAACATGGGTCAATAAGTCTATAAAAGACAAATTGTACAACGATCAACGAATGATCTTGTTCAAGTGATATACCAAGTATCCACTCGTTGTTCTATTGGACGGTGGTACCAATAAACACAAGTCCTTAAATTTGCAACTAAGATTTCTTATGAAAAGTAAATAAAGAAACATTCCCAGAGGACGAGGGGGTCCGGAGTAACCACTTAAATCTCTGACCACTTAGGCTCTTATCGCCCTTTTAACATAATATTCTCTAAACATTTCCTCAATGAAACCTATTAGGAATTCAACACTTAGTAGTATTACACTTTTAATGTTACAATACACTAATATTACAAATATAAATATAAAATTCAATCAAGCTTTGATGGAATTACAAGTGTATGACTACACTTTTAATTCTCCACCAAGTATGCAACATATAATTAATAAATAACTTTCAACTTTATCACAATAAAACTAGGTGTATGCTTGTGATAATTGAATATCCTAATATTAACTTAAACTCATACTACCAAGTTTATAAAATTTATATGATTTTACTAAGTTAATATAATTACATTTATTCTATAATGCTAATTGCATATTCTATAAAATGTATATTATACTATAAAATAGATAAATCTAAGTCTACGTTATTATTTCAAAATACTAATATTAACTTTATCACATATAAATTATTATTATAAATGATAATTGAAAATACTTTAATTAACTTAAATATATAATAACCAATTTTATAATTTCATTATATGATTTTCCTACGTTAATTAAATAATAAATGAATATATTCTAAACAAATCAAGGCAAGATTCATATGTTTTGGATATTACTTAAATAATTTTAGGTAATACATTAGTACTCAAAAAATATTGCAGTAACAGTTATATATATTAATTTCAAAAGGTCACAACCCTTTGAATAATTTAAACAACAAACTATCAAACAACCATTTGAATAAATTGAACAAAAACCTATTAAACAACCATTTGAATAAGTTGAAAATAGACAAACTTATTGGTAATACTCTCTCTTTTCTCTTCCCACTTCGTCTCTCGTTGCTTTTTATTTTTATTGTGTTTCTTGTGAAAAGGAAGGCAGAGTGATAAAAGAGAGAGGGGAGAGACAGAAAGTTTGTTGTTCCTAATTTTCCTAAATCAGATATAATGTTTGTAAGGAGAAAATCTTTGGTGCAATAGTGGTACCACGTCATCCATGTAACAAGTCAATCATTCATTGTCACGCGTGTTAAAAAACAACTAAAAAATATGTATTAAATTATACATGTCATTTTTAATTCGCTGGTAGTACTACATCATCTATATCACTGTTGCACCAAATAATTTACTCATGTTTCAAGACATCACCACTCTGTTACTGAAACCCAAAGAATTCAAGGACATGATTGATATGTTCGTTGAGCGCTAGAAAGGGTATAACATTTTTTTTTTCTTTCCCGAGAGACAAGAAAATAAATAATTAGGCCAATCCAAGGTTTAATTGCTCCCAAATTGTCAGATTGAAGTCACGCCAATTTTCTTTTTTTTAATTCTCTGTGTCCATAGATTGCAACTCTTCATTATTTAATTATTATTATTATTTTTTTCCGTTTCTTGACGCATGTTTCCAGATTCAATGTTAAGTAATTAAAATATGCATGTATGCTTTGCTACTGTAATTTCCTTCGAATTTCAAAAAAAAAATTCCAATAAAATATGCGTGAATCACACCAAAAATAAATTATTCAAAATAATATTAATCTACCAAAATGAAAGTGATGCACTGCGAGAAAACAAATTATTCAAAATTAGAATTTTATACACACAACTTTATCCCATAAAATTCATGATATAATTTATTTTTTTCTTTCTACAGTAAGTATGAATGATTCATTCCAAATCAGATTTATAACACAAAATAATAAATTCTTAAGATTGTTAGTATAAAGTGTTGTAAATCTAATTTGCATGCATCACTCAATCAAAATCTCAATTATGAAACTTGAGAAACAAGAAAAACCTGGTAGAAATGACGAATACAAAGATCCAAATCGAGAAATATCTATGTCCTTAAAAACTTATTAGTCCCGTCTCGGTACTCTACGGGTTTTGTGGCTAACGCTCTCTCAAGATAACTCAAATTCCTCTTGTTCAATTGGCACTCCTTAATAAGATATCGAACTGGAAAATGAAAGGAACTCTCTCTCACTCAAAATTATGAAATGAGACTCACTAAATTTGGATGACTTTTTCAATTTTGAGAATGAACATGGAGCATTCTTTATAAAGACATGGAATGGTGCCTTAAGAGCACCCTTTGGATTGATGTGCAACCCTTCAAAGGATTATACCCCTCCCATGCTCCCCTTCCATTCAAAAGACATATCCATCCTATTAATATTAGAAGATTTTTCAACAAACACCTCTCCAAGTTCCATAAATTCCATTTTTCCAGTAATGGGTTATTACCATTCTGATATAGACAAGAATGTTGGATCAGCATCAATCGCAGCAGGTTTTTTCTATCGATCCATGCATGTATGGTAGGTCAGTATATGCCAATAAAACCCTCATTTTCAATTAGGCTAGCAAATGTTTTTTGTATTAATCATTTTATTTGAAACACAAAATTCCAGGTATTTGTATTCTTCGGATTTGTATGCAGGGGCTATATGGGCAGGCATTGAGAATCCTGTAAACAGTAGAAACTTCACAACTAGCAAGATTCCTTTAAGATGTTCTCGTAACTCTCCAATTCGATGTAGTTTTGTGGCAGGAAGTGCTCTCCTGAATTGGGTTTTGTTTTCTCATTTGCTGAAGACAATAAGAAGGATATTTACATTCTAACAAGCACAGGTGTATGTACTATGTAGAGTTGCATGACCAAGCCACACCAAGCACTCGTACTTCTTCCCCAGAAGCCAAAAAGTTACTGATTTTAAGTTGCAGTAACTGGTTTCTTTATTTCATTTTTGTTACTTATCCTGAATGTTCTCTTATAAAATATTACTCATTGTCTATGTAGCAACGTGCTATCATTTAAATTGTAAATCGTACCAACTAAACATTAATGTATTCAGGTAATTAGGTGTCCGAATCATCTCGCCTTCAAGGGATGTGATATGGTTTTTTTTTTTTAAGAATTTAGGGCAGTACGTGGTTTTATTTATTCTGTTCAAGTCTAGATCGAATAATTTAATAGTGAAATTTCTAATATTTCAAAAAAAAAAAAAAAATATTCTCGTTGTTTGGTCAATCAATGTTATTTCAAACAATCAATAATGACTCGTGATAAGGTCGAACAGGACTGTGATATGTACAATAAAAAGTAGAAAACGTCTGGTTGGTGTCTTTGTCACATTCATTTGCTGTGTCATGACGACTGGCACGAAAATTTCCAGGCAATGACTGCAAAATTGGATAGGTTCGCGAGTTGAGTATAAAAATTTGAGTTTGACCTGATTCTGAATTTGATTTTGATGGTTTTTTTTTTCTTTATAGTTAATTTATAATTTAATTATAAATTTTATTAAAATTACATCATAAAAAATATATATTACGTATTTTTCCGACCCGATCCGCGTGAATTACGCTTTCAAATTTTGGGTTTCAGATGACTCGCATGACCAGATCCAATCAAATTTAAGAAAATTTTAAAAAAACCCGACCCGATCCGTGAACACACTTTTATATTAATTTTCTATTTTATGCTATCAATAAAAGAAAGTTGGGGATTGTGGTCAATAATTGCAACGTCGTTAAAATAAATGGTACTTGTAAATGAAAACAGAAAGTTAGCAACTTTATTGAAATAGATCAAAATGTGGGACCTTTCAGTAATAAGACAATTAAGAAAAAGTAGAAACAGGTCCGCAGAGGAGAAGAAAAGTCAACTTGAAAATCAGGAACGTTCTCTTCACGCTTAATATGGAGGGAACAGATAATTAAGATCACTACTTAATTGAATTTGTATTGAGCAAATGAGATTCATATGAAACCTACATCAATAATCGATTTAATATTCAGTATAAATTTAATTTAATACTGGTTCTGATACATGACCAAAATATATCAAGCACCACGGGAAAAGGGTAATCTGGTAAACATCTAATCATCTATATGCGACAGCAAAGAGGACACAGATGGGCATTATTGTTTAAAAAACTGTTGCAACCCAACAAGCATATGAAACCAAGAAGGCAAGAAGCTTCTCTATTTTATTGTCTTGTCTCTTTTCAATACTTACAGCTACTTCCTCATTTATTTTAGTACTTGCTTTGACCAATTTGTAATCTTTTATTATTTTTAGTTTTTTTTACTACTAGATAATGTGGCCTAACATTGATGATGACCATGTGATGTTTCCCATTAGTTTATCCAAAAACCCCATTACTAGATACAATTATGTCATTCTACTCATCATATCTTTGTATGTTTCTTCTAGTTTTGATGTCATCAACTTCTATTTAATTCCATTTTTAGCTCTTTTGATGATAAATTTAAGTGGCAAAACCATGGCCAGTGGCTTGCCATTTTTTTTTTTTGGGGTTTCAAAGCATTGAACCTGTTAGTGCAATCATTGTAGGCACAAGACACATAAAACTCACACCCAGATCTGTATGTGAAACTTGGTTTTGTGTGAAAACAAGTGGGTGTATATCTTCTCAACTACCTCCATTTGTTTTTTCATTAAAGGAGTTCATTTAAAGGTCAACTATGAAGACTGCCCAATTGCTTTTTCCATTTGATTTAAACCTATTGCTGAACTTTATCCAGGAGTTTATAAAAGAAAATGTCAAAAGCTTGTGAGAAAGTGAGAGCTGAAATCAACTTTCCTTTTGGCAGTTGAGTTAAAAGGAAACTGAGGGACTTGAAAATATTGTTTCTTCTGGAAGCTGAGCTGAAGAGTTATTAATACTTTGAGGGGGAGCACTATTTAGGAGTTGGTAATGGGAAGAATGTTTCAAAACAAGCAAAACCTGTGTGTGTAAATAATATTTTATTCAACCAACCAAACAATTTTGCTTCTCAAGATGAAACCTGCAGTAGATTGATGAAAGGAAGGAGTGTTATATTGTAATATCTGTTCTTCTTTGTCAATTCGGTGGAGATGGGTGGTGTTCTTGCTATTGTCTCCTTTTTTGCTAACTTTCTACTGCTTCTTGGTCCTGCATCTTCCCTCCCTCTTTGCACTGATTCAAGTGAGTTTCTTATTTGATTCTTTTTTAGTCTATACTTCTTGTTATATTGCAGTTTATGTTATTGTCTAGTTGAATTTCCATTTTGATTTCTTATTTTCCCTGAATTAATTTGACATAGGGGTTCCAATTACTCTGAACACCACATTAAGTTTCTGCCCTTACAGTGGCAAGACTTGCTGCAACTCTACAGAAGATTCACAAGTGCAGAAGCAGTTTCAAGCAATGAATATCTCTGATCCTGGCTGTGCTTCTCTCCTAAAATCAATCATTTGTGCTGTAAGTCTATGTTTCTCTGATGATAGGACAAGACTTACCCTATTCTGCTGTCATATTTTGAAAACTTGCATTTGTTGAGTGCTTAATTGCTTGAGAGCATATTCATATTCAATTGCATATGTTCATTGATGGATTTCTTCACCTACTGAGTATAATTCTGCAGTTCATGCTGATTTTTTAGTTATTGGGATGATAATCTGGTGAAAGATTAAAATCTGGGCAAAGAGTTTTTCTGCTGTAATAGCTTTGACTCATTTCCATATGATTCACAACTTATAGATTACTGTTCATGGTGATTTGATCTTAAAATGTTAAACAATAAGCTTCGATGCTAAGTGAGCTCCTATATAGCTTATCTATTCATATAATATGGTGTCATTTGTTTTGAGGAAGTTCCACCATTTGACTCATTTCTTAATTTACCCATTGTTACAGAAATGCGATCAGTTTTCAGGGGAGTTATTTACAGCCAATTCTGTACTTCGGCCAGTTCCACTACTCTGCAACTCCACTGGTTCAAATTCATCTCAGTCCAGGAAAGCTACAATTAGTGACTTCTGCTCTGAAGTATGGGATACATGTCAGAATGTATCTATTCGTAATTCCCCCTTTTCTCCTTCATTACAAGGTCAAGCCGGAGTACCAGTAAATTCCAATTTCAGCAAACTGACTGAGTTCTGGCAGTCAAAAGCTGATTTCTGCATTGCATTTAGTGGAACATCTACAGATGGATCAGTGTGTTTTGATGGTGAACCTGTCACATTAAACAACACTGAAACGCCTGACCCTCCACATGGGTTGTGCCTTGAGAAAATTGGGAATGGTTCTTATCTCAATATGGTTGCTCACCCTGATGGGTCCAACCGTGCGTTCTTCTCTGACCAACCAGGTAAGATTTGGTTGGCGACTATACCTGAACAAGGATTAGGAGAAACTATGGAGCTTGGTGAATCCAGTCCCTTTGCAGATCTGACTGATGAAGTTCACTATGATACTCAATTTGGGATGATGGGTATGGCGTTTCATCCAAACTTCGCAAAAAATGGCAGATTCTTTGCTTCATTCAACTGTGATAAAGTTAAGTGGCCAGGATGTGCCGGTAGATGTTCTTGTAATTCGGATGTGAATTGTGATCCTTCTAAACTACGTGATGATAATGGCGCCAAGCCATGTCAATATCAAACTGTTATAGCAGAGTATACTGCTAATGGCACTGCATCTGAGCCTTCCTTGGTATGAGTCCATGTATCATATAAAACTTAAACCCAATTTCTTACTAATATAATTGTAACTCAAGAATTTTAACTGAATCTTTGATCTCTTTCCAGGCAAAAAATGCCAAACCATCAGAAGTGAGAAGGATATTTACCATGGGCCTTCCATTTACAGGTCATCATGGTGGACAAATACTCTTTGGACCAAAAGATGGGCATTTATACTTTATGATGGGAGACGGTGGTGGTACAGGCGATCCCTACAACTTTTCCCAGAACAAGAAATCATTGCTTGGAAAGATAATGAGACTTGATGTTGATAATATGCTAAGTGAGCATGATGTTCATTGTTTAGTTGTGTTGTTGATATTTTTTGCTGCCTATTCCATATCTTTCTTCCGGCAGAAGTGGCTTTCTCATCTATATATATATACCAGTTCTTTGTTTAATAGGGTGGTCTATTCTCACTTTTCGGTTACTTAACATTCATTTCTCACTGATGCTTGTCTATCATATCCAGGCGCGGCAGAAATTGAGAAACTCGGTTTATGGGGAAACTACTCTATCCCCAAAGACAATCCTTATAGTGAAGATAATGAATTGCAGCCTGAAATATGGGCTTTAGGATTAAGAAATCCTTGGCGCTGCAGTTTTGATTCAGATAGGCCTTCTTACTTTATGTGTGCTGATACTGGACAGGTTTGTGCTTCAGATAACTTTTGAGCAACAGTTAATATGCTAGCATTATTCAACAATTCCATTTTTCCAGTATGTTTGACACTTTTGACCTATATCATCCAACAGGATGCATACGAAGAAGTTGATATCATCACCAGAGGTGGAAATTATGGCTGGAATCTTTACGAGGGACCTCATCGTTTCACTGCTCCAGAATCGCCTGGAGGAATTACACCTCTAAATTCAGTTAGTCCAATATTCCCAGTTATGGGATACAGCCACTCTGACATAAACAAGAAAGAAGGATCAGCATCAATCATCGGAGGCTATTTCTATCGTTCCTCAACTGATCCATGCATGTCTGGAAGGTAACTTTTGATAGAAAAGAACATGATTGATAATGAGCTAAAGAGTACTGAGATTAATGTATTGTACAAAAATAGAAAATTTAAATATAATAACTTCTGGAATCAATGTCCTTATATGCTTCTAAAATTTAAGGCTTTTCTAATGCCATGGGATCTTCAGGTACTTGTATGCGGATTTGTATGCTACTGCTATATGGGCAGGAACCGAAAGCCCTGAAAATAGTGGCAACTTTACCACTAGTAAAAGTCCTTTCAGCTGTGCACGCGACTCGCCTATACAATGCAAGATCTTGCCAGGAAACGATATTCCATCTCTGGGATACATTTACTCGTTTGGGCAGGACAACCAGAAGGATATCTTTATCTTAACCAGCGATGGAGTTTACAGAGTTGTTCGTCCAAGTCGTTGCAACTACACTTGCTCAAAGGAAAATGTCACTGCTGGTGCAAATCCAAGCCCTGCTGGTTCTCCCAGTTCATATGCAAACCGTTTGGGTGACCATTTTAGTAGTTTGGTTCTATTCCCTTCATTGTTGCTGCTTCTGCTTGCTCTCTTTTCCAATATGGCATGAATTTTAGCTGAATTTAGATTGTACCATAAATCATTTTTATTTTTTTTCCTCGTTGCATCAGGACTGATAAATTGAGAGACGTTTCTATTTGATTTTCAGTTTTATGGCGATTGTGTAGTTCAGTTTGGTTCACTTTCTACATCCATCCATAAAAAAGCAAGAAAAGGCTATTTATACGAAACGCTGCGTTTTCGTTTACATAAGCCGGGCCTCCCAACTCAATATCAAATCTTCTGGATATGGATAATCCACTTCCTTCAGCCCGCTAACCAACCTGGCCCATTTTAAATGAATTATTTGTAATGAAAATGTAAAAAAACACTGCTCAAAATAAAACTTAAAACTATACAAAATGAAAATAAGAGTCTGTTTGGTATTGATAAAACTGTATTTGGGTAAGTATTAGGTTAATAATGAGAAATTATGATTATTAATTGTGATTTTTTTAAAAATTAAATTTTACAACATCATCAAAATATCAAAAAAATAGTTATTTTTTAAAAAATAAATCAAAATTTCATATTATTTTTCTAATCGAACCCCCATACAGATACAACCTCCTTTACTCATGAGATGTGAATTGTGATGATTCCCTTGCGACTTTCTTTAAAAAGTAAAACAAACAAAAACAAAAAGGAAAATTGATTAATCTAACTTACCCAGAAACAACCCAGCTTTAAATAAAACCCTTCATGTTAACAACCATTAATTACGAACCAAGTAAAATCTAATTACAGGGTAAAATCAAAGCAAGCCAAAGCATTTAGTTAATACGTAAAATCACGGATCACCCAAATATCCCTAAGGTAAAAGTAAAATTCCCAGTTAAGTTAATTATTGATTGGTGATTGCTCCTCTTTCTTCTCCATCCCAATTCCCATACGAATATGATCCTCTACATGTTGTCCCACCTTAACTAACCTAAACCCTCGAGATCTCCCGTCGGACCTCCCCAGCTATGTCCCGAGAATCCACCCCTGCTTCTCCGATCCCTAACCACAACACCACTCCCAATCCCCAAAACGACGCCGCTCTCTCCCCTCAAAACGACACCGCTGCTGCTAATACTACTACTACTACTACGTCTACCACTGCCGCGACTCCGCCTGTTAATAGAAGCAACCGCCCCTCCCGCGCGTGCACTCTACGTACCTCTCAGCGGCTCTACGCCGCGGCGCAGGCGCAAGCCCAGGCGCTGATCGACCGCAAGCCTAAGAAGAAGGAGCAAAGAGAGAGTTTGGAGGAGTCCCCGCCGCAACAATGCAGCGCTAACAGTAGGATTGTCACGCCCTTGGTCGGTGACCCTCCTCCGTCGCAGCTGCCACGGTGGAATCTCCGGGCAATGTGGGAGTTAGCTTCCGTACTTAATTTCTTGCATGTCAGTGTTTTTTTTTCTTTGAAAAGTTCGGATTTTTGTTTTGTTTTGTTTTTGTTAAGTGAAGTGAATTGAAGTTTTGTATTTTTTTTGTGTTGTTAGATATTTAGGCCATTGTTGAATATAACAGCTGAGTTTTCGACGGAGGAGTTCGAGACGGCTTTGATTACTCCAAATGATACCTTGAGTGATATTCATATACCAATTTTGAAGGTTGGTGCTTTTAGCTTTGTATTAAAGTTTTTGTTTTTAGTTTCGGTTCTTTTTGTTTTATAGTTGAAATTTAGCCTTTTTAGTCATTATTTCTGTTCTTACTCTTGCAATGCCTGTACTTTTTAGTTTTATTTCCATTGGGTAATGTATTTGCAAAGTTTAGTGCTTAATAGTAGTTTTTATGGTGCTTATATTTGGGTAGTATGTTCTTCAGATTTTAACTGAGCGAAATAGTGAAGAGAAACTGTAATGTACTTGGGAATGTGGCATGAGGTATTTTGAGTAGAGAATTTCCTTACAATGTGATGATATGATGTAACAAAGGCTAATGGGAATGCCATTATCATTTGGTGAATCTTTTTTCATATGATGAATGGGAAAAACTGCCCACTGGAATGTTATGTTATGTTTGTAACTAGTAATTTTCTCTCAAAACGAAGAATCCAAATACCAATGCTTTATTATTTGGCAATGAACTTATGGTTCAATACGACTGTAAAATTTATCTGTTTATCGCCTGGATTGAATACCACAAGGTCCACAACACAGATAATACTTCACAAGATTGTAAAAGCAACGAACCATGTTCGCTTGTCTTATGATTACAAATTGTGCGATGTGTTCCATGAGTACATTCTGTAGATTTCAAGTGTCAAGCAACAAGGTCCTAGTTTCTTAAATTATGCCTTTTATGGCATGTCCTACGGATGCCTTTGTTTGAAAGAAAAGTGCACTAATTAACCTTTTGTGCTACATAGAACAAAAATGAACAGAAATTTAGATTGTGAGCAACATACAAAGAAGATTTTTGTAGAGTGGACAAAAGAGTTTCGGGTTTCTCTCACCTTGAAGCACATTTAGATCCATGAAGTTTGATGCCTGCCTTTCTTAGTGGTTAGTAGTCAGATAATGTAAACTTATGGTAGAAAATTTACCTGGTGCTGGGAAGAGCTGAGAACAAAAAAAACAACTAGTAGAATTTATTGTATTACTCTTCTTATAATGAATTTGCAAAACATGTAGTTGTTTCCACTTTCTGTTTCTGTAGACCGATTTGATGCTGACAATGACATCAGTGCTATTCTCTGAGCTTCTTTGCCTTTGTATATTTAGTCCCAGAGTGTTGGCAACTTGATAATTCAAAATAACAGACTGGTTTAATTGTCTGCTTTTTAGGAGGAATTGGAGTTTTAGTGCCACTGGAACTTAGCCACTTTTCTGGTCTTTCAGATTCAGGCTGTTTTAAGCACTAACGGGGTAGTTTGCTGACTCTAGAATAATGATGAGAAGCCTTAGGGTGGATTATCTTCAAGATGTTCTGTTTTGAAGTTTCTCCTGTAGTTGCTAGGGCTCTTGCTCCCTATCTTGTTTCCCCTTCTTTCTGAAGGATGGACATCTTGATGGCCAAACAAGTTTTTTGTGCTGATTGCATTTGAACCTGAGGTTGAGAATTTGGACAAGAGAATTTCCATTTCTGAAGGGGTTAAAAGATAAGCAAATGATGTTGGTGAAATTAATATTTTAATATTTCTCATAGCTGGTTTAGTTGATAGACCTTGGAATTTTGAACATAACCTCTAATGGTAAAATCTCATTAATGTTTTCAAAAGATTCAAGGCATGTTTAATTGTGATACTATGTGTTTTGTAATCAACATTTTCCGTGATTTTGTAATGTGGTCTGACCTGTTCATGTAACGCTGTTGAAAGCTCAATATTTATTTTATGGTTCTACTGCTAATTTTTGTGCTTCTGCTTATTTGTGTTTTCCTCGTTATAGGCAATCCCTCCTATTACACGAGTGTCCCTCACACGTGATACCTGGGTTACTATTTTATGCCGAAAATTAAGAGACTGGTGGCATTGGGTAACTTGATTCTTGCACTCTTATCAACTGATGACAATAATGCACCATACATAATAATTCATTGCTAACATGGGCTAGTAATCTTATTGCAGGTTGCAGAAGGGGATCTTCCTATTGTTGCTTCGCATGGGTGAGTGTTTATGCAACTTTTAATACTTTGCATATGATTATCACTGTATTGCCGATGTTGTATGTTCATGCTAATGTTTTAGGACGGAGGTTGAAGTATATAAAACACTTGATCCTAGGGTTCGTGTGGTGATCTTGAAAGCACTTTGTGATATTCGTGTTGAGGTATTACTCTTGTTAGTAAATAATGCCTTATACTCTTTGCAATCAAGTACTTGCTTTTTGGAACATTATTATCCGACTATTTTATTCCCTCAACTGCACCTTGAAACTTGTTATGCTGATTTACATAACTAATCGTAATTTTGTTGAATTGGTCTGTACAGAAACACAACTCATCCAATAAACTCTTTTTTCCAATTGCTTAAAGTTAGATTGTGAATTTTTTGATGCTATTCAACTGTATGAACAACCTTATTTAATTATTGTTCCATTACTTAACCCTTGTTGCGAAAAATGATGTATGGATTTTAGAGCCTAAGTTTTGGTGCTTGCAAGTGCTCGAATCAGATAGTAATATAGTGTAATGCAAGCACGGATGTCAAACCCACAGAGACTAATTTAATCCTAAATATTTTTTTCCAATTAAATCGAACTTAACTTTACTTTAACTTGAATAGTTTAACAAAGTAAAAGAAATAATGAACGGGTGAATTTTAGCTAAAAACCAAATAAGCATTGAAAATAAGAGTAAACAATAAACACAACTAAATGAGGATATCAAGAAAACGACACTAAGCCATATGACTTCACCATAGATAATCCATCTCAACCACATCTAGTATGATAATCCCAATTAATTCTTCATTTTCGATGATCAATTTCCCTAATGTAATCAATGGTTATGTCGTTTGGTGACATCAAAAGTATTCATCCATGCAACGTCCCTATGGCGTATCAACATTATGAATCCATTAACAACTATGGAAATTGTTGGGTGGAATCACGCAAACCCTAATTATATGTTGTCTATAACTAGGCATTCATGGTGTGAAGGCAGGAAGCAAAATTCAAATTGGGCATGTCGTCTACCGCAATTTGCATCAAATTTAATTCAAGCAATTATGGTGTTCAATGATAAATACCTAAATCATAAAATAAACTCAGCACATCAACACTCAACAATTGGGGGAAAATTTAGGGATTCATCATTAACTAAAATTGAATTGAGAGTTCATAATCTAGGCTACATCATAGCTCTAGCAAAAAGGATTAGTCCCTCATAATTTGAAGAAAATACATAGTAACATAGACATGTTAGGGAACTTTAAACAAAAATAGAGAAGCAAATCAAGTTGCAGCTCCTGCTTCTACGTCAGGTTGAGGCGCCTCTCGTCTCTTCTATCTCAATTTGCGGCTCTCCCTTTAGAATGAGGGTTAAAGCCTCTTTTTATATTAGAAATAATGTTATAACATAACTCTAATGATTTAGGCTTTTTAAAATTGAAACAGAAATGGAAAAACGCTTAAAAACAAAAGTCTGCGCTCAAATCCTACAAATCACATTCGAACCCTCTGTCGTACGCCTAGCTACTGCCTCGGGACGTTCGAACCTCTATCGCACACCCCTTGCACGTGAAGCTACTGCCTCAAGACGTTCGAACGCTCCTTCGCACTCCCCTTGCATGTCTAGCTACTCTGTGCGCACTGGTTCTGAGGCGCAACTTAAAATGCTTATAACTTTCCCGTCTCTTGGCCACGTCATGTGTTCTTTATAAGCACGCGATCGTCTTCGAGTCTGCTTTCCAATGCCACCAACATCATGTCAATTGGAGCTCTAAATCTTCTAGAATGTCCAAAAGAGTGCACAAAGGTTAGTTGACACTAGTCAGCTCGCATCACTTTGTAAGGCCTTGAGCGTCTCTTTCACACTAGCTTCATTCCTACATCAAAATACACCAAAACGTGTATGAATTTGAACATTTCATGAAATAAAGAATATAATATATAAATACATCAAAACATCCTTCTAAAGAGTTGCAATATTACTGGTATATGTGACGTTTAAAGTACACTTTCGTGGACTTATCAACCCTCTTCCTTTGGGAGCTTCGGTTTTAATTTGTGGTTTCCTCAGTTGGAATGCGATAGGTCCTTAGTGGTATATATCTTCGTTGCACATTATTGAGAAGTAGACATTTTTCCTCAAGGGGTGACATAACTCTTATGAAAATGAAATATTTTCTTAATTTATTCTTCAAATTGCTATCATCACTATTAATACTGTAATTCTTCTGTTCCTTTCTGTTAATTGCCTAAGCAATTAATAGTTATATGGACAATCTTTATCACCATCCTCCTTATCAGTATGAAATATGGACAATTTTTTATATATGTGGAAGGCTTTTTGCTGGGTTATTCTCTTTGTTCGATAATGCAATGGCCTATTATTACTTTTCACGACAATATATTGTATTTTGTTGTTCTATATCCATTCTGCTTGATCTTGAACCATTTGTTGTTTTCAATATTTTTCCAACAAAAACCTTATGGTTCTAGCTGTTGAATGGATTTGGCAATTAGTAGTTTCATTGTTATTCTTGTATTTTGTTGTTGAAAATTTTTGAGGAACTGAAACACAGCCATATTCTGCAGCAAGAAGATATCCGGAACTACATTGACAACTCACTTAAACATGGTGTTCAACTTTCGGCATTTCGTAAAGAACGAGTTGGGGGCAACTCACATGGAATTAACTACTGGTAACATATTTAAGCTTTTCATTGAGGATCAATCCATAATTTTGGCAATTTCTAGTTTCAAATTGACTGGATAACGTCTCATGTTATCAGTAGAGAACTTTTTTTTTGTATTTAACAATGATGTATGGTATCATTTATTTATCTACCTACATGTTACTATGTTAGTGCAGGTATGAAGATGATGCAGTTACAGGTCATCGATTGTACAGGGAGATAAGAAAAGTTGAGGTGAAGAAAGTGAAAGCGAAGGGTTCCCGTGTCCTTCCTAATGCAACATACCAGTGGGAAACAGTTGCAACTAATTTGGAAGAATTTCAAGATGTTTCTGTACGTTTGTAGAATTTTGTCCGTGTAAAGTGGAGTTTTTGGATTTTCTCTGTGTTGTGAGATCTCTGTGTCAAATATTGTCAGTTACCAGATATTCAGAGAGGAAGTGAAAGAGGTTTTCCCCACTTCATGTTTTATTATCTTATACTATTTCCAATGTTTCGTACTACTGCTGCAGGAAAGGCTTTTCTCTAGTAAAAATAGAACTGAGGCTTCTCTAGGGAAGAAATTAAAGAATGACATGCTTCCTGACATTGAGAAGGAACACAAGGTATGTAAAACTGCTTTTTCCCAACATCATATTATTTAATTGTGATTGTTTAACTAGTGGAAAAAAGAATTGTCTCATCTTTTCCCTTGCATTTTGTTTTGTTGCCCAATAATGCATGGTCTCATTTCTTTGGCTTTGGGAAATAATGCTGTAGTGTCATTTGCTGTTTTTATGTTCTCAGAGGAAAGAGAAATTGCTGAAGAAGCAGCACAGACAAGCTCTACTCCTTGATAACTTCCTGATTGTTGATGGGCTTGGTCCCGGACGCTCTCTTCGTGGCAGCAAACCTGTCACTTACACTTTTGGTGTGAACAACAAAATTTTATTTCTTGATTTTCTTAATATCTTGTTCTGCTTCCTGTTACAAAGCCCCAAGATTTTGGGATTATGGATTTGAGGAATTCTGACATGTCAAACATTTTTGCAGACGATTATGACCGGTCAATCAATGAGGCAATAAAGTTAATCAAGTATGGAGATTATCCCTGAACACTAGTTTTTGGGTTTACATTCTATATGGCGTATTATAAGGAAAAATGTATTTTCTTACAATACTCTGTTGATTGATTTTCTCATTCTTTACTTTTGTTTCAGGCGGAAACCGTCATCCCCAGAGCCTAATCAAAGAAGAGAAGTTGGTTCCAGTTCTGAAGCTTCCATGAATGGTAAATGGAGTGATTCTATGCATGCCTCTGAACACGTCACTTTCAGTGCGTTGTCTCCTAATTCTCTCGATTATGATGAGTTTGATGAAGATCGTAAACCTGAATCACTGGACAGAAGGTAAGATAAGTTTCTGTGTGCTTTCTGTTGCCTTAAGACTTGAAATTAAATTAACTTATTGCATAAATGTGTAGCAATCGGAGAAGACAGAGGCCTCAGCGGTATGCAGCAAAAGACTTCGTTGAAGCAGTTTCAGATAATGAGGCAGATTTTGACAGTGATGATGATATTGTTGGAGAAGTTGTATACGATGAGGAATATCTGAGGAAACGTAAACAGAGAAAGCTGTCCAGCAGCTCGGAAGGAGATGAGGAGTATGATTGGGATGAAGAAAATGCTGAAGACGAGGAGGAAGAAGAGTCCTTGAGTATCAGTGAGGACAGTGAGGAGCCTCAAAAGGTTAAGAAATTGCCAGGCCGTACTCGGAGGGAAACTAAATTGAGGTCAGTAGATGAGCTTCAGTCAGGTCTAAGACGCAGTAGAAGGGCCGCCAGAAACCCCATTAATTATCGACAGTATGAGTTGTCTGAATCAGATACAGAGTCGGCAAAGCCCGAGAAGTCCAGTGAATCAGATAAACACACAGATGTGAGTGAGAATGCAGAATATTCAATAGGTAGTCAAGAGTCAGATAGCAATGATGATGACCGGGAAATAAAAATTGATCGACCGGTTGAAGGTTATGCTGAGACAGATGAGAATGAGCAAAGCCAAAGCCAGCCACCGGAGAAACCAAATAGTCCAGGCCAAACTGAAGTTGAGGGTGTAAAAAAGAGACGTTTCCTGGACCTAAATGAGCTTGCCCCAGTTTCTGGTTTTGATGATGGTCCAAACTCAATAAAAGATGAAGATACAGGTGATTTATAGAGCTTCCCCATATACTGGAAAGCAAGAGTTATAGTTCTCTCTTGGGGAAGCTAGTGTGTGATAGTAAGAAATAAAAATTTCGGGTTAAGCTCAGAGCCCTTTCATGCCATAATATAAGCAGCTCCCATGATGCTATTTATTCCAAAATTTGCTGCGGGGAGCAACATAATGCCGAGAGCTATGTAGATTAGGTAGTCATTTTTTTTAGTATATATACATTCAAAGAAACCTACTAACAAGAGGATGGGGATCTGTTGAGAGTTCTTTAGCTTTATCCTATTATTGTACAATAACCTGCAACTAATATTGTAACTGATAAATCTGGCTCTGAGATGTTCAAGCGCTGTAGTTTATATTTAATGATCATCGAGTATGATCTGTTGCTTGTGCTTCTAGGTAGATTGGGTCTGTTGGTAACATTTCTGAGGTGTTGTAATTGAACCATACTCCCACAAAGGGTAACTATTGTTTGTCTTACTAGTTCAAACTTCAACAGTCTTCAGCTCTTTCAAGTGTTCCATTTGCATTGCTTTCGTTTCATGTTAGTGGGAAATGGATTGGATTGTTTTAATATATTGCTTAAACAGCTTTTTCTCAAGAAATAATTAGGTTTAGCATTATTTGTGTATGATGATTACTCCAGAAATAGAACATACAAATCCCTCGTATAAAATTCCGCAGAAAAGTTATTCCTACGGATAGCTGAATTCATGATTCACAATATTTCTTCTGTATCTTTATTATCCCTCGGCTCGGCATCATTTTCCTCCCTTTTTCGAATCCTCAGCTTGTTTCCCTTCTACTTCTTCCTTTCCTTCTTCCAGAGCTTGAATCAAGCTCGAAAGGCATTTCTCTACATTTTCAGATGGAGACTTGGGCATGAGATTCTCAGCAACGTCAGCAGGTGTGATCTTGGTCTCTTCCATCAGCTTTTGAATTGTATCAAACAATGGATGTGTTTCCACATTCAGGTAATTCTTCGCAAGCACTTTGAATCCCTGGAAACTGCAGTAAGATAACTCTATATGTTTATCCATTCTGCCCCTCCTTATTAAAGCTGGATCAAGCTTCTCCACATAATTGGTAGTGAACACAATCAGCCTCTCCCCTCCACAAGCTGACCAGAGTCCATCAATAAAATTCAGCAGCCCTGACAAAGTAACTTTGCTGCTGCCCTCTTCCTTTGGTTCTTTCCGCAAAATCTCCTTATCCAGCTTCTCCTCCTCATCATCCGACAATTTCTCAGCTTTCTTCTTCCTCTGACCTGTTAGATCAAGAGAGCAATCTATATCTTCGATCACAATTATCGACTTACTAGTCGTCTCAATCAAAAGCTTCCTGAGCTCTGTGTTGTCCTTGACCGCTGTGAGCTCAAGATCATAAACATCATAATTCAACAAATTTGCCATCGCAGCAATCATAGTAGATTTCCCAGTTCCTGGAGGACCATAAAGAAGATACCCTCTTTTCCAAGCCTTCCCAATCCTCGCATAAAATTCTTTACTTCTGCTGAAAGTAACAAGATCTTCCATAATCTCCTGTTTTTTCTCCGGCTCCAAGGCCATTGTCTCAAATGTTGCAGGATGCTCAAACACAATGTGACTCCACATAGTTTGCTTGTAACTTGGCCATTTGTAACCAGGGCTATTAGTATAAAGCTTCCTCTGTCGATTTCTCACCCTTAGTTCTTTCCCTTCCTTCACCACATGCTCCAAATAAGACTCAGTTATAATCTCCCTATACCGCTTATGAAATGAGAGCCTGTAGCATCTCTTCTCCTGTTCAGGATAATACGACATGCTCCTTGTTGTTGACATAACTTTGCTTGATACCCACCAAACGTTTACCCCACGGAACTCATCTGTGACTCTCTCATACTCATCCATGCTAAGAATCAAGTTGCTGCTATCTTTCCCCATCTCAGCCTTGAGTCTTTTAGCACTCTTGGATGAGTTGACACTAAGATAAGCCTCAACAGCAGCATAAGCCTCGCTGCGTTTGAGGCGATCACCGGCGAATTCATGGATTGAAATCTTGATGTAGGGGTAACAGAACCCCGTGATTCTGTGCGTGTATTTTTCAAAGTAACGGCGAACTTCATATGGGCAGTATTGGCGAATAATTGCCCATACAAACATGACACTTGCTATTGTTGAACCCATTGCTGCCCACATCTCAGTCATTGTTGCTGGTACCATCTTTGATTCTTCTTCTTTTTTTCGTTGGGCTTTGGAATTATGGGATTGCAAGTCACTTAAATAAAAAGTAAAGAAAGAGAAACAGAGTAGGTAGAGAAATGAGTCGTGACAAATGACCAGTTTTTATCAACTCATTTAATATATATATATCTATTGAAATCGTTGGAAACCCTACCGCTAAACCATCCGGACTTAAGCGGAGCAGGTAAAACCCCCGATTATTCAGGCTCTTATAAGAAAATGCACTCCCTAAATTCGAACACATGACCTCAAGATGAGATCATGAGTCCTACACCACCAAACCACGTCCCTTGGGGTCAAACTCATCTAATATATGTTAATGCTTCAAACTCGGATTTATCTAATAAGAATTTCATTATCTTTTAATTAATAATTTAGTATTCAGTCAGGACAAATTATGCAGACTACGACTCGACACTTTGTGTTGCATTTCATTTCATGCGCTTGGTGAAAAAGAAAGAAAGCAGAGTGGGACTTTGGTGACTGACGTTGATCGTCAAAACAAAATGACGAATTTTTGATGGGTCAATGGGGTCACTTTTTATAGCTGTTTCTTGTTTTGATTTGAACTTTTTACCTTATTTAGAAATTGCCTACTCATTCTCCATCAATTCCAGTTCAATAAGATTATGTAAGACAGTCTGAATCTTCTTGTCAAAAACCATCCTATCAATTGGACCCACAAAGGTGAAGCTATATCATTTGCATGGAAGCTGCTTGGATATTATAATGCTTTGCCATGACAATGCAAGCAGTACATTTTATTTCTTCAACCTTACATTTAGGAAAATTGGAGAATGCTTGGACTCGGGTGAGTGGTAATCCAGGATCCTGAAATGGGTATTAGGAAGGTGACATGGTAGCATGGTCCTAGTCCTAGTCCTAGTCCTGAGCTGGAGTGAACCCAGGGCTCAAGCTGAGGCTCAGGTAAAGCTAGCTTGCAAATACAGTAGAAAGTGGGTCAGGACTCTCAGCAGATAGGTGGCCAATCACATTCTGATCATTGAAAGAAGACAAATGGGTCGAGTCATATCACTCACGTGGT
>SKCR01026144.1:0-63504 GCA_019454045.1 Zanthoxylum bungeanum | reverse complement strand
CAACCTATGACATTGGAATTAACAGCCTTTGAAACAGAGAAAGAATTTCCGATATTTCTAGAAGGAAATCTCAAATCCTTAAGCTTTTCCTCTTGTAAAATAGCTAAATCTATTAGAGTTGATGCTCTGAGCGCCAATTTCTTATGTATCTCCCTGTAAGTACTCTTGTAAATATTTTATTAGTGAATAAAATAAACAGTTTCTATAATATGAATTATTTTATTATATGGTAAAGACGTAAATGACCATAGAGTGATTGGTTATGATACAGTTGTAAAAGCGACGCAACTTACATTGAGCAGTATCATAACAGTATCATTCTTTAACTATTCCTGGTCAAGGTTTACAATTACTTGGTCAGTAAGTAAACCCGATGAGACCTCGTATATTGGAATGTTGGATTCCAAAGGTTTCTCAATGAACCATGAGTCTCGGGAGACTCGTATAGACACGTAGGTGTTTATATCGGATAAACACTGAACGACTCACTGAAGATTCTTAATAGATGGTATACCAATGTCAATAAGAATCTTCTCGGGTTGAGTGAGCATAGTGATCCTCTGACTTGAGGTACCACTGTGGATGTATGAAGTATCCTCCACACTTTGATGGCAGTCACGTCACCGATCTATTTAGATCAGACCTCTGCCTGTTCGCTGGGTGTGGACTGATCATCAGGATATCTTGTGCGTATCAAGATAGGATCCGTCAATTCTGTGTACATAACATAGATATCCATTATGGAATTAGCAATCTGTTAAATCCATGGGCCCGTGGTACACTTTAGAAGTGAGTTCTAAGTGTTATTAAGAGATTGCTAATAGAATTGTTGACGTGATTATACCAATAGAGATTTGACGTTTATATCTATATCTCTGGGATAATCCGGATACCTGTGACAGAAGGATTATACATATGCAGTGACCTCGACTTGTATGGTTCAGAGATTTCATTCATGTTCGTCATAATTTACGGGTGGATAAATTATGGATACAAAATTGGATTTCGTGACGGATATGCTAAACCTAGAGAATCTCACTAATGAAATATACTCGTAGAGCACTAGGGCAACTTTTATAAATAATACTGATTATTTATAAGTCGTTTAATGGTTAAACGATAATACATGCGTTTGGGATCTTTCGACCATTTGTTAAATGTCAAATTGTGATATTTGATATTTATAATTAATATATATATTTTGATTATTTAATAAAAATATAATACATATATTTAATATATTTATATTTAATTATTTGATTATTTAATTGTTAAATAATTAAATTAATTAAATAACAAATCTCTTTTTTACTTTATTAAAGTAAGAAAAATGGTTTTCTTTAATTGGTTGGAATAGCCATTTCTAATTGGTATAAGTGGCTTGATTTAATTAGTACAAGTATGGTATTTAATGGATAAATACAATATTTTTTAATTAAATCATTTTCCAATTGATTTAATGAAATAAAAAATTGAAAAATGCTTGCTATTTTTCTAGGAGTTTCGGCCACTTCAAAGAAAATATATAAGCCTTGTTTTTCTTTTTTTGTTTCATTATCCAAGAACCCTAAAATCAAATACAAAAGAGAGTTTGAGAGAAAATGAGAAAGAAAGCAAAAGAAAGCTTGGATTTTTGGAAAATTAGTAAGTTTTTTCTTACTTTCTTCTTCATGAAAAATGATTCTATGACTCTAGGCTTCAATATGTGTAGCTTAGATCTTTCTCTACTCTTTTGTGTTTGTATTTTGATGGTTGGGAACTTGGTAAAAAGATGGAAGCATGTATGTTAAAAGATTGCTTGAAATTAGTTCTTAAGCACTCTTTTAAGTCATTTGATGATGTTGTTGTCATTTTAGAGTTACTTAGCCACTCATAAATAACCTAGAATTGTTCTTGAGTTATTTCATGGTGGTGAAACGTTTTTTGTGTGGTAGGAATTGAATTAAAGTATTGAATTTAATTAATTTGGTGTTAATTTATCAATTTTTGGAAATTATAAAATTATGGTTTCATATATGTAATGCAATTTGATGTACATATGATGTATATTAAATTTGGGAATTATTGGATTTGATCTTGACATGTTTTGAATAACAATGGCCAAATTACAAATTCTTGAAAGTCTAGGGACCTCTCGGCAATATATAGAAAATATGTTTTCTTGAATTGTAAATTGTATTTTCATGTATAAGACATGTACAAATCATTTTTGGATTAATTTAGAATCAATTAAAATTGTATTTGATAATTTAGGACTGAAATGATAAAAATACAAAGTTTAGGGGTTAAACGATAATTAATGAAAAATCTGATTTTTGGGTAAAAATTTCAGTTTTTAAGTATTGAGTAATTAAAATAAATTAGTTTATTTTAAATACCTAAGAAAAATTATTGAAATCGGAAAATTTTGATTTCCCGCGTTCCGCTGCGTTTACCCGGAATTGTCACTTAAAACCCCAACAAAAAATGGTATCAGAGTAGGTCTGAACCTGAACACATGATATGAATATGCCTTTAAATTCAATTTTTAATTTTGTTCTTACTTTATGCTTGCTTGTATTTATTTAATTTGATTAAATTAAATACGTAACATCTTTGTGGAAAAATCCCTATTTAATAAGGTTTTAAAGTAATATGTATTGGATGCATATTTCTTGGTCCATCTTGTCAATACGGTTTATGGATATCTGTTCTATCGCTGCATCCGAGAAAGTGAGAAAGAAGTAAGGGTGTAGTTGATAGAAATTTATCGATACCGGATATATATGTGATACTAGGTAAATTCAAGCGAAAGCGGAAATTCTGAACGTGTCAAAGCTGTCAGAACTACGCAAGTATCTTGAATTTATCACTGACAAGTTTAACCTTGGTACGCCTCCTTGTGAACGTGCCAAATCTGTCACAACGAGAAACGACCAGGACCGAAACCCATGAGTCACTAGTGAGTGATCGACAATGAGTTGTCTACCTAATGAATATACGTAGGCGAGATCATGCCAAAGCTGTGAGCTGAAATATATTCATGGAATCCACCTTTCACTATTATATTTAATTTGATTAATTGTTGTTTGCATTCTGTTTGGGGATTACAGTATTGCATGTAATAGTGGGATGAGCATTTTTAGATTAAAAATTCATGATCTATTTATGCTTTGTTTATTTTATTTTATATGAAATTATTTTGTCTGCTAACCGTTTTTCACTATCTATATGATAGATTTGCGATGGCGGCACCTGCTTCTAATCATTTTGCTTGTATACTTGATACAAACAAGCTTAAAGGCGCCGAAAACTTTACAGATTGAGACTTAGATCTAAGAACTATTCGTAGGTCTGAGCAAATAGAAGATGTGTTAGAACGTATGTTGCCACTTGCCATAGTAGATGATGCAACACAAGAGGAACATGAGACTCTCTAAAAATGGAGAGATGATGATAGGAGGGTCAAATCATATATTCTTAGTTCCTTGGCGTCGGAGCTTAAGAGGCAATATTTTGGATTGTCTGGCGCATATACTATGATGATGCGACTGCGGGAGTCCTTTATGAACAAAGAACTGGTCTCGGTTCATAAAATTTCAATGGAATTGTTCCATGCAAAACTTGAAGAGGGATAGGCTATGAGCCCTCATGTACTTCATCTGATTGGTTTGATCGAACAGTTGAGGCACTATCATTTCCCTCTGAATGACACTTTAGGACAAAGTGTCATACTTAGATCTCTCACAGTATCATATCGCCAATTTGTAATGTATTTCAATATGAATGGGATTAGTTGTTCTTACTAGGAGCTGTATAAGATGTTGCAAACTGCGGAAGAAGATTTAAGGAAGGGAGTTCCGACTTGCCCTCCTAAACCCACTGATATTTCTACTTCCTCCCAATCTAAACAAAAAGGGAAGAAGAAGAAAGGTAAGAAAAAGAATGGTTTGAATCTTCCATCACAGGGTAAGATAGCTAAACCAAAGAGAGCTACTGAAGATAAATGCCACCACTGCAGCAAGATTGGCCACTGGAAGAGGAATTTCCTAATAACTTGGCCCAAATCAGAAAGGAAAGAGCATCTACTTTATGTACTTTTATTTTTCCCATTATTGATATCTCTTTGGCTTGTGAAGCTATGTCATCCAGTTGGATTTTAGATGTTGCTTGTCCAATTCACATTTGCAATTCGTTGCAGGTGCTGAAGGAAAGTAAACGACTAAAATCTAGGGAGATGCAGTTGAGATTCGGGAGTGGCGACTCTCTGGATGCAGTTGCTGTGGGCTTATGCGAGATTCCCCTACCCATTGGGAGACTTTTGTTGAATGCGAGATTCCCTTACCCAATGGGAGACTTTTGTTGAATGACTTTTTTTTGTATCGGGATGTGTTGCAAACATTGTGTCACTTTTTTGTATTAGATACTGAAGGATATAATGTAAATATTAAGAATCGTTCTTTATATTTATATGATAGATATAATGTTCAGATCTTAGTTTGTCCAAATGAGCATGGTCATTATATTTTGCATACCTCGCAAGATATCTTTAATGCTGGAATTAATAAATGTAAAGTATCTGATATAAATATTGAACTGTGGCATATGAGGTTGGGTCATATAGGCGTGAAACACCTAACCCAGTTGGTTAGGAATGGTTTGATACATGATCTTACCATTGAACCTTATCCAACTTGTGAATCTTGCATTCGAGGTAAAATGACCAAAGCCCCATTTTTGGTTGTAGGACACCGAGCTGCTGACTTATTGGAACTAATATATTCTGATGTATGTGGTCCCATGAGTCACACTGCTCAAAATGGTTTTTCGTACTCCGTTACCTTTACCGATGATCTGTCATGGTACGGTTATGTTTATTTGATGAAATAAAAATCGAAAACCTTTGAAAAGTTCAAGGAATTCTGAAATGAAGTAGAAAAATATACTGGTAAATATATTAAATGTATTTGATCTGATCGAGGCGGTAAATATATGATTGGTGAGTTCACCGATTATTTAAAGGAGAATGAGATTCTAGCTCAATATACTCCTACAGGTACTCCACATCACAATGGAGTGTCCGAAAGGAGAAATCAGACTTTATTGGATATGGTCCGATCGATGTTGAGTTTTACAGATTTACCCTATTACTTATGGGGATATGCTATTTTAACTGCTGCTCATCTTTTGAATAAGATTCATTCAAAGGCTGTTCCTACGACTTCGTATTAGATATGGACTGGTAGGAAACCGAATCTTAATTATGTTAATATTTGGGGTTGTCATGTATATGTCAAGATGGCCCAACAAGATAAGCTTTCGCCTCGAGGGCAACAATTTAGGTTTGTTGGATATCCTTCAAATACGAAAGGATATTTGTTCTATGATATCGAGCATCAAAATGTGTTCGTAGCTCGCTTCGTAAAATTTCTAGAAATAGAATTTTTTTCTGAAGGTGGTGATCATAGACAGATTGAACTTGATGAAGTACAACCTGAAACCAATGAACCATTTGAGGAACCTGAAGTTCATTTATAAGAAAAATCTTCAACACACACACTTTGTAGGTCCCAAAAGGTGTCTAGACCTCCTGAAAGCTTGTATTTGATACAAGAAAAAAGTCTAGATGTTCTCTTAATTGAAGAGACTGACCCTTATACCTATAGAGAAATGATGTTAGACATCGACTCCGTGAAATGGCAAGAGGCCATGAAATTAGAGTTAGACTCTATGCATTAGAATCAAGTTTGGGACTTGGTTCTGCTTCCTGAAAGAATTATTCATATCGGTAGTAAATGGGTTTACAAGAGGAAGCGTGGGCCTGACAGAAAGGTTGAAACCTTTAAGGCCAGACTGGTAGCTAAAGGTTACATGCAGCGACCTGATGTCGATTACGATGAAACTTTTTCGCCAGTTGCGATGCTAAAGTCTATAAGGATTTTGTTGTCTATTGTTGCTTACCATGATTACAAGATTTGGCAAATGGATATCAAAACAGATTTTCTAAATGGGTTTCTGGACGAAGAAATATATATGGAACAGCCGACGGATTTTGTATCCAGTGAAACCTCAGGCATGGTTTGTAAGCTTAAGAAGTCCATTTATAGACTTAAACAAGCTTCACAAAGTTGGAATCTTCGATTAGACGAGATTATTAGATTGTCTGGTTTTCTCAAGAATACGGAAGAATCCTGTGTGTACCAGAAGGTCAGTGGGAGTATGATAGTATTTTTGGTTCTCTATGTTGATGACATCCTAATAATTGGGAATGATATAGGAATAATACAGGGCGTCAAAGCTTACCTATGTAATAATTTCTCCATGAAAAACCTGGGTGGAGCTTTTTATATCTTGGGTATAAAACTCTATATGGATAGAGAAAAGAAGCTTATTGGGTTATCACAATTGACGTACATAGATAAGATCTTAGAACGGTACGATTTTGCTGACTGTAAGACATGAAATATACCGTTCAGACATGGCATTCATCTTTCGAAGAAGATATGTCCGCAAACAGAAGATGAGAATATTATAATGTCTAATCAACCTTATGTTTCATGTTTGGGTAGCATTATGTATGTCATGTTATGTACGAGGCCTGATATTAGCTACGCGGTTAGTATAACCATTAGATATCAGTCCAATCCAGGTAATGACCACTGGATGGTCGTTAAACATATCCTGAAGTATCTTAAAGGTACTAAGGATAAGTTTATCATATATGGAGGAAATGAACTATAGGTTAATAGGTATACGAATTCTGATTTCCAATCGGATCCCGATGATAGAAAACTTACATCAGGATTCATTTTTACCCTTAACGGAGGTGCAGTTTGTCGGAAAAGTTCCAAACATGGGTCTACAGCTAATTCCACCACAGAGGCGGAATATATTGTTGTTTCTGAAGCTGCAAAAGAAGCTATTTGAATTAAGAAGTTTATCACAGAATTGGGAGTTGTCCCAAGTATCGAGAATCTGATTCCGTTATACTGTGATAATACTGGAGCCATTACACAAGCAAAGAAGCCGAGGGCACATCAGAAATCGAAGCATGTGGAATGAAAGTACCACATCATTCGAGAGATTGTGTCGCGAGGTGACATTGTTGTGTGCAAGGTCTCAAGTGAAGATAATGTAGCAGACCCGCTAACGAAGGCCATACCTCCGAAGTTATTTGATAATCATGTGGAGTCGATGGGTATTAGATACAATCGATATTAGCACTAGAGCAAGTGAGAGATTTTGTTATGGTTGGTGCTCTGAGCGCCAATTTCTTATGTATTTCCCTGTAAATACTTTTGTAAAATAATTAGTTTATATAATATGAATTATTATATTATATGGTAAAGACGTAAATGACCATAAAATGATTGGTTATGATACAGTTACAAAAGCGTCGCAACTTACATTGAGCAGTATCGTAACAGTATCATTCTTTAACAGTTCTTGGTCAAGGTTTACAATTACTTGGTCAGTAAGTAAACCCGCTGAGATCGGTACATGTCGTATATTGGAATGTTGGATTCCAATGATTTCTCAATGAACTATGAGTCTTAGGATACTCGTATAGATACGTTGGTGTTTATATCGGATAAACACTGAATGACTCACTGAAGATTCTTAATAGATGGTACACCAACGTCAATAAGAATCTTCTCGGGTTGAGTGAGTAGAGTGATCCTCCGACTTGAGGTACCACTGTGGATGTATGAAGTATCCTCCACACTTTGATGGCATCCACGTCACCGATCTATTTAGATCAGACCTCCGCCTGTCCGTTGGGTGTGGATCGATCCTCAGGATATCCTGTGCGTATCAAGATAGGATCCGTCAGTTCTGTGTACAGAGCATAGGTATCCATTATGGAATTAGCAATCTGTTAAATCCATGGGCCCGTTGTAACATTTAGAAGTGAGTTCTAAGTGTTATTAAAAGATAGCTAATAGAATCATCGACGAGATTATACCTATAGAGATTTGACGTTTATATCAATATCTCTGGGATAATCTGAATACCTTTGACGGAAGGATTATACTTATGCAGTGACCTCGACCTGTATGGTTAAGAGATTTTATCCATGTTCGTCATAATTTACAGGTGGGTAAATTATGGACACGAAATTGGATTTCGTGATGGATATGCCTGAACCTAGAGAGTCTCACTAATGAAATATACTCGTATAGCACTAGGGAAACTTTTATAAATAATACCGATTATTTATAAGTCGTTTAATGGTTAAAAGATAATACATACGTTTGGGATCTTTCAGCCATTTGTTAAATATCAAATTGTGATATTTGATATTTATAATTTATATATGTATTTTGATTAATTAATGTAAATATAATACATATATTTAAGATATTTTTATTTAATTATTTTATTATTTAAATGTTAAATAATTAAATTAATTAAATAATAAATATCTTTTTTACTTTATTAAAGTAATAAAAATGGCTTTCTTTAATTGGTTGGAATGGCCATTTAAAATTGGTATAAGTGGCTTGATTTAATTAGTACAAGTGTGGTATTTAATGAATAAATACAATATTTTTTAATTAAATCATTTTCCAATTGAATTAATGAAATAAAAATTTGAAAATGCTTGCTATTTTTCTAGGAGTTTCGGCCACTTTAAAGAAAATATATAAGCCTTGTTTTTATTTTTTTGTTTCATTATCCAAGAACCCTAAAATCAAATACAAAAGAGAGTTTTAGAGAAAATGAGAAAGAAAGCAAAAGAAAGCTTGGATTTTTCGAAAATTAGTAAGTTTTTTCTTACTTTCTTCTTCATGAAAAATATTTCTATGACTCTTGGCTTCAATATGTGTAGCTTAGATCTTTCTCTAATCTTTTGTGTTTGCATTTTGATGGTTGGGAACTTGGTAGAAAGATGGAAGCATGTATGTTAAAAGATTGCTTGAAATTAGTTCTTAAGCACTCTTTTAAGTCATTTGATGGTGTTGTTGCCATTCTAGAGTTACTTAGCGACTCATAAATAACCTAGAATTGTTCTTGAGTTATTTCATGGTGGTGAGACTTGTTTGGTGTGGTAGGAATTGAATTAAAGTATTGAATTTGATTAATTTAGTGTTAATTTATCAATTTGTTGAAATTATAAAATTAGGGTTCATAACCCTCTCCAAATTTGGGGCTTTCATATATGTGGTGTAATTTGATGTATATGTGATGTATATTAAATTTGGAAATTATTTGATTTGATTTTGACATGTTTTGGACAAAAAGGACCAAATTGTAAATTCTTGAAAGTCTAGGGACCTCTCGGCAATATGTAAAAAATCTATTTTCTTGAATTGAAAATTGTATTTTCATGTATAAGACATGTACAAATCATTTCGGGATTGATTTAGAATCAATTAAAATTGTATCTGACAATTTAGGACTAAAATAAAAAAATTACAAAGTTTCGGGGCTAAACGGTAATTAATGAAAAATCTGATTTTTGGGTTGAGTAAATTACCCAAAAAATTATTGAAATCGGAAAATTTTGATTTTCCGCGTTCCGTTGCGTTTACCCGGAATTGTCGCATAAAACCCCAAAAAAATCAACAGCTTTAATGAACTTAAGGGGTCTCTTTACATCAAATTTTAATCCATAAACAAAATAATTTAACGACAAAGATTCTGTTAAACCAACAATCTTTTGAGAAAGTACTTCAAAATCTCTGATATAAGCCCTCGCAGTAGTGATTTGTGACGACTAAATAAAGCTCCTTCAAGTTCTTAAAAATAAAATCCCTAAACCCGGTGGACACAACAAGAAGTAGGGTTGGAAAATGGGCCGAGCTTTGAAAAATACATCCATAAATTCAAGGATTATTTGTTAATATTCTCATCAATTGGAAAAATCCAATTTATTAAGATTTGAATTGATATTCCTAATATATTTTTCAGACCCAAACTTAAATAAAAAATACTTAAAATATAATTGGATTTTTAAAATCCGGCCCATTTGCCATCCCTACCAGGAAGAAAAGATTCCTATGTGACTTCGTCCGATGGTTTATCCCAATGAACCATGAGTCTCGGGAAACTCGTATAGACATGTAGGTTTTTATTTGATAAACACTAAACGACTCATTGAAGATTTCCTAATAGATGGTACACCAACGTCAATAGGAATCTTCTCGAGTTGAGGGAACATAGTGGTCCTTCGAATTGAGATACCATAGTGGATATATGAGTTATTGATAAGTGTGGTTTATACCCACTTATTACTACATTCTTATCTTAATATTTTGTTAGTTTCCGTATCATTTAATATATTTTGTAGTTCTTTTATGTATTATTTGTATGAAGCATTAATCATGGATCATGAGGCATTTGTACGTGTTTTGGGACCATAAAGATGCATCGAAAGCACACGGGAAGAGCGGAAAATACAGAAACAACACGCCAAAAAAAGTGACTTGCGTCGCAGCGCCACTCTTTGGGCGCCGCGACGCCTCTTCAGTGTCACATACATAAATCTCACAGCTTTGGCGCCACGGCGCCACTTGCCAGCGCTGCGGCGCCCCGCGCACCAAAAACATGATTTTTAGGGTTTTTAGATGCCCAATGACCCCAAGGCTTTATTATAAATAGATTAGTTCCTCCAAACTCAAGGGATGAGGCTAATACACAACACAAAACACAAAAAGACATATTTTAGAGAGATCCAAGGAGGAGGATTGAAGAGCGACAAGAGGAGACGAATGCAGTGACGTCCGAAGAGGAAAAGATTCAATTCAGGTTTTATCTTCTTGTTTCTTTCTTAGAACTCTAATGATTTCCATTAGATTCATGACTTGTTTTCATTGTTTTTATCTATTGTCATGAACTAAACTCCTTAATTCTGGAGAATGATGTAACTGATGCTTAAACCTTGTATTGATTGTCAATTTTGTTATGAAGTTTTATTGAGTTTATTTATATTCTTTTGAGTTTAATGCTTCTTGGTTGCTAGCTTCAATTAAGATGATGAATGTTTAGAATCTATCACTCGAGATAGAGGATTTTAAATAGATCTAAAGAATATAACCTATGAGTTTTATAGAGTTCGAGAGAATATATAAGTTCCTTTGAAGTCGTTAACATAGAATCACAAAGCGTAACGAGTTGTTAACTACGAGATTTTTATAGAGATATCGAAGTCTGTAGTTGATAATATTTTCACTGATACTCGAGAGAGGGAGTGGATATTTTCAGAGTCTTGACTTATAAACAATATAACTAAACAATGATTAATTGGCATGATAAATACATAGGAGATAGCTAGGTGAAATCAGACTCTAGAATCTCTATCGTATTAGTTCCTTCTATCTAAATATTTTTATATTTTATTTATTTAATTAAATCTTTGTTAATTATCGTCTAAATAAAGTTAGGATTATCAATTGTTGTATTTAATGCGAGTTAACACAATTCATGTGGGTTCGACACTCTAAACTCATTTATACTAAAATTTGACACCGTACACTTGCGGTACGATATAAAATATCACAACAGTTATCCTCCACACTTTGATGACAGTCACGTCACTGATCTATTTAGATCAGACCTCCGCCTGTTCGTTGGGTGTGGACTGATACTCATGATATCCAATGCGTATCAAGATAGAATCTGTCAGTCCTGTGTACATGGTATATGTATCCTACTAGTGTTTGCGATCTAGTAAATCCATGGCTGTGGTATAACTTCGGAAGTGAGTTCCGAGTATTATTTAGAGATCATAAATTTGAAAGTTGACTATATTATACCATAAAGATTTGACATTCTTATCTATATCCCAAGTATAATATGGATAGCCTGTGATGAGGGGATTATACGTACGCAATGATCTCGACTTGCATAGTTTAGCGAGATTATTTATGGTCGTCTATGGACACGAAATTGGATTCCTTGACGGATAAACCTAAACTTAGAAAGTCTCACAATATGAAGTGTACTCGTTGAGCACTTAGGCAACGCGTTATGAATAATATAGATTATTCATAATACTTCACCGAATTAAATGAATTAATTTGAATCGTTTAAACGGTTAAATGAAAATACATGCATTATGGTCATTTCAGTCAATTAATAATTAATGTGTATTTGTATTAGATATAAAATTTGATTTGATACATATTAATTAATTGTTAAATGAGACTTTGACACATGCCATTAATATACGTTTTTGTTATTTAATGTAAATAAAAATACATATATAATAATAATCGCATTAATTTATTATTTAGATATTTATAATGTTAAATATCTAGATAATTCAATTATTTCAATATTACATAAATGTTATATAATATGTTTGGTTATTATTGGTTACATATGGCATGATTTTATTAAGCTTAACGTTTACAAATTGGATTTGTCAACTTAAAAGCTTATTATTATTTAATTAGATTAAAAATGACCAAATGACCAAAATATCATTCCCTCTTACTCCAAAGTCAGTTATGCTTCTTTTTTAAGTGTGAAAATTTTGTTTTCTAATTCAATGAAGCTCCCATGGCCGAAATCTCAAAGATAAAAAGCTCTCAAATTTTGTTTGATGAAACAAAGAATAAAGTGAAGAAATCAAGAAAGAAGTTTAAGGAAATTAGGAGATTTCAAGGTAATCTTCAATAATCTTTAACTTAGAAAACTTGTTTCATTTTCTTGAACATCTAGAATAGTTCTATGGTTTCTCATTTCTTAGTTCAATTTTTTCATTTGATGACTTGTTGCCATTATGGAGTGTTATGACCACTCTTGTAACTCCTAGAATTTTTCTTGAGTTCTTCATAGGTGGTGGCTTTGGTTGGTGTTAATGTTGATATGATTACTGTTGATAAAATTGGATTTAAAGCAAGAAAAATGATATTTTTATTTACCAAATCAGATCTGGAAATTCTGTAATTTTGGTGATGAAAAGTATGTTATATAAATGTATTGTATGTGTTTTGGGCATTGGAACAATTGCCATAAATTATTTCGGAGTTGAAATATGCAAAAACGGTGAAAAACGGCGTTACCGGGTGAGTTTCGGGCTTCCCGGGTGTCCGCTGTCCAAACAGTGAATTGGTCACTGTTTGGGCAGCCCATGAACTGCCCATGCACTATTGAAGCTGACCTGGGCAGCCCCCATATGTGTTGGTTGGTCAGTTCGGACAAAAACGCGTTTTATGCCATTTTACGGAAAAACATTTTTGTAAAAGTTTCGAACCTGTTTATGTCATTATTTGATATCAAATAAATACGTTTAGGTGAAATATAAATGAATTATTCATATTGGATATTGAATAATTTTGTAACGACCGGTAATTTATGCCGCTACCTACGACCATAATATCGCATAAGGGGCAAAGGAATGTAAAATAAATTATGATGGGACTCAAGTATATTTATAAAATGAATTTGAAGACGATCGGTAAATTTTTCGAGGTCCCGAGAAACAACTGTACGGTATGCCCTTTTTAACTATAAATGGTATTTAAGGCATAACTTTTTCATACGAACTTGGAATTTTATGAAATGTATATCGTCGGAAAGCTTAGACCAAGACCTACAACTTTCGCGTTAAACATTTTTCCAAATTCGGACCAAAACTAAGTCAAAACCGCAAGTTAAAATCTGAATGAATAGTGAATTCGGACCCAAATGACAAAAACACTAAAATTCTCCATTTCTCTAGATAATTCTACACTCTTCATTATCAATTAGGTCCTACTATATAAAGGATCCTATTCACTATTGCCAAAGGGGAAGGAAACGTGAAGAAGCCGAAGGAAAAAGAGAGGGAAAAGAGAAAGAAGGAGAATGAGAGAAGAAGAAGAAGAAGAAGAGAGGAAGGGAGAAGAAAAGAAAAGAAATGAGTGGGAAGGCTTGGCATCCATGGATGGCTAGGAGATTAAAAGAAAGCCAAGAGTATGGAGGTAAGAATCCATAACCCAAAATCTTGAGTTTTTGATTCTTGATGAAATGTATGAGTTAATGATGATAATATTATGTTTTGAGTTTAAATTGATGAGAATATGATTCTAGGGGTGAGGATTTGGCAATTAGACATTTGGGTTTAAGATTTTGAGTTTTGGGTTTATGGATACCATGAGAATTATATGTATAAATTGAGGTTGATTATTGATTAATGAAAGAATAAAGTATGATATAATGAAGTGGTAATGAGGTATGAAAGGTTGGTTTGTAGTTTGGAAGTGTTAAAATGAAAGTAAAGAAATGGGTTGTAATGTTGGTTAATTGAGTTTGAAATGTTTAAAGAATTATTTAGTAATGTTAATTTGATGAATTAATGAGTGATTAATGTTGATTATATGGTAGTTTGAGATATATGGAATTGATGTAAATGGTTGGATTGGGTGTTGAAAATGATTTAGAGAGTAAAGGTTGGAATTGGCCAAAATTCGGTCTGCAGCTAAGGAAAACAGAAACCTGGAAGACGAGCTCGCGTCGCGACGCGGGAGGACCCAGCGTCGCGACGCTTGACAGAAAAACAAGGCAGTTTTATTAGTAATACGAATTGATTTCAGACAATTCTGATCCCACCCCAGCATAGTTAAGATCATTCTTATGACCCTAAATCTATTAGTTCCCTAGCCAACATTCCTTACCAACTCTACCTAATAGAATGAATTACATTCTTACGTACCCAAAACTAGTAAGTTTGTCCTAATTCAATAATCCATCTCATAGCTTGTAAATCTGACCAAATTATCACTTTTAGATCATTGCATGATATGCGATATTCTCCGACGAAGCAATATAGATCCTTCCAGTTTCCAAGCTCTGTGAGTGGACACTTTCTCTTATTTTTGATTTTTATATTGGAAGTTTCTCTGATCAGACTTACTTTTCAGTAACTAGGGCGTTAGCCAAATTTGTTTTTATGTCATATATCATTTAAACTTGACTTGAGAAGTTTATAGAAAGATAAATGTTCAGCTTAAGATTTATGTTTTCCATATATGTTGTATGTTTTATGTTATGTTTTAGTTGCGCTTTACACAAAAAAGTTTTTTTACAGTTTTAAGATACATATCATGATTATGTGGTTTCGGGGCATGAGGTAGAACCTCACCCCAGTATGTAACTTGTGATATAGTTTGGAATTGATGGATATAGTAGCATGTGCACATGTGGAGGACTGAGGGGACGCTCTCAGATCCTCGAGCGGGACTAGGGATTACAGAATCCCGAAATCCTGATTTTAGAACTTGATGGCTACACTGCCAGTTGAGTTATGGTCTTGGGTGTAGAGCTCTACGTTGCCAGTTAAGTGCTTGTCCTGGACGTAGGGTACCACCAGTTCAGAGATGCCCAGTTGAGTTATGGTCCTGGGCATAGAGACACCCAGTTGAGTGATGGTCCTCGGTGTAGAGTGACGTCCAGTTGAGTGATGGTCCTGGACGTAGAACAGTTTTTAGATTTCAGATTTTCAGTTTTCAGTATACAGTTTTCAGAAATAAGTTTTTAAATAACAGTTTTTAATTTTCAGATCTCTAGTATAAAGCTTTCAGATTTTAAGTATTCAAATTTTCAAGAGTTGAACTTTAGTAAAGAGATTTCGGAAGCTAGTATTTTAAAGACAGTTTTCAGACATATGAAGTTTTCAGAAATAGAGTTTTCATGTGAAGATGTTTTGAAAAAATGGTTTTAAAAGATTTTTATCAGTTTTCAATTTTTAGTCCACTCACTTAGGTCGTCTGACGATCTAACCCCATTCCAGCTTTCATGTTTTGCAGGATTTCCGGAGGACGATGCTCGGAAGGATGGATACTGATGCAGTCACCAGGGTTGGAGTCCACCAGTATTATGTCACAAAGTGTAAGAGTCCAGTTCAAAGTCAAAGAATTTGTATGCATTAGAGTTGTGATAGTCATTATAAGAGTCTATTGAAGTATTATAAAAGAAACGTTTACAGAGTATGTATTTATAAGTAATAAAGGTGTTTTATGATTGGCTAAGTTAAGGTTTATATGCATGACATTGCATTTAGAGTAGTTTACAGTACAGTCAGAAAGTCAGAGGCTTATAGGACTAGTACAACTATTCCCTGCCGGTAACATCTCACAGATTGGGGATGTTACAAAGATGGTATCAGAGCATGGTCTAGGGAGTCAGTGACTGCAGTGGGCAGAGTGCTGGGGTCTTGTATACGTAGTATGTCCGGGATACTCGTATATGAGGCACTACCTCTCCAGTATCTGATCCTCGAGTACGTCCTCAAAGCTTCTCAGACAGGTTCGTAAATATTTCCCAGCTACTTGAATTCCTTTTCCTCACTCTTGTTAAGGGTTGTTCCATAGTCATCTTAGATTACTTTTCGAAGTTCCGAATAAGCTAGGAAACCAGATTGATAAGTCCCAAAGAAAGGTGAGAAAAGATGAGACTAGAAGGAAAGATACCTAGAAATTTAAACCAATTCGAGACATAGATGTAAAGAGATAGAAGGAAATAGAAAAGCCTAAGGATATCCACCTTGGAAGGTAGGAAAGAAAGATAAAGCTAGAAAGGAAATAAGACAAATAAACGACATAAAATAAGAGTGGAAAACAAAACACTAGAATTCATAGCAATCAAAGAAAGTAACGAAAGCACCAACAAGTATCAGAGTTGCCTAGCACAATTAAGATCCCATTCCTTCTCTAGAAATCCTTCCAAGTAATTCAATAGACTTCGAAGTCTTCTCATAGATAGTGAACTTTCCGAGTAACGAAGAATAGTCAAAGAGACAAAAGAAGTAAGAAATTCAGGATAGTCTTAAGAGCCCCAATGGATTTAGATACCAAAAAGGATTCCAGATACCCAAATTTCAACTTCAATTCCCAAGAAAGTAGTAGAAACGATTAGTTACCTTATTCCCAGTAAATTTGATGAAGACGAAACCCTGAACCATCTAGCCTTCAATACTCCTCAATGACACTAGATAAGGGGGGTTACTCTGATGGAACTTATCTTATAGGTATAAGATGACCATAAGAGATTTGACAAGAGTTTACCCAGGAATTTAGAAGGTAGATTAGTCTAAAGTTAGTAGAAATACATGTAGATATGTAGGAATAAACCTATGAGGGCAAATAGAGCTTAAAATGACAAAAACAGTAGTATGAAGCGTAAACAGAGTGCCATAGCCAAATCTATAACAAGGATAGAAAGTATGGATTTGGGAAGCAGAAGTAAGATACAGAAGGAGAGAGATAGAGAAATATAAATAGATAAGAAATGACGAAATTCATAGTAGTATGAATCAGAGACATGGAGTTAAGTAATAAAGGACAATAGTAAAACTAGTAGTAAAGATGAATGTTGAAAGATACTCTTCTTTTTCAAAAGACCCCTCCGAGTTGAACCATATTTTTCTAAACCACCCTATAGCAGTAGCAAGTTCCCTCTAGTATCAAGGACCGTTGTAAAATAAAGAAGTAAGAAAGCTAAGGACAACCTTACAATCTTCAGATAGATGCTAGATGCCATAGGGGTATAAAGACTTTAGATTTTACGAACTCAGACCCATAGTCAAATAAGATGAGTGGTGACCGAAACGGCAGCTAGTTACCTTAACTAAGAAAACCGATAGATAGAGCCCGACTCATCCAGATCTTCGTTCTTTTGAGATACTAGTTAAAAAAAAAAAGTTATTCCGATGGGGTTTATTTTATACCTATTTTACATGAGTAATGGCTTCTATCAGAGTAAAGAGTATTAGAAAAAGGATAAAGAAATTTTCCGAGGCGTGAAGAAAATGATGAGTGAGATGTGAACAATCCCCATTAGTATAGAAGACCAGCAGAGAAATCCAATGGGATTCTATTGAAAAGATAAACAGAACTTTGACAGGAAACATCCACCTAGAAGAAAGATCAAAGAAGTTATGAGAATATAAAGAATGAGACACTTAGGATAGTTCATAGAATAAGAATGTCAGATATTATATAAACCACAGATAAGCTGAGTTAGTAAGGATTCGCAGAAAAGTATAAGGATAAGTATAAGAATAAATCTATAAGATTGGAAGTAATTAAGGAGGCAATAAGAGTATCGGTATGGACAATAGGACAAGTGATCAGATAAGATTTATAGCAGGAGCAGGTTGAAATTTAAGGAATAAATAAGAAAATGACTTATAAATAGTCTTAAATATATGAAGTATGGTAGGGAAACAGAATATGTAGATAGAATGAGGATTATGAGGAATAGCTAGGAAGCGATTAAATTAACAATA
Organism: Zanthoxylum bungeanum; assembly: GCA_019454045.1. Classification (NCBI taxonomy): domain Eukaryota; kingdom Viridiplantae; phylum Streptophyta; class Magnoliopsida; order Sapindales; family Rutaceae; genus Zanthoxylum; species Zanthoxylum bungeanum. Next base: position 45,308 of record SKCR01026144.1, on the reverse strand, counting down.
GTTGTAGAATCCTAGAACTTAGTACATGTAGGAACCTGCAAAAGAAAATAGTAAAAGGATAACAAAATTACGTGATGGATTGATAAGTAGGTAGCGAATCTGAAGAGATTTAGACTTGGAACTTGAAAAGAGGAGGTTTAACACCATGTTGAGAAAAATTCGTGGGATATAGTGAGAGACTTATAAAAAGAACCCGTAGTATTAAGAAAAGAAGGATTTTTAGAAGAATGATGTGTATGAGTCAAGGAATAAGGAATCGAGAGACTAAGATTAAAGAAGGAACCTTCAAGGAATCAGAAAGATTAGAGGAACAATATTATAGGAAATCATTTATGAGGAAAATAGTAAGGAATATAGGATAATGATAGTATATAGGTGGGAGATTAAGTAAGGAATGCTCGTAATAGACTAGTAGAAATAATTCTTAGAAAAGTAAATGAGTAAAAAAGGTGAAGGACTATAATAAGGAAGGAACCACCATAGTAAAATGAGTCCCATAAAGGAGATAACGAAAGAATTACAATAGTATCCAAAGGAAGAGTGTGGTATCATCAAGGCACCGAGAGTTTGAGATTAGCCCCACCCTCTAACCCTCGAATGATACCAATAACAAATGAAACAGGAAAGTAAATCAACAAGAGGGTGGATACCAATATGGAAAGTAAAATAGGGAAAGAAAAGATGACTTACAAAAGATATAGACTAAGGATTAAACTTGGATTATATAAGCTTCGAGTGAAATAAGGAAAGGATGAAAAGAATACTTAGAAAAGTTAAAAAGGAATTGTGTAAGGTACCCAGTTCTAGCTCAAGAAGACCAAACCACTACGGGTTTGGGATGGTTTAACCGCGGGTTATGGGTGGTTTGGTAAGTTTGTATTATAGCACTGGGACAACAAAATAGGTTAATACAAAGCGGTGGTCGAGGGAGATAAGACAGAAGAATAGAAAATAGAGATCAATAATGAAATTCGCGGATGATCAGGTGAGACTTTGGGAAGACGGGAAGGAAGTTATTAGGTTAGAATAGAATAGTAATCAAAGGATGGCAAAGACTTAAGGTTTTGATAAGTATGTGAAGAGGAAATTCTAGTAGGAAAGACAGAATAGACCCAGTAAGTCTGTAGTAGTCTAGAAATGGATTAAAGAATAAGGGAATTCAAGGAAAAGATTAGGAAAGAGGATTCAATGAGATACAATCAAGGCAAGAAATAATTCTAAGGTTAAGATGACAAATGGAATGAAGAAATATTAAGTATTAGTATTAGATATTAAGATCCTCGATGGAAACCAAGAAACCAATTATTGATAGTTTGTTTATATTAAGGAATCATGAGGTATGAGTGATCGTCTATAAAGAAGAGATCTTAGAAACAAAATTGTAAGGAATAGCGGATGGTAACATGAGGACAATAGTGAAGAAGTACTCAACAGAATTACTATAGAACAAGAACCTAAGAAGAAGGATTTAGTAGCCAGTAAAGGATAGAGACTAGAAGATCAAGGAAACCACGATTCAGACGCCAAAAGGATTCGAGGACGAATCCTATTTAAGGAGGGGAGAAATTGTAACGACCGGTAATTTATGCCGCTACCTACGACCATAATATCGTATAAGGGGAAATGGAATGTAAAATAAATTATGATGGGACTCAAGTATATTTATAAAATGAATTTGAAGACGATCGGTAAATTTTTCAAGGTCCCGAGAAACAACTGTACGATATGCCCTTTTCAACTATAAATGGTATTTAGGGAATAAAATTTTCATATGAAATCAGAATTTTATGAATTGTATATCGTCGGAAAGCTTAGATCAATTAGGTCCTACTATATAAAGGATCATATTCACTATTGCCAAATGGGAAGGAAATGTGAAGAAGTCGAAGGAAAAAAAGAGGGAAAATAGAAAGAAGGAGAATGAGAGAAGAAGAAGAAGAAGAGAGGAAGAGAGAAGAAAAGAAAAGAAATGAGTGGGAAGGCTTGGCATCCATGGAGGGCTAGGAGATTAAAAGAAAGCCAAGAGTATGGAGGTAAGAATCCATAACCCAAAATCTCGAGTTTTTGATTCTTGATGAAATGTATGAGTTAATGATGATAATATTATGTTTTGAGTTTAAATTGATGAGAATATGATTCTAGGGGTGAGGATTTGGCAATTAGACATTTGGGTTTAATATTTTGAGTTTTGGGTTTATGGATACCATGAGAATTATATGTATAAATTGAGGTTGATTATTGATTAATGAAAGAATAAAGTATGATATAATGAAGTGGTAATGAGGTATGAAAGGTTGGTTTGTAGTTTGGAAGTGTTAAAATGAAAGTAAAGAAATGGGTTGTAATGTTGGTTAATTGAGTTTGAAATGTTTAAAGAATTATTTAGTAATGTTAATTTTATGAATTAATGAGTGATTAATGTTGATTATATGATAGTTTGAGATATATGGAATTGATGTAAATGGTTGGATTGGGTGTTGAAAATGATTTGGAGAGTAAAGGTTGGAATTGGCCAAAATTCGGTAAGGAAAAGGAAAACCACCTGGAAGACGAGCTCGCGTCGCGACGCGGAGGACCCAGCGTCGCGACGCTTGACAGAAAAACAGGGCATTTTTGTTAGTAATCCAAATTGATTTTAGACAATTCCGATCCCACCCCAGCATAGTTAAGATCATTCTTAGGACCCTAAATCAGTTCCCTAGCTGACATTCCTTACCAACTCTACCTAATAGAATGAATTACATTCTTACGTACCCGAAACTAGTAAGTTTGTCCTAATTCTATAATCCATCTCATAGCTTGTAAATCTGACCAAATTATCACTTTTAGATCATTGCAGGATATGCGATATTCTCCGAAGAAGCAATATAGATCCTTCCAGTTTCCAAGCTCTGTGAGTGGACACTTTCTCTTATATTTGATTTTTATATTGCAAGTTTCTTTGATCAGACTTACTGTGGGAACACAGAAACTGGGCGAAACATGCTGTTTCGGGCTCGCGGCCCGGTTGGGAGTACGGAATAGCCCGCGGGGGACTAAACCGGAGAATGATGGAGTCGCCACCCGGTGTGAACCGGGACAAAGATTTAAGGCCGCACTCACCCCTCGCAAGGGAAGACCTCAAACCGTTGGGTTCGGAATGGTCCCTTACTTATGCCACTTGTAATAAAAAAATTTTGCGATAATTCAACCAAGCCTAAGCAACATTTATTTCCAAGGATAATTTACTCCTAAGTTCACATGCATAAGTACAAAGCTCATATCTAAGTTCATATAACACATTTTTCATGTTTGCATACAACTTATTTGCATGTAATCTATCTCCAAATTTGCATACAACCTATTTGTATATAATCTATGTCTGAATTTGCATGCATAAGGTAAATTAACATACGGCAAGCATACAACTTAATAAGCACATTGTACACATACATGTGGGGAATACAAATAAATGGCAATTGCACAATCCTGCGTAATGAAAAGAGGCAATCAGATTCGTAATACAAAGGGATAACTGATATTGGCAATTACGCATAGAATATGATGAAAAAGACTCAGTTCAGTGTCTGTGCGTTCGTGTAGCGTTCGTAAACGCGTTCGAACGGTAAACAGAAGCTTCGAGTTCGATAGCGTTCGAGAACGCGTTCCAACGGAACCAGACCTGATGCACGATAAAACTAAGAAAAAACATGCGCGTTCGAGTAGCGTCCGAAAACACGTTCGAACGGTAAACAGAAGGTTCGCGTTCGTATAGCGTTCGAGAACGCGTTCAAACGGAACAAGACCTGATGCGTGATAAAACTACGAAAATGCGTGCGCGTTCGAGTAGTGTCTGAAAACGTGTTCGAACGGTAAACAGAAGGTTCACGTTCGTATAGCGTTCGAGAACGCGTTTGAACGGAACCAGACCTGATGCATGCAACACATACATAGACAAACAAATCCACAATGTAGGACCTCACATGTCCGATTGAACTCATTCTCATCCAATCATGTGTACCTCGTCCAGCGCGGCAAAGCATCGTGGTAAAGGATTTTAACCCCTTGAAATAGAGGACCTTTAATCGCACTAACTAAGCCCATGAACTAATAACACAATGCGTATAAGAAATAAAGGAAACAACAATATCGGACTTCGTATACCCGATTGAACACATCTCACTTTCAACCGAATATACATCATCTGGTGCGGCGAAGCATCGTGGTAAAAGATTTTAACCCCTCGAAATAGAGGACCATTAATCGTACTTACTAAGCCCATGAGCTAATAACACAATGCATATAAGAAATAAAAGAAACAACAATATCGGACTTCGTATACCCGATTGAACACAACTCACATTCAACCGAATATACATCGTCCGGCGCGGCGAAGTATCGTGGTAAAGGATTTTAACCCCTCGAAATAGAGGACCTTTAATCGCACTTACTAAGCCCATGCGCTAATAACACAATGCATATAAGAAATAAAAGACAACAATAATATCGGACTTCGTATACCCGATTGAACACATCTCACATTCAACCGAATATACATCATCCGACGCGGCGAAGCATCGTGGTAAAAGATTTTAACCCCTCGAAATAGAGGACCTTTAATCGCACTTACTAAGCCCATGCGCTTGACCTCATCATTACTCAAACAAATAACATGCAAAAAATAAATAACGATAATAAGCAAATCAAGATAACGTGAAATAAAATATGTACCGTATACTCAAGTGGTACGTGGAGTTGTATCCCGAGTACAGATCATACTACCATCCATTCGGAATCGGCTATGAAATTTATGTCCGGGTTTCCATCCTATATACCACAAGAGGCGACACATTTTCATTCATTCAAGGGCCACAAAACACATTATGCAATGACTCTCATGTGAATAAAATTCAATAAATAATTAAAAGTGAATATAAACTAATGAGAAAGGTGCCCTCAGGTCTAACCTTTTATGTCGACTTTCGGAAGTACCGTACACGGTCATCGGAAGGGTGGATGCTCCGCAACTCCTCTGGTTCACTGGTTCAACGTTTCCCTTCGCTGCTTCGCTGTTCGGGCTGCTGTTTTGCTGCTGTTTTGCTGCTGTATTTCGGTCACTATTTTTGGTGTTTTAGGCTACTATTTGGGGACTGTTTTGTGAGGCTTTAAGACTGTTTTGGGACTGTTTTTCAGGGCAGAATTCTGGACAGTTTTAGGTGAAGTATGTAAGGGTATTATGCGGCTGAGAAAAGGCTATGGCTGGTGCGTGCATGGGGCTGTTATGTGAGGTAGTTTGGGGCTAGTTTCGGCGTGCAGTGGACTGTTTTTAGGCTGCTTAGTTGGTTTATTCGGTCAGTTTGATGAGGGCTGATTTGGTTATTCTTACTTCACGTGAAGGGGGGGTTTGTGGCATGGGTTGAGTGGTTACTTGAGTGGGTACGTGGCTTGAGAGGAGAGATACGTGATGGTGGCGTAGGGCTGTGTTGTGCGTAGGTTTCGTTGAGGTTGAGTGGTGTTGCTACGTTGTTATGGTGATAGGTGGGAGTTGATTTGTGAAGTGGTTGAAGGGATGGCTAAAGTCGTTAGTGATGAGGGCTGGACGTGAAAATGGAGCTGATGAAGGTTAGGGGCAGGGCTTATGTGTGAAGGTCTGGGCGATGGCTATGTGTGTGAGGACGTGATTTGTTGAATTAGGCAGGGCTGCTAGAGGTGTTGATCTTGTTTGTTTAGGGTTGATGAGTTTTTGTTTTGTTTTTTTTGGCCGTGAATGAGCTAGGAGCAATGGTTGAAGTTTGTGTTATTTTTATAGTGACGAGCTATGGTTTGCATGGATTTGAATAGGAAGGAGACCAATTAGTGTCACACAAGGAAAATCAATTATTTGGCTGGAGATATGTCTTGGCTAGATTAGGAAGTTAGTATATTTGATTTATGTTAATTAGACATGCAATTTCTTTTATTTAGGTAGTTAATATTCTTGATTGATTTTAATTAAACATGATTTTATTTGATATTTATTTTAATTTGGTATATGATTTTTAGATTTTATTTAATTCCCCATGTGTTAAATATGTGTTTTATTAATTTGGATGTGTTTTATTGGCTTTGGTGGGCTAATTGGGCTTGGGTGTGAGGCTAGCAACAAAACTAGAAATGCCGACGCCGTTCGAACGCCAATTCGAACGCCCGCAATCTGCTTGACGTTCGAACGTGGTCACAAACGCAGCACGAACGAAAACAGTGAACTTGTGAAATGAACCCGATGACATACTTATTCTGAATTTCCCCTTCCGACGTCTGTTTCCCGCGACTTCCGTGACATAAAAGGTAGTGCCTCTAAATGAGACTCATCATAGGGACTTATATGCAAAAATGCAGTGCCTACAGTCGCCCCCACTTTGATGGGACTTGTGTAATGTGTAATAGTGACAATCCTATCAAAGTTATGCATTGCATTTTTACTTACCTGGCTCGCCGGCTGCCACTTGACTTGCCATGTGTTGAGTTGAGTTGATTTGGTGGTGAGGTGCTACGACCCCCGGTTCATTCCCGAACCGTGCTCCATTTTTGGAGTGCCATTTTCGGCATCTGTTGTGTGTGCTCCATTTTGGAGCGCCATTTTTGGCATCTGTTGTGTGTGCTCCATTTTCGAGCGCCATTTTCGGCATCTGTTGTGTGTGCTCCATTTTGGAGCGCCATTTTGGGCATCTGTTTTGGGTGCTCCATTTCGGAGCACCATTTTCGGCATCTGTTGTGTGTGCTCCATTTCGGAGCGCCATTTTCGGCATCTGTTGTGTGTGTTCCATTTCGGAGCGCCATTTTCGGCATCTGTCGTGTGTGCTCCATTTCGGAGTGCCATTTTCGGCATCTGTTGTGTGTGCTCCATTTTGGAGCACCATTTTCGGCATCTGTTGCTTGATGAGAGGTGGCTCATTTTTGAATCGTTACTTGATGAGATGGTCTTTACCGCTATAATCCTGAGAATGAAATAAAAATTATATGTATGTGATATGTATGCATGTATGCATGGATGCATGATGCTGATGTGGGCCTCGCCCCCAAACCGATACCGATGTGGGCCTCGCCCCTAAGCTGACACTGATGTGGATCTCAACCTTCGGGACTCATCCCCAAACTGATACTGATGTGGGCCTCGGCCCTGGGACACTTCCCCAAACTGATGCTGATGCGGGCCTCGACCCCTAAACAAATACTGATATGGGTCTCGCCCCCAGACTGATACTGATATGGGCCTCACCCCAAACTGATACTGATGTGGGCCTCGTCCCCAGACTGATACTGATATGGGCCTCGCCCCAAACTGATACTGATGTGGGCCTCGCCCCCAGACTGATACTGATGTGGGCCTCGCCCCCAGACTGATACTGATATGGGCTTCGCCCCTAGACTGATACTGATATGGGCCTTGCCCCAAACTGATACTGATGTGGGCCTCGCCCCTAGACTGATATTTATATGGGCTTCGCCCCCAGACTGATACTGATGTGGGCCTCGCGTTGTGATTCATTCCTGAAAACTGCTGACACTGTACTGTTGCTGCTTCTGGTTGGCTTGCATTTGATGCTTTCTCTTTTTCTTTGTTGAAACCTGTGAATACAAAACAAAACAAACACAAAAAGGAATGCAAAATATGTTACGTGTATGCATGCATGCGTGAATGAGTTTCCCATCCCGTTGGGTTAGGTCTTCCGCCAATTCCCTTGATGACTGCTCGGTCTTCTCTTCCTCTGGCAAAGTACTGCTTCAATCTATCCACAATGATCGGCTTGGTGAACTCATTTCCTTCCAAGTCTGACAGCCTCAATGCCCTATTTCCTTTTTCTGAACGGTTATTCTGTCTTTTCTGCTTGCTTCTTTTGGGAATCCCCCGTGTTCTGAGTGTCGCTGAATATCATGGTATCAGGGTTGAATGCTTTTGTCAAACATACTCATGTCAAGTAGGCAAAATGGATGTCTTTATTATTATTCAGGAAAAGGTTCAAACAAGTAGACGAAGTCGATGTCTTTATTAAAAATGCAGAAAATAAACCAGAAAGAACAGTTTCATTGCCTTCTTCATTGGCCTATCGTTCTTCACTGCTGTCATCCTCTATCCTCATGGAAGAAGCTGGGTGGTTGAGAGCTTGGAGGATGAAGCTTTCGGGTAGGCCAGAGTTGATCATATAGGTGGGTGGTGGAACGGAGTGGTAATTTGGTAGGGGGTTCCGATGTGTGTTGGGTTGTTCTTTCTCAGGATCAGGTATTTTATGGGCATTAATGAGGTTTTGGATTTCATGCCTAAGGCGGGTGCAGCTGTCAGTTTCATGGCATCTCCTCTGATGGAAGTGACAATACAGGCTTAGGTCAAGGTTGGGTGGTATAGGATCTGGAAGTGGTTTAGGCTCTAAGGGTTTTAAGAGTCATTGTCCTTTCAACTTTTCGAATACCTTCGACAAAGGTCTACCAAGGTTGGAGAATTGACTGTTTCTGATGGCAGCGACTTCGGCAGTAGTGGGCTTGGTCTCAGAATACCCCCCAAAAGTCCTCATATTCTGGCCATAGAACTTTCTGTTCTCAGCTTCTTCTTCTTCTTCTATATCCATGACAGTTTCCCTCAACTGTCGAAAATCTGCAATCATTGAGGTCATTCTCCTCAACTTGCCATAAATGGAGGGCTTGGTGCCCTTGATGATCATTTTGATTTGGTCATTCTCTGAGGGCCGAGTCTGCATCTTCAGAAGCTGGCTTCTCCAGCGGTCTACATACTTCTTGAAGCTTTCTTCCGGCTTCTACTTAGTGTTCTCCAAATCACGGAGTGACAAATCAATCTCCAAGTCTGTAACATACTGTTTCAGAAATGCATCTGCCAATTCCCTCCAATCTTCCTTAACCTTTCTCTCAAGGCTATGGTACCACACTACAGGTGCCCCCTCAAGTGACATCCTAAACATCTTCTGAACTTGGCGCTGTGTCAGGCCCACGAAACTTATAACTGACACATATTGTCGGAGGTGAACCCTCGGATCCCCATTCCCGTTGAACTTGGCCATATCCGACATCTTGAACTGAGCAGGCAATTGTTCCTCAAAGGTCATTGCCTCATAATCTAACAACTCTTCATTTTACCCCTCATTTTGCGGGTAACTGTTTCAACCTGATCACGAAGCTTCTGAAATTCTGCCTGAGACCCAATCACTCTGCCTGTTGCATACTCTGCCATGTCGAAATCAAAAGCGGGGATATCATCCCCCAACCCACTCGGAGGCTCCTCACGCCTCACATTCTCATAATTCACCCCAGCACGGGGTACAGCCATACCAGCCACAGCAGTAGTCAAGGCTTTCAACTGTTCAATAATTTTGCGAGACCGTTTTCCAACTGATCTATCCAGGATACCTCATTAACGGATGTACTAATATCTGTTATCAGCCTTTTAGTAAGTCTTCCCTCTTTTCTAACCCAACAGGGAATCTATGATGTCTTTTATAGACATAGAAGGTGTTAACAGGATATATGTATGCATGAGATGAATGAGATGCATGCGATACAAGGAATATATCAATTCATTAAAATTTTCACACAAATTGGCCCATCATCATTATAGAAGCTTTTGGGCTAACTGTCATAGGAGTGAACTCGTCCCAGTTTAAATGGCCCAACAAGTTCACATCTTATGGCAAGAAGTTCAACCGTATCCAAATGATAATGTTCCTAAACACAAACATATAATGGCCCATTGGCGTTTCAAAAGATTTTGGCCCAGTCATCATAAGATACGTTCTTGTCCCAGTTTTAATGGCCCAACAAGCCCATACCTCATGACAAAAGGTTCGAATGGATCCAAATTACAATGTTCCCAAACACGAGCATACAAAAATAATTTCTACAGAGTGGCCCATCAACATTTCAGAAGCCTTTGGCCCAATTGTCATAGGATATGAACTCGTCCCAGTTTAAATGGCCCAACAAGTTCGCATTTCTGACAAGAAGTCCAGCTGTATCCAAATGAGGGTGGTCCACAAGCACAAGGAAATAGTTGCTATAGGCCATACAACCCCGGTCTACGTGTGGGTTTGCAGGAGTGTAGACAAAGACTCTCGCTGGCGAAGGATTGCCCACAACTAGGTCTCCCCACTCAAGGGTTCGAGCGACCAAGTGAGCGCACCTTTTTTATACCTTATAGTACGTGCCAACGAGTTATGGTGTGTGACTGACTGTCAGAAAGATTTTCCGTTGTAGATTCCCCAGAGGGAGGGTGGAGTGAGGCTCTCTTAAGTACCCTAGCCTCTTAGGCTCTTATCGCTTGGTGACAGGAATAAACAATGAGTCCTCCAAATTAGTCCATCACAATAGGCTACAAGTAAATGATTATCTAGGTGCTTTCATAGCTTTTCCTTATAGAAAGGTAGTGAATGAAAGAAGACACCAAACCATTACCCAGCCTTAAAAAAAATGCCTTTGATTAGACCCCTTTTAACCCACAGTAGACACGGTTAATTAAATCAAAAATCATAATATTACAAGACATTATTTCGGGGATGATTCTCTATCCCCAATGGAGTCGCCAGACTGTGGGAACACAGAAACTGGGCGACGCATGCTGCTCCGGGCTCGCGGCCCGGTTGGGAGTACGGAATAGCCCGCGGGGGACTAAACTGGAGAATGATGGAGTCGCCACCCGGTGTGAACTGGGATAAAGATTTAAGGCCGCACTCACCCCTCGCAAGGGAAGACCTCAAACCGTTGGGTTCGGAATGGTCGCTTACTTATGCTACTTGTAATAAAATGATTTGTGCGATAATTCAACCAAGCCTAAGCAACATTTATTTCCAAGGATAATTTACTCCTAAGTTCGCATGCATAAGTACAAAACTCATATCTAAGTTCATATAACACATTTTTCATGTTTGCATATAACTTATTTGCATGTAATCTATCTCCAAATTTGCATACAACCTATTTGTATATAATCTATGTCCGAATTTGCATGTATAAGGTAAATTAAAATACGGCAAGCATACAACATAATAAACACATTGTACTCATACATATGGGGAATACAAATAAATGGCAATTTCACAATCATGCGTAATGAAAAGAGGCAATCAGATTCGTAATACAAAGGGATAACTGATAGGGGCAATTACGCATAGAATATGATGAAAAGCACTCAGTTCAGTGTGTGTGCGTTCATGTAGCGTTCGTAAATGCGTTCGAACGGTAAACAGAAGGTTCGCGTTCGTATAGCATTCGAGAACGCGTTCGAACAGAACCAGTCCTGATAAATGATAAAACTAAGAAAATGGGTGCGCGTTCGAGTAGCGTCCGAAAACGCGTTCGAATGGTAAACAGAAGGTTCGCATTCATATAGCGTTCGAGAACGTGTTCGAAGGGAACCAGACCTGATGCATGATAAAACTACGAAAATACGTGCGCGTTCGAGTAGTGTCCGAAAACGCATTCGAACGGTAAACAGAAGGTTCGCGTTCGTATAGCGTTCGAGAACGCGTTCGAACGGAACCAGACCTGATGCATGCAACATATACATAGGAAACAAATCCACAATGTAGGACCTCACGTGTCCGATTGAACTCATTCTCATCCAATCATGTGTACCTCGTCCGACGTGGCAAAACATCGTGGTAATGGATTTTAACCCCTCGAAATAGAGGACCTTTAATCGCACTTACTAAGCCCATTAGCTAATAACACAATGCGTATAAGAAATAAAGGAAAAAACAATATCAGACTTCGTATACCCGATTGAACACATCTCACATTCAACCGAATATACATCGTCCGGCGCGGCGAAGCATCGTGGTAAATGATTTTAACCCCTCGAAATAGAGGACCTTTAATCGCACTTACTAAGCCCATGCGCTAATAACACAATGCATATAAAAAATAAAAGAAACAACAATATCGGACTTCGTATACCCGATTGAACACATCTCACATTCAACCGAATATACATCATCCGGCGCGGCGAAGTATCGTGGTAAATGATTTTAACCCCTCGAAATAGAGGACCTTTAATCGCACTTACTAAGCCCATGCGCTAATAACACAATGCATATAAGAAATAAAAGACAACAACAATATCGGACTTCCTATACCCGATTGAACACATCTCACATTCAACCGAAGATACATTGTCCGGCGCGGCGAAGCATCGTGGTAAAGGATTTTAACCCCTCGAAATAGAGGACCTTTAATCGCACTTACTAAGCCCATGCGCTTGACCTCATCATTACTCAAAAAAATAACATGCAAAAAATAAATAACGATAATAAGCAAATCAAGATAACATGAAATAAAATATGTGCCGTATACTCAAGTGGTACGTGGAGTTGTATCCCTAGTACAGATCATACTACCATCCATTCGGAATCGGCTATGAAATTTATGTCCGGGTTTCCATCCTATATACCACAAGAGGCGACACATTTTCATCCATTCAAGGGCCACAACACACATTATGCAACGACTCTCATGCCAATAAAATTCAATAAATAATTAAAAGATGAATATAAACTAATGAGAAATGTGCCCTCAGGTCTAACCTTTTATGTCGACTTTCGGAAGTACCGTACACAGTCGTCAGAAGGGTGGATGCTCCGCAACTCCTCCGGTTCTATGGTTCAACGTTTCCCTTCGCTGCTTCGCTGTTCGGGCTGCTATTTTTCCTCCGTTTCGCTGCTGTTTTGCTGTTGTATTTCAGTCACTATTTTTGGTGTTTTAGGCTACTATTTGGGGACTGTTTTGTGAGGCTTTGAGACTGTTTTTCAGGGCAGAATTCTGGACAGTTTTAGGTGAAGTATGTAAGGGTATTATGCGGCTGAGAAATGGCTATGGCTGATGCGTGCAGGGGGCTGTTATGTGAGGTAGTTTGGGGCTGGTTTCGGCGTGCAGTGGACTGTTTTTAGGCTGCTTAGTTGGTTTAGTCGGTCAGCTTGATGAGGGCTGATTTGGTTATTTGTTGCTTCACGTGAATGGGGGTTTGTGGCATGAGTTGAGTGGTTACGTGAGTGGGTACGTGGCTGTTGGTGATTGCTAAGGTCCCAAGATCATTAAACAAGCATGAAACAAGTGTGAATACAACGAGGGAGTTGCGGAATACTCACATCAATCGGTTGAGCGACGTGGCAACGACCAAAAATTTCACTTTCTGCCTACTGCAGCTCACTGCAGTCCACTGCTGTTGAGTCTCCAAGCTCCAAGCTCCAAGCTTCGTCAAATGATTCCCGGCTCATTGGTGGACTTCCCTATCACCTTCGCATGTCTCTCGGAGTGCTAGCTCTCAAGAAATTTTCCACAAATTTCCCACTTTGCTTCCCTATAGCTCATGGTTTTTTAGCTGAAACCAGAAGAGAAAAAGCCCTCCATGGGCGTCAGAGAGATAAGAAGAAAGAGAAGAGTGTAGTATGTTTTTGTTTGCCAAAAAGTGTATCTAATACACATAATTAATTTCCAAAATTAATTATATATTTTTCTCTTTCCAAAAGTCAAGCCTTTAAGGTTCCAACCACTCACATCAACTCCATCAATCAATCAAGTTGTCAAGTCACATCACTCAAAGTGACAAGTGATTTGACGCTTGAAGTGACTAATGATTTGATGCTTGATTTGATGCTTGATTTGACTTGCGTGCCGTACTCGAATTCGAAATGCGAATGCGCTAGCAAACAATCCCGAGCTCGGGTTCGCTAATTCCAAATTAACGAATTTTCCGTTGCGACGTAATTTAATGATTACGCCTAGCGAAGTCACTATTCACGTCGCTAACGAATTAATTCTAAATTAACTCGTTCGCCCCAATTAAAATCTAATTTAAATTCCGCGTCGAAATCCAATTTCGTATAATATATCGAATTTATTAATTTATCGATTAATTCCAAATTAATCGTTATATCTCTTTAATTGATATTTCATCCCAGATAAAATATCTCCGCAATTAATCCCAGATTAATTTTCTCTTCTTATCTTATTAATCCCAGATTAATTAAAAGTGCGAGTCATACGTCATCGGTGAATCTTCGAGAAGCGACCCATGAGATCCCCAGATATGTTGGCAGTAAATTCGATCGTCGGACTATCCGAACACGTAAGTACCTCGTACTACGTTTATACCGATTTACAAGACAATGTTGGCTTCTAGCAAAGCGTCATGCCTACTGAATTCTCCAGAGATATCCTTACAGGAATAAAGGATCTATATCAGGCATTGTATACGTAGTATTGTGTATGTCGATCCAGTATCAGATGATCACGTGCTAGGCCTGGGGCTGGAATTGTGTTTGCCCCGTACGAAGCACATGTCGGATGTCTGGTAACTAGTCTCTATAATCGGATAAACATGACCTTGTCATTTTATCCCGATGACTGCAGCACTTAAGAGAACCAGTACCGTATCCTACGCGACCATCATCTCCATATGAATGGAGTGACACTTCCGTCTTGACATCACACCCAACACACTACGATTCTCAATATACCCAGCATAGGCGTACACAGAACCTGTTAAAGCCCTGGACGACCGCAACCAAAGTATATTGATTGTCGCAAGTATTAGCGGTGCAAGTCTCAGGTTAAGACCAAATACACATACCCTGATTTCGGACTTCCATAGACACATAGTCATACTACCAATGGAATTCTGAGGGGGTCTATCTAGAGCGAAGCTGTTTCCCATACCATCGGTAAAACACAACCTCCTATTACACTTGCATGAGTATCTTATACCCAAATATATGAGAACTATGCCGTTGTACCTTCACAACGCGCACAAGTGTAATACTAGTCTTTTACATATTTATCGATGTCCAATCTCGATAATACTCTGACTAAGGATATTTAATGATTTATCCTTCGTGGATTGATACTGTCTCATATCATTCTCAATCCAGGAACAAATCATAGGGACCTCCTATCATTTATTCATCTAGGTGATCTAATCACAAATGATAAGAGTGCAATCTCCTTTGTCACATAGTTAATTTGTACAACAACACCATGATCTGTACAAATAGTGATGATATGGGTCATAATTGTCCAACAATCTCCCACTTGGCCTATAGCCAGTCACTGGAGTGTCTTACACCTGAACTATGTACGGTTCGCTCAAACTGCTAAGAAAAGGCTTTCGTCAGCGGATTTGCATGATTATCATCTGATGCGATTTATTCGATCATCACATCGCCATGATGTATGATCCGAACGAATCAGATAAATAGTCGAAGTATTTATCTGGATCGTTGATGAGACCATTAATTCTTTAGCCTGTGCTGACGCCTAGCTCAGCTTCTAACAGAATTATATCTAATCTAATTAGATTTGATATCGACCCAAACGGCTTCAATTGCTGCCTCAGCTGCAGCAATTACCCGCATTTGTTGTTTAATCGGTAACAGTATCTTGCTTGGAAGATTTCCAGCTCACTATTCCGTTATTCAAACTTTGTAGTACCGTTTGCGACTTATAGTCGTTTTATCGGTTTAGGAAACTTTCTACAGTGATCCCAGTCACTTCAAGTTCTCCATCTCCATAGTTTAAGATAGCATCCTTAGTTCTCTAAGAAACTAACAGATGTTCTTAATATCAATCCAGTGACTATCACTTGGATTGGCCTGTTTGTGACTTCATATGCTCAAAGCGTATGAGACATCAGGTCGAGTACATTTTTCAATGTATGATTTCTCGGAGAGTTTTTATGAAAGCCAAGCTTTCACCGATTATTTTATGGGAATATCATTTCCAAGAAATGACATATTATCATTATTACATAGGACATCCACTGTCAGTGCGCTCCCACTAACCCTCTTATATACACAAGAATCATTTTCGTTTTGAATTAAATCATAAACCATTATGATTACATCAAAACGATAATTCCAAGAACCTAATGCTTGCTTCAATCCAAACATGGATCGAATAACCTGCAAACCTTGTTTGCTAGTTTTGGTACGACAAAACCGACAGGATGTTGTAAACATCCTCCAAATGGTTTCCTTTTCAGGAAAGCGATTTTTCCATTCAGCTGACATATTTCATGAATGAAACATGCAGCGTTAGCAAGCATTATCAAAATCGATTTACCATGGCAACAGGTAAAAGGTTGAATCGTAATCAACACAATGTTGATAACAATACCTTTCCGTTATAAGCCTAGCTTAGTACATTGGTATGTTGCCATCCATGTATGTCTTCCTTGAAGACTTATAATACCAATAGGCACAATGCCTTGCGGTACAACAACTAGTATCCAAACTAAGTTGATATACATGGAATCCATTTCGGACTCATAACACTTTGTCATAATTAGGGCGTCGATACCTTGTATCACTTCCTCATACGTAGTCAGTTGGTATACCTCAATAAGATTGACATCTTTATGAGGTGAGATCAGAAACCCATACCCCAGGTTGTTTTCTGACTCTCTCCGACCTACGCGGTTCTTGTGTATTCGAAGATTATTGGTAATAGTTTCATCCTTGATGAACTATTGATGTTCCATTAAGATTCGGTGCCTTGGAATAGTATTACTCCGATTTTCATCGAGTTTTACTATCCTCCCACTTACCACTGCATATCGGTATTCCTATTAGGAAAACCGCATGGTGAGCAACAATTAAATTGTTCTCATTGTGAGATGTATAAGTACTATACTTTGGTATCCCTAGGATAACCTACAATTGGCACTTATCCAATTTGGGTTTTAGTTAGGTATCATCCAAACATATGCCCAGCATACCCAAATATTCAGGAATGAGAAACCCGGTTTCTTTCCCCTTCATATCTAATATGATGTCTGTCTAACAGATTTTAATGGAACCTTATTCAAAATAAGTTCTGCACTGTTTAAAGCTTAGCGACTCATGATTAACCTTATTATGTCCAACAAAATTCGGTTACTCAGTTCGGACACACCGTCAAACTGACATGTTCCGGGAGGAGTCCTCATTGAAAGAATATTATACTCTTTCAAGTATATTAGAAACTTATTGCTTAAGTATTTTCATCATGGTCTAACTGTGACGATTTAATACTTTAGTCGATTTGTTTGTCTATTTCGTGTCGAAACTGTAAAAGTTTCCGATTTGTGTTCTTCAAAAGAAACACATAACCACAACGCGATGCCACATCCGTAAAGTTCACGAAATATTCATATCCACCTCTAGCCTAGCTAGACATGGGCCCACTTGCTTCACTATGAACTAGGGCTAACAGATCGGTGGCACTTACACTTTTACCAAGTAAATAGTGTTTTAGGCACTTTGCCCAATAAACTAGATTCGTTGACTTTATTTGAATGGAATCAAATCAGTCCTAGTATCCACTCTTCAAAAGTGTGGATATACGAGTCTTGTTTAATTGTGTCCCAGACAACAATGCCACAATATGTTTCTTCTGATCAAATCAGTTTGAGCTGTTTGTTTGTCATGTTATACTTCTGAGATTTATTTATATTCAAAATATAAATTCTGTTATTCACATCTAATATGTTTATCTCAATATCATCTTTATATAATAAAATACTTTAGTGTTCTAGAATATAAAGGTTCACCCGCAGCGGGTTAAACACTGATATAAAGATAATGTTTCTAGTCAAACTAGTTACATTATAACAGTTTCCAAATTTAGATACACACCCGAAGGCAGTTCCTAAATTTAGGTATCTACAGTTAAAACAACGATTTTCATCCTGTTTCCAATTCGCAGATTAATCTCAACTGAAGTTAGTATCCTGCTCATAGCAGATTCTGAACATCAGTATATATTTATGTACCACACTAAGTATTTAAAATCTAATTTTAATACTAGTAGTGAACATAATGTTGACAAACATATTTGAAGTCGGAGCCTAGCTCGTCTTCAATTCCTTCATGTCTGCTTTGTCCAAACGGCAGTCACGCTTCCGCGATCCCGTTTGCCACAATTAAAGCAGATATTTTGGGATTTATCCTTTTTCTTCCTAGAAGATTATAATGATTTTGCCTTTGCCCTTTTTCACATTCCAGAAGCCTTCGGGCAAGCCTTGGCCTTCTAGAATATCGAAGTAAGGTGCGCCTTGCGCTACTTGCCTTATTGCAAAGTTTGACTTTGTCTCCTTGAGAATAGTCATTAACTCTCCAAGAGTTAACTATTTCAATATATAGTACTTCTAAAATCTAAATATAGATTTATGAAGATCCTTCAATTTCAGTATCATACTTTAAGAATCTAATCCTTTGTTCTGACAAAGAAATTAAGGAGTCTACTGCGGTAAGTATAATGGATTAAGCACTTAAGTTATCATCACATAAATCTTCCAAAGATTATGCTCGACTATTTGCTTAACTCCGGGCTTTAGGCATAATATGTTATTTTATCAAATAAAGTAACTTATTATTTTCCAGGACCATCCTGAAGTTTATTCCCAATTTGAAAATTAAACCATTTAAATACATTTTCCCTAGGATTATGTTTTAAATGTCAATCTTTCAATTTTATCTTGATTTTAATAGTCCAACTATTTAATCAACGATTTAGGTACTATTTATTATAATGATTACAATAGTCCAACTATTTAATCAACTATAATTTAATAGATTAAAATCAATTATATTGATTACTATAATCCAATTATAAAATCAACTATAAATGAATTGTTTGAATATAGTCCAACTATTAATTAAAACAACGTTTAAATATTAGTCCAACTAACATTTAATTTATATGACGAATGATATTTGTTTGAGCGCGTATGGCAAGTAATTAAACGAATATTGCAAATTCAATTTTTGCCTCCCACTATTTTTCGGCGAGCCTCTAACCCTATGTTGAGTACTCGGGAAACCGTGTTTCCTAGCGGGCTAGGATCCCGTTAAATATCACACAATCTTGACTTTGGCCAACAAATTGTATGATAATTAACTAGGTAGATCTCTAAGATCAATTGGATCCAATCCAATTCCTAGATCCAGTAGGGGGACTTCCACGTCCGAAACATATATCTTATATATGCCAATACATCCAATGTATTACCTAACATTTTTCATCTGAATCAACTAAGCATTGGCTTTGGCACAACAAACTTAGTGATCCAAGTTAAGCGCGACCCATTGACCATGGAAAGCTTCGTAATCAATGTCGATGGACAAGAAGTGGTCTTGACTTTGGCCAATAAACCACAACTTGGACAAGACACTGATATGGAACAAAGCCTTCATGATTCAAACACATCATTGACGGACAAAGGCCTTGACTTTGGCCAACAAGCCAATGCCAGTCTCGGATCTTGAGTAAGAATCACTCAATGGATCTTGAGTAACAACCTTAAACATGCATTCTAAACACATAATAAAGCGCATATAAATAAAGTAATAATGATATGCGGATGGATACTTTACACATTGATCCTAGATCAAATCTCTCCCTTTCTCTCTCCTGCTAGCACATGTATTACTTCTACCCGTTACACTACACTTCTAAAGAAACCTCATTTACATTGAGGGGAATATGTGAGAAGAGAATACAAAGAATAAAGAGGTAATAAGGCTGGACACGCAGGTCCAATTAATAAATCAAATTTATTACAACAGTTTCTAAAATTGCCCCACCCATCTAATATCCATCCGATATACATTATTCATGCATCGCAACCATGTATTCACACAAGCATGTTATCAATCAATCTAATCAAATTAATTAATCTGATAATTAGTGACCATCCATTGTTCAAACAACGATTTGATTTTGCGCGAGTCAAACTCATTTTGCGAATAAGTACTCAAAGTACGAATTCTCGAATTAAATTAAACTACATAATTAAATCCGATTCAATATGCATTTAATTCTAATTCGCTTATTTAATTCCAAATTAAACATTACACTTTAATAATAAACCTTTTACGATTTAAATTCCAAATTTAATCGTTACGGGTCTCAAAGCCCGATTAACGTCCAACGTCAATTCAATTAAAGTCCAATGGACTTTTAATTAATTTCTTAAGGCGTGGACTTTTGGTCAACTCGGGTCGAACCCAATAACCAAATTCCAATCCAGGAGTTACCCCATAAGCCTAGAAATCAATTTTGGCCCATTAGGCCCAATTAAACTTTAAATGTCCATTAGTCGCATTTGGGCTTTATAGATGCGGTTTTGGGCCTAATTGGATCCAACCAATTTTACCTAAACCCAATTTAGTACAACCAAGCCCAATAAGCTCAATAACAACTTTCAAAGCCCAATTAACAAAATAGGCCCAATTTAATTAAATTCCAAAAATCCAATTTCTTAATTTAATTAAACAAAGTGCATAACTTAATTAATTACCCAATTAACATTTCTAAAACATCAATCAGCGTAATTAATCATGCTCTTCATCATTAAATCATGTCCAACATAATTTAATCAAAATCAAACCCAAACATGCTTCT
Source organism: Zanthoxylum bungeanum (assembly GCA_019454045.1). Classification (NCBI taxonomy): domain Eukaryota; kingdom Viridiplantae; phylum Streptophyta; class Magnoliopsida; order Sapindales; family Rutaceae; genus Zanthoxylum; species Zanthoxylum bungeanum. Next base: position 24,911 of record SKCR01026144.1, on the reverse strand, counting down.
CATGTCTCGGCCAAGGAGGATTTTCATGTCCAATTTTAAATCCAATCCAATTGAATCCAAATCAACATCCTAATTTGTTTTCAAGTCATCCAATGAATCAAAAAATAAAAATCCAAGACATTTAGGGCTTCTCTATTTTCGGCCAAGCCTTAACAAATTGGGGAAAATTGTTCCAAATCAATTTTCATGAAATTGATCCAATCAATATTCAATTCAACATGATTTAAGCATATTCAAACATCCAATTTAATTAAATCATGCTCAAAATCAATTTACCCAAATTTTAAGCCCTAAAATTTTTCATGCTTTTCCTTGCTCTGATACCATTGTTGGTGATTGCTAAGGTCCCAAGATCATTAAACAAGCATGAAACAAATGTGAATACAACGAGGGAGTTACAGAATATTCACATCGATAGGTTGAGCGATGCGGCAACGAACAAAAATTTCACTTTCTGCCTATTGTAGCTCACGACAGTCCACTGCTGTTGAGTCTCCATTTTCGGCCATTGATCTTCAAGAATCCAAGCTCCAAGCTTCGTCAAATGATTCCCGGCTCATGGGTGGACTTCCCTATCACCTTCGCATGTCTCTCGGAGTGCTAGCTCTCAAGAAATTTGCCACAAATTTCCCAGTTTGCTTCCCTCTAGCTCACGGTTTTTGAGCTGAAACCAGAAGAGAAAAAGCCCTCCATGGGCGTGAGAGAGATAAGAAGAAAGAGAAGAGTGTAGTATGTTTTTGTTTGCCAAAAAGTGTATCTAATACACATAATTAATTTCCAAAATTAATTATATATTTTTCTCTTTCCAAAAGTCAAGCCTTTAAGGCTCCAACCACTCACATCAACTCCATCAATCAATCAAGTTGTCAAGTCACATCACTCAAAGTAACAAGTGATTTGACGCTTGAAGTGACTAATGATTTGACACTTGATTTGACTTACGTGCCGCACTCGAATTCGAAATGCGATTGCGCTCGCAAACAATCCCGGGCTCGGGTTTGCTAATTCCAAATTAACGAATTTTCCGTTGCGATGCAATTAAATGATTACACCTAGCGAAGTCACTATTCACATCGCTAACGAATTAATTCTAAATTAACTCGTTCGCCCCAATTAAAATCTAATTTTAATTCCGCGTCGAAATCCAATTTCGTATAATATATCGAATATATTAATTTATCGATTAAATCCAAATTAATCGTTATCTCTCTTTAATTGATATTTCATCCCAGATAAAATATCTCCGCAATTAATCCCAGATTAATTTTCTCTCTTATCTTATTAATCCCAGATTAATTAAAAGTGCGAGTCATACGTCATCGGTGAATCTTCGGGAAGTGACCCATGAGATCCCCAGATATGTTGGCAGTAAATTCGATCGTCGGACTATCCGAACACGTAAGTACCTCGTACTACGTTTATACCGATTTACAAGACAAGGTTGGCTTCTAGCAAAGCGACATGCCTACCCAATTCTCCAGAAATATACTTACAGGAATAAAGGATCTATATCAGGCGTAGTATACGTAGTATTGTATATGTTGATCCAGTATCGGATGATCACGTGCTAGGCCTGGGGCTGGAATTGTGTCTGCCCCGTACGAAGCACATGTCGGATGTCTGGTAACTAGTCTCAATAATCGGATAAACATGACCTTGTCATTTTATCCCGATGACTGCAGTACTTAAGAGAACCAGTACCGTATCCTACGTGACCATCATCTCCATATGACTGGAGTAACACTTCCGTCTTGACATCACACCCAACACACTATGATTCTCAATAGACCCAGCATAGGCGTACACAGAACCTGTTAAAGCCCTGGACGACCGTAACCAAAGTATATTGATTGTCGCAAATATTAGCGGTGCAAGTCTCAGGTTAAGACCAAATGCACCTACCCTGATTTCGGACTTCTATAGACACATAGTCATACTACCAATGGAATTCTGAGGGGGTCTATCCAGAGCGAAGCTGTTTCCGTACCATCGGTAAACCACAACCTCCTATTACACTTGCATGAGTATCCTATACCCAAATATATGAGAACTATGCCATTGTGCCTTCACAACGCGCACAAGTGTAATACTAGTCTTTTACGTATTTATCGATGTCCAATCTCGATAATACTCTGACTAGGGATATTTAATGATTTATCCTTCGTGGATTGATACTGTCTCATATCATTCTCAATCCAGGAACAAATCATAGGGACCTCCTATCATTTATACATCTAGGTGATCTAATCACAAATGATAAGAGTGCAATCTCCTTTGTCACATACTTAATTTGTACAACAACACCATGATCTGTACAAATAGTGACGTTATGGGTCATAATTGTCCAACAGTGGCTTGAGAGGAGAGAGATGTGATGGTGGCGTAGGGGTGTGTTATGTGTAGGTTTCGTTGAGGTTGAGTGGCGTTGCTACGTTGTTATGGTGTCAGGTGCGAGTGGATTTGTGAAGTGTGTTGGAGGGATGGCTAAAGGCGTGATTGATGAGGGCTGGACGTGAAAATGGAGCTGATGAAGGTTAGGGGCAGGGCTTATGCGTGAAGGTCTGGGCGATGGCTATGTGTGTGAGGACATGATTTGTTGAATTGGGCAGGGCTGCTAGAGGTGTTGATCTTGTTTATTTAGGGTTGATGAGTTTTTGTTTTTTTTTTTGGCCGTGAATGAGCTAGGAGGAAGGGTTGAAGTTTGTGTTATTTTTATAGTGACAAGCTAGGGTTTGCATGGATTTGAATATGAAGGAGAAAAATTAGTGTCACACAAGGAAAATCAATTATTTGGCTGGAGATATGTCTTGGCTAGATTAGGAAGTTAGTATATTTGATTTATATTAATTAGGCATGCAATTTCTTTTATTTAGGTAGTTAATATTCTTGATTGATTTTAATTAAACATGATTTTATTTGATATTTATTTTAATTTGGTATATGATTTTTAGATTTTATTTAATTCCCCATGTGTTAAATATGTGTTTTATTAACTTGGATGTGTTTTATGGGCTTTGGTGGGCTAATTGGGCTTGGGTGTGAGGCTAGCAGCAAAACCAGCAATATCGATGCCGTTCGAACACCGATTCGAACGCTACACGAATGCCCGCAATCTGCTTGACGTTCGAACGTGTCCACGAACGCAGCACGAACGAAAACAGTGAACTTGTGAAATGAACCTGATGACATATTTATTCTGAATTTCCCCTTCCGACGTCCGTTTCCCGCGACTTCCGTGACATAAAAGATAGTGCCTCTAAATGAGACTCATCATAGGGACTTATATGCAAAAATACAGTGTCTACACTTACTTTTCAGTAACTAGGGCGTTAGCCAAATTTGTTTTTATGTCATATATGATTTAAACTTGACTTGAGAAGTTTATAGAAAGATAAATGTTCAGCTTAAGATTTATGTTTTCCATACATGTTGTATGTTTTATGTTATGTTTTAGTTGCGCTTTACACAGAAAAGTTTTTTTTACAGTTTTAAGATACAGATCATGATTATGTGGTTTCGGGGCATGAGGTAGAACCTCACCCCAGTATGTAACTTGTGATATAGTTTGGAATTCACGGATATAGTAGCATGTGCATATGTGGAGGACTGAGTGGACGCTCTCAGATCCTCGAGCGGGACTAGGGATTACAGAATCCCGAAATCCTAATTTTAGAACTTGGTGGCTACACTGCCAGTTGAGTTATGGTCCTGGGTGTAGAGCTCTACGTTGCCAGTTGAGTGCTTGTCCTGGACGTAGGGTACCACCAGTTCATAGATGCCCAGTTGAGTTATGGTTCTGGGCATAGAGACACCCAGTTGAGTGATGGTCTTGGGTGTAGAGTGACGTCCAGTTGAGTTATGGTTCTGGGCATAGAGACACCCAGTTGAGTGATGGTCTTGGGTGTAGAGTGACGTCCAGTTGAGTGATGGTCCTGGACGTAGAGCAGTTTTTAGATTTCAGATTTTCATTTTTCAGTATACAGTTTTCAGAAATAAGTTTTTAAATAACAGTTTTTAATTTTCAGATCTTTAGTATAAAGCTTTCAGATTTTCAGTATTCAAATTTTCAAGAGTTGAACTTTAGTAAAGAGATTTCAGAAGCTAGTGTTTTAAAGACAGTTTTCAGACAGATGAAGTTTTCAGAAATAGAGTTTTCATGTGAAGATGTTTTGAAAACATGGTTTTAAAAGATTTTTATCAGTTTTCAATTTTTAGTCCACTCATTTAGGTCGTCTGACGATCTAACCCCCCTCCAGCTTTCATGTTTTTGCAGGATTTCCGGAGGACGATGCTCAGGAGGATGGATACTGATGCAGTCACCAGGGTTGGAGTCCACCAGTTTTATGTCACAAAGTGTAAGAGTCCAGTTCAAAGTCAAAAATTTGTATGCATTAGAGTTGTGATAGTCATTATAAGAGTCTATTGAAGTATTGTAAAAGAAACGTTTACAGAGTATGTATTTATAAGTAATAAAGGTGTTTTTGATTGGCTGAGTTAAGGTTTATATGCATGACATTGCATTTAGAGTAGTTTACAGTACAGTCAGAAAGTCAGAGGCTTATGGGACTAGTACAGCTATTCCCTGCCGGTAACATCTCCCAGATTGGGGATGTTACAAATTTATTTGGTAACTTTAAAAGTTTTAAAGTTACGATTTCGCCCGAACCGCGAGCTTCCGTTGTGCCCGCGCTAAAACCCCAACAAATATACTACATGAGGCAACGAGAGTGCAGCTTCAGGTTTTTAGTAGAATAACCCGGAGTTAATAATTCGAAATATTTAAAGAGCTTAATTAATATTTCGATATTGTTCGAGCTCGGAACCGTAGGTCCATTTGGTCCCCGTGCTAGCTCAATTTACTGTAGCGGATTTAGTATAATTGTATAGTCTAATTATATACTCACATATGTATAAATATTATTAATATGATTAATAATATTATTTTATCACGCTTGAAATTATATATTAAAAGTTAATATATGGTTTTAATAATTATATGATAATTATTAAATGCGTAAAATTAAATTATATGTGATATAATTTAATAAGGTCGTTATTGAAATTTCAAGTTTTGGGTTTTGGACACACTTGGTTTTATTAATGTTACACCTTTTTGAAAGGTAATAATACATTCAATTTTATAACATTTTCTCATTATGGTAATTTAAGATTGTTGTTACAAAATTTTTGAAATTAAACCATGCATGGCCGAAAATTTGATAAGGGGAATGGAAAAGGTTTTGTTAATTTTGGAAATTAATAACCCTAAGTATAAAAAGAAAATTGGATTTTCTTTTGCCTAAGCTCTTCATTCTAACCTTAGCCTTCATCTTCTTTGTAACGACCGATAGTCTTTAATACTGTTATGTTGTAGCACTGAGGTATTATGGGATGAAGATAACATAATATAAATTATTTTGGGTCAAAAATACACTTATGGAACGACTTTGAGGATAATCGGTTAATTCCCCGAAATTCCGACACGAGACTGTATAATGTACCACTCCGGTCAGCCCATAGTATATGGGCCATAACTTACTCATACGAACTCCAATTTTTATGAATTATATACCAGCGGAAAGATGCGATCGAGATCTACAACTTTCGCGTTGAACATTTTTCGAAATTCGGACCAGAAATAGGTCAAAGACGTAAGTAAAAGTTCAGATGAATAGTAATTCCGGACTCAATTGGAAGAATCTCAAACTTTCTACACAATTCCACACTTTTCTCTATTTTTCCCTAATATCAAACAACCCCTACTATATAAAGAGTATACTATTCACTAAATCATAAAAAAATTTGAAAAAGAAAGAAGAGAAGGAAGAAGCAACGTGGAGAGAAGAAGAAGAGGAAGAAGAAAAAGAAAAAAGAATAGAGAAAAAGAAAGAAGATACAGAAGAAAAGAGAAGAAAAAACAAAGGAAATGAGATGAGCATCAATGAAGGGCTTAGATAATGAAGAAATTCAAGAGGAAGAAGGTAAGAAAACTTTACCCAAAAATTTAAGTTATTGGATTATGGAAGTTGGATGAAAGAATAGAAATGTTGCATGATAATGGTTGTTTATTGTTGACTGATTAGAAAAGAAATTGGTTGTAGCATAAGTACCCAAGTTTGATAAATTCTAAGGGTTTAAGCTAAGAGTGAAAATGATGTGATTAATGAAGTGTTGAGGATGTTAACTTGAATTCAAGTGTGTAAAATAAATGTAGGATGATGTTTTGTGTATTGATTTTAGTATGGGAGTGTTAGGGTTTATATTTGGGTGAGTTAGATTTGAAGAAGATAGAGCAGAATCCTGGAAAACTCACTCGCCTCGCGACGCTAAAGGGATGTGCATCGCGACGCGCAAGAGAAAAATGACAGCACGTTTCTGGACGTTGCGCAAGGAGTTGCGTCGCGACGCGTGGCACAGCTCATTCCCAAAACAGTTTTAAACCATCTCAGTTCCACCCTAGCGTGTTAGAGACCACCCTCAGGGTTTCGTGTCAGTTCGCATGCATACATTGCATCTTATTCCAAGCATGATATACTAAGTGACGGTATTACAGACTTGAATTTAGAAAGTTTAACCTAATTCCGAAACTCATCTTATGATTTGTAATCTAACCAAGTTACCATTCATAGACCATTGCAGGAATTGCATTTTTCCTTCGATGAAGCGATATAGCACCAGCCAGATTCCAATCTGTGAGTGGACACTACCCTTTTTAAATTGACTTTCGTTTTGTTATTTTTATATCGGATTTACTTTTACGCTTTAGGGCGTTAGATTACTTTATTACAATCATTTCATAAAAATTTGTGATTTAAGTTATATTTTAGAAAGAAATATTTTCATTATATGAATTATGTTTTTCGAGGCATGGGGGAAAACCCACCTCAGTATGTAACTTTATTCAGTTATGGAATTGACGGACACCACATGTGCACATGTAGAGGACTGGGGGGACAACGATACGTAACGCCCTCAGATCCTAGTTCAAGACTAGGGATGACAGATGCCCCTAGATCCTAGTTTCAGAACTTGGAGGGTAGCATAGATCCGCACCCCCAGTTCTAGTTCAGTGGCTTGGGGGACTGCGATATGTAACGCCTCAAGACCACTAGTTTCAGGGAAAATAGTGGCATGCTTTGGGGGACGGCGATACGTAACGCCCCAAAGTCATGGATTTGCACTCCTGGCTTTAGTTAGGCGTATGGGGGGACGGCGAAACGTTCCCCATACGTCTAGTTTTTTTTTAGAGACAGATCAGATTTCAGATATTAGATTTTCAGAAAACAAATTTTAGAAATAGTTTTTAGAAAACAGACATTTCAGAAAAAGTTTTCAGAATAGGTTTTTCAGATACAAGTTTACAAAATCAGACTTTCAAAGGCAGATTCAAGAAAGATAAGTTTATAAAGAGATTTCAAACAAAGTTTTCAGAAAAAAAAAAAAAAAGTTTTATATAAAGTTATTTCTGGAACTTTGGTTTTAGAACCAAATGCTTTTATATCAGTATTTCAGTTTTTTTCACTCACTTAGATCGTACAACAGTATAACCCCCACTTCCAGTTCCTTTGTTTTGCAGGAATTTCCTGAGGACGAGTTCGAGAGGACGAATACTGATGGCAGTCACTAGAGGGTCTGAGTCCACTAGTCAAAGATTGAGTCAGTCGAGTTAAGTAAAGTCCAGTCCAAGCAGTCATATATTAAAGATATGTATAAGTATTCTTGTATAGAATTTTCGAGATAACTGACATTTGTATGTTTAGTCGTATGTGAAGTATTTTGTACTATGTCATAGTTTGGGCAATGGTCCCATATGAGAGTTTGTATTTGAAAAGAATATCAATATTGTTCTCAGTCAAAAATCAGAGGCTTAGGAGAATAGTATGGCCTATTGCCTGCCGGTAGAATCTCCCGGACTGGGGATGTTACATTTTTCTTCTTCAAACTCTCTCAAAGTGTTGAGAAAATAAAAAGAAGAACAAGAAAGAAAAAAAAGATTTTCCTTGTGTGACATTAATATCTAAAATATTTAACGATTAATTTTACGAGTCTAGCCCACACTAGTTTCCGTTGGTAACAAGATATAGTTCAGAAGACTTTCTAGTGTCGAACAAACAATCATCTCCTTCATTTTCTTAGACACACGATAGTGAGGCTTATTTTTGCTCATAGTCGACTAGCACAGGTGAGTCCAGTACAGCGAATGGTCAAGGACGAACCCGTGGCCTGGGGTTGGCTAAGTATGTTAAGGCTCATGGCCGTATCCGGATTGAGATATCAGATGATGGACACAGTCAAGTCGGACAACATAATTCAGCGTTTAATACAGCCATAGGAGCTACAGCTCGATATGAAGCTCCCCAAAAATACATTTCTTGGAGAAAGATACCGTGGGAGACGAAATCAACCAGCTATTCTCTTCGCTGAATTATGTTGGATTTTAATTTGGGTTATGAAATTGGATTTAGATTGAGTTTTAAAATTGGTTATGAAATTAAGTTTAAATTGGATTTTAATTTGGGTTATGAAATTGGATTTAGATTGAGTTTTAAAACTGGTTATGAAATTAAGTTTAAATTGGGTTTTAATTTGGTTCCAAAATTGATTTTAAATTCGGTTCCCAAAACAGATTCCGGTTCCGTCCATGACAAAACTGGAACCGGACCGTTTAAATTCGATTCTTTCATTTTGGAGTCGGAACCAATCCAATTGATGCGAAACAGGATACGAAACAGACAATATAAGAACATGTCCTTGAAAACCCTTGGAGATAGTCTTAGATGAATTTTGCCAGCAAATTGGACGCCACAAAGGATGCCAACCCTTTGATAAGTCTTTGTTCAATCACTGAACGATGATAAAATTTTCTTAATCTCAAAGAAATTCACTATTCACGCTCAAATTATAGGGTGCTTTATTAGGAGTTGTTTTTTAGTTTAAATATGACATACTCAAACCCTAAAGAGCCAAAAGACTAAAATAGCCCTAAACTACTACCCATTACCAACTAAAAGCCCACAATTCCTAATTTCTAGCCCATTTTGAACCTATAAATAACTAAAATAAACTAACCCAAATAATAAATAAAACGGTCGTCCAAGTTGGTTCCATACATGCAAATAAATAATAAAATCTTAAACGAACTAAATCGATCTATGCTGCTCCTCGATGACTTGGGTCAAGTGTATAACTCTTGAACCCTCTTCATTGAAGTCCAATTGGTCTCGAACCTGCTTGTTCAATTCAGCTATATGATGTTGGGCCAGGCCTGTCATAGCGTCATTGATCTTCCGAGCTCTGTGTCTTGTAATTAGTCCAACTGGCACATAGATTGGATCAATTGTGGTCTGGATCGAACCAGGTGCAGCTAGGATCACATCATCCCCTCCCTCTTGAAAAGGATTCGACCTCGAATCGACACCTGCATCAAAAAGGGCAAATCAGAAACATTAAATGAAGCAGAAACATTATACTCACCAGACAGATCAAGCTTATATGCATTATCATTGATCCTTTCGACGACTTGAAAAAGGACCATCTCCTCGAGGTTGAAGCTTGGATCTTCGTTGAGCCGGAAACCTTTCCTTATACATGTGTAACCAAACCCATCACCAGGCTCAAACACCACGCGTCTACGGCCTTTATTCGCATGAGAAGCGTACTGCTCATTTTTCCGTAATATGTGTTCGTGCTTTCTCATGTATTTGTTCATCACCAATTCTGCTTTCTTTTTCCCATCTAAACCTACTTTTTCCTCAACAGGCAAAACAATAAATCCAATGGTGTTAGTGGTTAAATCCATAATAATTTCAAAAGGTGAATATGAAGTAGAAGAATGAATGCACCTATTGTATGCAAACTCTATAAATGGCAAACACTCTTCCCATGATTTTAAATTCTTAGTGACTACAGTCCAAAGCAACTGAGTCAAGGTCGTATTGACCACCTCTGTCTGTCCATCTGTTTGAGGGTGACACGTAGTAGAATAAAGTAATTTAGTCCCTAACTTACCCCACAAAACCTTCCAGAAATGACTCAAGAACTTGACATCTCTATCAGAAACTATACTCCTAGGAATTCCATGTAGTCATACTACCTCTCTAAAGAATAAGTCTGATATGTTAGTGGCATCATCAGTTTTATGGCATGCAATGAAGTGTGCCATTTTGCTAAATCTATCAACCACTACAAAAATGGAATCCTTACCTCGTTTAGTCCTAGGTAAACCCAACACAAAATCCATCGAAATATCTACCCATGGGTCACTAGGTACAGGTAATGGAGTATATAATCCATGAGGCTTCACCCTAGATTTGGCCTTTCTACAAGTGAGACACCGATCACAAATTTTCTCCACATCGCGCTTCATCTTAGGCCAGTAAAAATGCTCCTTTAAGGTTTCTAGGGTCTTACTAATTCCAAAATGTCCCATTAGTCCACCTCCATGAGCCTCTCTCACTAATAGCTCACGCATACTACAAGAAGGGATGCATAACTTATTTTCTCTAAACAGAAATCCCTCATGCTGGTAGAATTTACTAAATGCAGATTTAATACATGCAGTATATATATCACAAAAATCCACATCACATGCATAAAGCTCTTTAATATTCAAACCCTAACATTTTAGCACCTAAAGAAGTAAGTAAAACATACATGCGTGACAAGGCATCTGCAACTACATTTTCCTTACCTTGTTTTGTCGAATGACGTACGGGAATGTCTCTACAAACTCCATCCATTAGCATGCCTCTTGTTCAGTTTTCCTTGCCCTTTAAGGTGTTTCAAACTCTCATGATCTGTGTGTATCACGAACTCTTTAAGCCATAGGTAATGCTGCCAATTTCCAGTGCTCGAACAAGTGCATACAACTCCTTATCGTACGTGGGATACCTCAAAGCTGCCCCGTCAACTTTTCACTGAAGTACGCAATAGGTCTTTTCTCTTGCATCAATACCGCCCCAATACCTATGCCACTGCATCACACTCTATCTCAAATGTGCTCTCAAAATTAGGTAGTGCGAGGACTGGTGCACTGCATAACCTTCTCATTGAGAGTCTGAAAGGCACTCTTTGAGCTTCACACCCCACTGAAATCCAACAGTCTTCTTGACTACCTCAGTCAATGGTGCTGCTATGCTACTGAATCCTTCACAAAACGCCTGTAGAAACTTGCCAATCCATGAAAACTCTGTACCTCCTGACACTGTGGTAGGTGGTGGCCAATCTCTAATCGCTTTAACTTTCTCTTCATCCATCTCTATGCCATCTGCAGTCACTACAAAACCAAGAAAAATGATTCTATCCATGCAAAATGTGCATTTCTTATAATTAGCAAATAATCTTTCTTTTCTTAAAATATCAAGCACACTTTTCAAATGATCTACATGTTCATCTAAAGATTTACTGCATACTAATATGTCATCAAAATAGACCACTACAAACTTCCCTATACATGCAAACGCAACACATGGCATTACTAACCACTCATATAGCCCATACTTAGTTTTAAAAGCGGTCTTCCACTCGTCACCCTCTCTCATACGAATCTGGTGATATCCACTCTTAAGGTCAATTTTACTAAAAATCTTCGATCCATGTAGTTCATCTAACATATCATCTAGTCTAGGAATGGGATGTCGATACTTTACCGTGATATTATTGATGGCACGACAATCCACGTACATACGCCACGTCCCATCCTTCTTAGGCACTAATAATACCGGTACTGCACACGGGCTCATACTCTCGTATGTAACCCTTCTCCATCAGCTCCTCAACTTGCCTCTGAAGTTCCTTGGTCTCCTCAGGATTACTCCTATATGCGGGTCTATTAGGATGACAATTCCAGGTATGAAATCAATATGATGTTCTATCCCTCGAATGGGTGGAAGCCCATTAGGGATGTCCTCCGTGAGTACGTCTTCAAATTCCTGTAAAAGAAAAGAAATAGAAACAGGAAGTGAATTGTTAGTGTTAGTAAGTAAAGAAAAATGTGGTGTGTCTTTATAAACTAGCAGCAACATGAGTTTGCTAGTTTTGTAGGCTCTCCTCACTTCTTCCTCACCAAGATAAAAACTCTTTTTCACTCTCCATTTCTTCTCACTCTCTCCCTCAGCCCCTTTTCCCTTGGGTTTACTCTCGGTTCTAATCCCAGTGTTTCCCCCACTCTCGTGTTTAGATCTCATTTTCTCACTATTATCACTCTTACCCCCCAAGGATGCGGCTTCTCTCTCTCTCTCTTTTTCTCTTTCCAACTGTAATTTGACTTGATCATCATGGACCTGTTTTGGTGTCAAAGGGTATAATGTAATGGGCTTGCCCTTATCCTGGAAAGAATATTTGTTTCGACACCCATCATGTATCACCTTCCTATCGAACTACCACGGCCTCCCCAAAAGTATGTGGCCTGCTTGCATGGGTACCACATCACACAACACTTCATCCGTGTAAGGCCCAATCGTAAAAGTCAACAATACCTGCTTGGTCACCCTGACCTCACGACATTCATTAAGCCACTGTAGCCTATATGGCTTAGGATGTGCTAAACATGACAATCCCAATCTTGCCACCAATGATGTGCTAGCCACGATGGTGCAACTACCCCCATATATGATCATACTACATGACTTCCCATTCACGCTACACCTAGTATGAAAAATATTCTCTCTCCGTTGTTCGATCTCCTCCTCGACTATCTGTGCTGTCAATGCTCTCATAGACACAAGCGACAGGTTATCTAATGGGCATGCTGCTCCCTCATCATCATTAGCATCCTCTAACGCAGACATCTCATCTTCCATCTCCTCATCTGTGGAATCGATATTACCATCATCATTCATTATTAGTGTTCGCTTGTTGGGGCATTGTGATGCATAATGTCCCATACCCAATCACTTAAAACACTTTACCTCCTTGGATTTTGGAATTACCACTTCAGACTTAACCTTAAACCTATCTGCCTCCACTTCTTTTCCCTTACCACCATCAGCCTTGGGCTTATTGAAACCCTCATCTCTCCGCTCAGTATTAGGCCACTTCCCCCTCCAAGCAGAAGTTCCTTGTGCAGTGTATCTAGATGCGGATTTCTTCCTCAACTGTCTTTCTACCTTGATCTCCATATGTAACATATCCACCAACTCCACATAATGATGTAACTCAACTACACTCGCAATCTCCTTATTTAACCCTCTTAAAAATCGAGCCATTGTGGCTTCTCTATCCTCCACTACATTCGCCCTAATCATCGCTACCTCCATCTATCTATGTATGAGGTCATCAACATTCTTCGAACCCTGATAAAAGTGTTGTAGCTTCTGATATAACTCTCTGTAATTGGCTTGGAATGAACCTCTTACGCATAGAGCCTTTAACTCTCCCAAGTCTCAACTGGCCTCTCGTGGTTCCTCCTCCTATTAGTTACCAACTGATCCCACCAAATCACCGCATAGTCTGTAAACTCAATTGCAGCCAACTTCACCCACCTTTTTCTCATCAGAATACCTATGACAATTAAAGATTAGCTCAATCTTCATTCCCAGTCCAAGTATGCCTCTGGATCATTTCTGCGGTAGAAAGATGGAATTTTCATCTTGATACTGCCTAGGTCACCATCAATATCATCTCTCCTACCATGATCTCTCCTGTCAGGCTCCCTTCGATAGTCATAATTATGCTCATCATATGCATCTCTCCCATATCTATCTCCAAATCTGTCACCAAATTTATCACCAAATCGCCTATTTTCTCCCCCATAGGCCCTTCTATCTCCTCTCTGAAAACCTCTCTGCTCATCAAACCTCATATCCCGCCTGTCATATCTCCTCTCATACCGCCTATCCCGCGACCTTTTCCTATCCTCCTCATCTTCGAACTCATCCAACTCCTCCATATCATCCAGATTATTCTCTGCCTCAAACTCATATATAGGTACCCTATGTGGTTGTTGCTCTGCTTGTTCCTGCCTAGATTGTTATGGCCCCTCAACCTCCTTCTGAACACTAGAGAATTGGAGACTAGTAACCTCCATTGACAACCTCTCTATTGCCACATTCATAGTTCCAAACATCTCCCGGAACTCAGCCATATTCTGCTCCATGGTTTTAAACCTCCCATCAACGTCCATATATTTCTCTGCCATCTTACTTAACAAACAGATTAGTAATAACAAGAAATAAATAAATTAAACAAAGAAAACCTCACGAACTCTCGTGTTTCACTTTCTCTCAAACACTCTCTTCGAAAAATTACCTCCGTTCAATGTCGAACGCTAACCACCAATGGATTGTACAATCCGTGTAGTCCAAAAAGTCAGCAAAATCCACAAGGAATCAAAGGAATAAGGGTATCAAGTAATATAAGACGTGACTGAAGAAGCAACGACGATACTCGATCAATAAAACCTAAAAACTAGAGTGCAAAAGGAAATAAAATAAACAAGATCAATTTTTTTTTTTTTTTTGTGATTTTTTTTTTTGCTTTCACGCCAATCAAGTATTAATGATCAACAACTTTGAAGGTTCAACATGCACAGGCGTGAAATTGATATCACTCTTCTTTTTTTTTTTTTTACAGGCGTTAACCTGTTCTTTTTTTGTTTTGTTTTTTTTTTTACAGTGATCCAACGGTCAGCAAAAAAAAAGGAAAAGGAAAAATCAGCCAAGCCGGTAATATGCGTGAAATACAAATCCATCTCTCACTCCATAAATCCATCTCTCACTCAAGATCTGTCTCTCTCTCAAACAACAAATTTTTCCCCAAATTTGTACCCTAAAATTGCAATACAATAAGAAGAGGGTTTACTTTTTGGTTGAAGTTTGCTGGGTGGGCTTGTGATTCTCTTAACTAGTTCCTGGAAATGGCCATGGCAGAGTACTTTATATTATCCAACAAGGTATGCTTGTTTGTTTCTTATTTTTGTGGAAGATGGTAACTTTTCATAGTTTTATTATATGTTCATAAGAAGAATATCATATTTTTCATTTCTATTTTAGAAATTTCTTGCTCAACTTTTGTGGCATTTGTGTTCCTCTGGCATGCTCCGATCTGGGTTTTGACAATAAAGTTTAGTTTTTGCTCATTTAGATATCAATAGATCATTGTATTTTCTGAGTTCTGCCCATGCATGATATTTTCTACTCTTGTTCATATTCATAATTTTCCATCTCGGCAGTGCTATTTTAACAGACCCAGTTGCCCAACAAAAACTCGACAAAGTTAGGAAACTACCGAGGCAAAATTTCAATGTTAACATTGCCCACTCTTTTATTGGCTTATTGAAGCTGTTGAAGATCATGATTCCAAGCCTCTTGTGCTTTGGCTCTATGGAGGTTTAAAGCTTTTTCCTTTTTGTTGTTTCCTTTTTTTTTGTTTTGATTTGATAGGTTATTGTTGACTCATTCTTTTGAGCTATGTATAGGCACTTGGTTATTCAAAAGAATTCGAGCTATGTGAAAGATAGAGGGGTTCATCAGCGGAACCCAGCGTTAGAACATATTGAGAGGCATCAGCTTCATGGGATTGTCTATTTTGCTGACGATGATAATGTCTACACCATCGATTTGTTTGACAGCTTAAGAGAAATCAGGTAATATTTTGTATGCGTTATTTATTTCATAGTGATATTTAGAATCTCTCACTCGTGGGTCCTTATATAGTTTAAATTTGTTCGAATGTGCAATATATGTGGAAATATTAACAGAAATGATATGGATTTTGTTAATGACATGACATGTATCATTTACTTATTCTAGCATTGTGTTTTTACTAGATTAAATGAATTTAAAGGATTATTGTTAAGTTATGTATGGCATACATACATGAGAAATGCATATTGATTAGCAATATTTTGTAATTCTTGCTCAGTTAGTTGTCAGTAGAATTTAATTAGTTCTCAATTTGTAGGATTCTTTGACCTTTTGTGTGCTTCTGCTATTTTGTTTTGATTAATAGACACTGATGATTTTGGTGGATCTATTGAATATCTAGAGTTGGCTACTTTTTCTGTTTATTGTTACCCAATTTACTATCTTAAAAGTGCCTTGATAATGCTGCTGTCATCATTAGAGTTTCATTTTGTTCATCAAGTAACACTTGCGTAAATGATTTGCTTGATTTGCCTTTTCAAAACTATATGCTGCATCTATTTTCAGTTGATATTGTTTTAAGTTGATGGGTTTTTGGATCATGCAGTTTTCTTTGGTTTCTTTTGTGAAGAAAATTAATACTTCGGGAGTCGGCACCGACACAAATTATCTGATACATGATTTTTTGTTACAGTTTAGAGTAGATCATTACTGCTACTGCTTATGTTTAGTTCTTGATTTGTATGATGAGGCTATTATGTTGAACTTTCTTTTCATATTCTAGTGCTTCAAAGAGCATCACAGTTCCATATATTAATTTATTTATTGACTTGATTGTTTTGGATGATATATATTTACTGAGATGAGGTTCTTGGGTGGTATATATACTTACAAGTTTAGATTATATATTTACTGCTACTGCTTATGTTTAGTTGGGCTTGATTTGTATGATGGGATTGTTTTGGATGGTATATATTTACTGAGTTGAGTTTTTTGGGTGGTATATATATTTATAAGTTTAGATTATATATTTACTGCTACTACTTATGTTTAGTTGGGCTTGATTTGTATGATGGGATTATTTTAGATGATATATATTTACTGAGTTGAGTTTCTTAGGTGGTATATATACTTGCTAGTTTCATTAACATGTTTTACATCATTTGGAACAGCATGACTCGCAAGAAGCAATGATTACAATTGCGTTGCAACTTATTGACTATCCGTTGAACGACAAACATGATGAGGTCTTACAATTAGCAGTGGGAGAATATAACACACAATAACAGCTAAATTCATTGCAAATACCAAGAGTGAAACCTCCGAATTTGGCAGCTAGAATGCCAAATAACACTAAAAAGAAAGGTCGTTTACGGAGAAAGGATTGACATTTGCGTTAGTTGTATGTTGCAATTTTATTGTTATTTAGGGCACACTTTATTGTGAGTCACAAATCCATAAACCCTTATGTTTCTGCTGCCTTCTATTCTCTCGCATACGCCCCCTTCCCATTCTGTTTTTTCTCTTTATCTCAATGTCTCGTTGAGTCCTACTTTTTTTTCTTAATGTCCGTCCTTGATTGAGGAAATACAATGTAAATGTCAGCTAATTGAAGCAAAATTATTTGAAAATAGTGTTATATTTGACTCGTGCTCTCTTTCTTCCTTTATCTGAAGTGAATCATAAATTGTGTAAGCTTGGTGGAACTTCATAAATTATAAAGCTATATTATGTAAATAACCCAAAAAAAAATACAATCCTTGTAGATAAAACTACCTTTTTCTTCACTGTCATTTCCACGGCAGCTTTCATTGCAGTGCGTTGTTGCCCATCATTTTTTTCCGACGCAAGTATCGCAACAACATATCACAAGTGTTTTAAACTCAATACAACAAATTTACAATGAATTCTTACCACATTTGCGACTCGTATTACAAATACCTACTGGTTATAGCAAATAGAAAATAAAAAATTCATGGCAACAGGCTTACTGTGATGAAAGTAATGGCAGCAAGCTCCTATCATATTTCCTAATAGAGAATGAATTATATGATTAAGGATATGTTAGAATGGATTATGTGACTATGTAATTCAAAATAAGTGATTAAGGAGAATTGATTATGTGCACAATGCACCAGATTGTGGCCACCAAATGTGTAAATAATTGATTAATTTTTCAAATTGTGTCATTTTGTTTTCAATTTTTTGATTATTTCGGTCGGTTGCGGATATCCGAATTTTTCAATCGGTTTCGGATATGAATACCATCTATTAAATCTTTCGGTTTGAGATATTGTATTTGATTTCGATTTCATCCAAAATGATCGAATATCCAACCATTGACGTACCTAATTCTAAGTAAATATCAATATTAAGAAATCTTTCTTCATGCTCATTAACTGTAGTAGTGAATAAAAATTATAAACGGAAACAATAAGTATACAACTCATGTACATGCTCATTAACATATGTAACTAATGAAAATTACAAGTAAATATCAACATTATTAACTTGTGCTCATTCAATTGTGATGTTTCATCTTTTTGAATTCACTTATAACCATTAAACATGAAATCAAGATCGAAATCGTGATCGAAATCGAAGCATTAAACATGATATTGAATAAAAAGTAATAGTTAGATATGACCAATAACATGAAACTTGACACCATTGATATGCAATTTCACCATTGAGATGCAACTTTCAACCATAAAATATGCAATAAATATTTTATGCTTCAAATATAAAAATTAAATAATGATAATGAAACATGCAACCAACACCATTCATTATGACCATTGAATATGCAACTTATACCATTAAACTTGCAACTTCCACCAATAAATATGCAATATTTCGAAGATGAAACCTTTAACAATAAATATGCAACAAGAAACCATTGGACTTGAAATTTTAACAATAACATGCAATTGCATCTGCCTCGAAATTCGCACATGCAAGTATAACCATTGAATATGCAACTTATACCATTAAACTTGCAATTTTCACCAATAAATATGCAATATTTCGAAGATGAAACCTTTAGCAATAAACATGCAAAATGAAACCATTGGACTTGAAATTTTAGCAATAACATGCAATTATATCTGCCTCGAAAATTACACATGTAACTATGACCATTGAATATGCGACTTCTACCATTAAACTTGCAACTTTCACCAATAAATATGCAATATTTCGAAGATGAAACCTTTAACAATAAACATGCAACATGAAACCATTGGACTTGAAATTTTAGCAATAACATCCAATTGCATCTGCCTCAAAATTCACGCATGTAACTATGACCATTGAATATGCAACTTATATAATTAAACTTGCAACTTTCACCAATAAATATGCAATATTTCGAAGATGAAACCTTTAGCAATAAACATGCAAAATGAAACCATTGGACTTGAAATTTTAGCAATAACATGCAATTGCATCTGCCTCGAAAATCGCACATGTAACTATGACCATTGAATATGCAACTTCTACCATTACATTTGCAATTTTCACCAATAAATATGCAATTTTTCAAATATGAAACCTTTAACAATAAACATGCAACATGAAACCACTGGATTTGAAATTTTAGCAATAACATGCAATTGCATCTGCCTCGAAAATCGCACATGTAACTATGACCATTGAATATGCAACTTAAACCATTAAACTCGCAACTTTCACCAATAAATATGCAATATTTCGAAGATGAAACCTTTAGAAATAAACATGCAAAATGAAATCATTGGACTTGAAATTTTAGCAATAACGTGCAATTACATCTGCCTCAAAAATCGTTCTTGTAACTATGACCATTGAATATGCAACTTCTACCATTAAACTTGCAACTTTCACCAATAAATATGCAATATTTCGAAGATGAAACCTTTAACAACAAACATGCAACATGAAACCATTGGACTTGAAATTTTAGCAATAACATGCAATTGCATCTACCTCGAAATTCGCACATGTAACTATGACCATTGAATATGCAACTTATACCATTAAATTTGCAACTTTCACCAATAAATATGCAATATTTCGAAGATGAAACCTTTAGCAATAAACATGCAAAATGAAACCATTGGACTTGAAATTTTAGCAATAACATGCAATTGCATCTGCCTCGAAAATCGCACATGTAACTATGACCATTGAATATGCAAATTCTACCATTACATTTGCAATTTTCACCAATAAATATGCAATTTTTCAAATATGAAACCTATAACAATAAACAAGCAACATGAAACCATTGGACTTGAAATTTTAGCAATAATATGCAATTGCATCTGCCTTGAAATTCGCATATGTAACTATGACTATTGAATATGCAACTTCTACCATTAAACTTGTAACTTTCACCAATAAATATGCAATATTTCGAAGATGAAACCTTTAACAATAAACATGCAACATGAGACCATTGGACTTGATATTTTAGCAATAACATGCAATTGCATCTGGCTCCAATTTGCACATGTAACTATGACCATTGAATATGCAACTTATACCATTAAACTTGCAATTTTTACCAATAAATATGTAATAAATTTTTATATTATTTTATTTTTATCAATATTTTATAAAAATAAATTTTTAGCAAAAACATACAATAAATTTTTTATATAATTTTATTTTTTTCAATATTTTATAATTTATTTAATAAAAATAATTTTTTTAACTTTTTTTGAGTTACTTTTTTTTTTTATACTGACAACCATTGGATATCATATACCCAAGGGTATGTTAGCAACGTCTGTCCATAATAGTAATAAAAATGCCCAAGCCCCAAAGTATATGTTGTTTGTCACTTGAATCGTTGATGGACGTGAGGATTGACAATTTTTTTTTTTGGTTGGTTGAGAAACGCAAAGTCAAATCAGATCTGGTGTGAGTCTGATTAAAGGTGGTTTTTTTTTTTTTTTTGAATTGACAAACGCAAGACGATAAGCAAAAGAAAAAAAAAATACAACCCGAATTGCTAAAAGTAATGATGAAAGAAAAGAAATTAATAGTCAGACCTTTGAATCTGGCTCTAATAACCAATTGATACGAAACAGGATACGAAACAGACGAAACTCGATCCAAGATCCCGTAGACCCCTAAAGAACCTGTCCTTGAAAACCCTTGGAGATAGTCTCAGATGAATTTTGTCAGCATATTGGACGCCACAAAGGATGCCAACCCTTTGATAAGTCTTTGTTCAATCACTGAACAATGATAAAATTTTCTTAATCGAAATTCACTATTCACGCTCAAAATTATAGGGTGCTTTATTAGGAGTTGTTTTTGAGTTTAAATAATGACATACTCAAACCCTAAGAGAGCCAAAAGACTAAAATAGCCATAAACTACCCATTATCAACTAAAAGCCCACAATTCCTAATTTCTAGTCCATTTTGAACCTATAAATAACTAAAATAAACTAACCCAAATAATAAATAAAACGGTCGTCCAAGTTGGTTCTATACATGCAAATAAATAATAAATAATCTTAAACGAACTAAATCGATCCATGATGCTCCTCGATGACTTGGGTCAAGTGTATAACTCTTGAACCCTCTTCCTTAAAGTCCAATTGGTCTCGAACATGCTTGTTCAATTCAGCTACATGATGTTGGGTCAGGCCTGCCATAGCGTCATTGATCTTCCGAGCTCTATGTCTTGTAATTGGTCCAACTGGCACATGGATTGGATTAATTGTGGTCTGGACCGAACCAGGTGCAGCTAGGATCACATCACCAATTCCAACCGATTCCGGGTAAAATCGGAACCGGTGCTTTATAGTGACTTTATGTTTTTCCTTATTTTGTTGAGGGCAAACTATAATATCCTATATCATTGTCAATTATGATAGACCGGCGAGCTTTATTTATTTATAATTATTTGCTAAAAGAAAATTTACTTTTATTTCACTTTCATAATTCCGCAGTAGTCCGTTCATGCCCTCTAAGGCATTTTATTATTATTATTATTATTCATAGTCTCTACCTCTCAACTACTTACATTACATATCATGGGTAATTTTTGTCTTAGCTAACGCTTAAGCCCCATTCTAATACTGTGACCTAGACACTGGACTAAGCACAGTCATCTCCTCCCTGTTATACTTCAATTTCTGAGCTTCATCCCTCGAAACTTGGAACGAGTTCTGGATTACGTCCACCGGCAGCGCCCTCAGCACTGAAACCCTTCCGGCCAGCTGGTTCGTCATCGCGTAGTCGTTGGTCTTGAATGATATCCACTCTAATCCCCGGTTACTTGCCCTCTTCACTACTGCGAAGCCTTGTGGTACAACTATCAGCTGACCCTCTCTGATTTCTCCATCAAATACGTTGTTTCCATTTTCTGATACAATTTGCACCCTTCCATTTCCTCTTGTTATGTACACTATGCTGTGAGCGTTCAAGTTCCAATGTGGCGCCGTCAAAGCATTCTGCATGCGTGTACAAAACCCATGTGACATAAATGTTAATTTATCTTATGAAATTGTAAATCCAATCCTCACTCACTGCATCATAATTCTTTTTTGCTTACCTTATATAGGTTTCCTTTCTCGGCGCTAAGCTGGAGCCATCGAAGGACAGGAAGGTTTAATCTGTTGACGGTGGTGACGCGTCCGGCGCGGGGGTTATACACGTCGGCACGAGATGGGTCATTGATGTTGTGCCTTAGCCTCATTGTGCAGAGAGTTTCCTCCACGCCATTGTACCTTCCATATGGGTCACTTTCGTAGCTTTCTTGTCCTCTTTGAGGAGTCAGTACTCGGAACTCTTCCTCAACTCTAATAATAATGCCCCTCTGCATCTGTGGCCTCTGAAGCCTCCTGATTAATTCTGGATTTACGTTGAAGGCCTCAGCCAACAGCCGTTCGTCAAATCCATTGAAGATATTGGCGCTTCTTCTGCTGCTGTCGCCGCCGCCTAGCCTTTCCTGATATCTGCCGCCTTGGCTTTGACTGGTACCTTGAAGTTGTGGTTGTGGATTTCCACCAAGGTAGAATTTCTAGCAACAAGAACATCAAAATGAATATTACAATATCGATCTCCACTAGATTTAGAGTTAGGGCAAAACCCAAAATAACATTTTTGATAAGCGGGATATGAGGGATGGACAGTGGGCCAGTGCCCTACTTATGGGAAAAAAATTAGGAAAACATTTTGTGACATAGAAACCCCAAAGCTTTTCAAATAAGGAAAAAAGAAAAAAGTTTAGTGCTTTAAATTTTTAAATAATTTTGACCAAATTTTATGTTCCAATTTGGAGACTCGCCTAAGCCACCCAAACTTGGCATGCCCTAAACCCTGCCATTAGTACATTATGTGATCAATTTTCTTCTGCATTAATTACCCTGAAGTACTGATCAAGCTGGTTATCAGAGTTG
Source organism: Zanthoxylum bungeanum (assembly GCA_019454045.1). Lineage (NCBI taxonomy): Eukaryota > Viridiplantae > Streptophyta > Magnoliopsida > Sapindales > Rutaceae > Zanthoxylum > Zanthoxylum bungeanum. The sequence goes on along the minus strand of SKCR01026144.1, from coordinate 1,931 downwards.
CCAACGTCAACGAGTGCGACCAAAACAAGCTGGGATTGGCCATTGTTGTAGATCCAATGAGCCGAGCCAGTAGGCAATGCAATGATATCACCCTCACGTATTTGTCTGACCTTTTGGTGTTGATCTTGAGATCTACTTCCCTCACTCGGATACGAAAACGATTGCTGCTGCTGCTGCTCATCTTGGTATGTCTCAGGACATCCGGGGATTACAGCTCCGTGAATGCCTCTACCTTCAAATTTCAACCATGCATGTAATCAGTTCACATATAATCAAAACCATAAAATAATTTATTAAATGTAACTGTGGAAACAACAGAGAACTAATAGATAATTATGAAAAGAGAGGGCATTCTCCCTTTTAATTTAATCTAGCGTGCTTGCCTTGAACAACATAGAAAAGCTCAGGAGTGTTGGTGTAAGCAGGCACAAGGAGGCCATTCTGTTGGATACGGTGGCGAAACACTGCAACATTTGCACATTGTAGTTGTTGGTTGTTCTGGTCCCAGAACTCTGTGATGCCAGCTTCGGATTCGACCCTGTATCGGGGCTGAAGGGCGTTTAGGTTCTGGATATTGCACGGAGTTTGGAAGCGTCGTTGCTGTTGTTGCTCTTCATAAATGTTTCTCGAGGTTACCTGCTCTATTTGAGCAGAGCAGGCGTGAAAGAGAATGATAAAGCCAAGGCCAAGACTGAGCAAAGAAGTGGAAGCCATTTTTGGAGAAACTATAAAGAAGCCTTGATACTCTTCTTGTGATGATGAGACAGGCTCGAGTAAGGGGTGGTATTTATAGGTGAATAAAGTGAATTATGGCTTGGGACGTGGCGAATGGCTTGGTTTAAGCCTTTTGTATCATTTGCATGTAAAAATGGCGTAAAGTGTTAGCCTGGCTGCAACATGCCTAGTATAGTTTACACATACAAGATTCTTTGTGTACGTGTTGGTGATCGACTAAGACAAAGCAAGCACGCAGTTTTTGTATATATGTTTGTATTTGGAAGATTGGTTTGATGTGTAGTCTTGCATCAGACGGCCGGTATAATGGATGCCGAGCTTGAGTTGTTGTGAGTTTTGAGATGTTAAGCGAATTTTAAAATGAGGGATTTATTAATAATAATTGTTGACGGCTGATTTTGGTCTCAGGGGCAATATGGGAATATCACTCCCGAGACTAATCCTCCCTCAATAGTGAATTTGTTTGGTTATGGGGGACCAAAAGCAAACTTAGCAAAAGATAAATAAATACACCAATCAACAAGGAGTTTTAACGTGGTTCGGCGGATCAGATCTCGCCTACGTCCACGGGCACAAAACGGATGATACTTTTATTATTGAGATATGCTTCTCGATCTCTCTTTTGTTTACAAGTCTCACAATAATGATTCTGATCTCAGCTCCCAATGCTCTCCACTTCCAACTTGTTCTCCTTATGCACATTCTACCCTTCTATTTATAATAGTGTAGAAATCAGATTCCTTCTCCTACAAGAATTTCCTAGTTGAAACTATTCCCTTTTCCCATAAGGATTCCTAGTCAAAACTATTCCATTTTCTCATAAGGATTCCTAATCAAAACTACATTTACTTTCTTTATCCTACCATGACTCTGACTCACCAGTTTTCCTCATGAAAATAGGATAACTTGTCATCTTATCCGCAAGAATAGGGTGTCATCTTCCGGAGCACGCCTCACCATGTGCTCGGTCTTCATGAGGTCAGTCATGGCAATCTTTTATGCTGAGAGTGTTTCTGCCGACTTTATAGTGCTCGGTCATCCGAACCAAAGTGGTCGGTCTACACATGTTGTGGTCGGGTCGGCTTTGATGATCTCAACCGGTCAGGGAATTACCCTTCTGTCCTCGTCGTGCTGCCTTAAATATCATAGTGCTTAAAAAACATCATCAACATCTATCCCCTAGTTCTCGGTAACAA